>CM063602.1:294058-894058 GCA_032356905.1 Salix exigua | reverse complement strand
ACAACTCGACTCTTGTAGTTACTTCTTCATTATTCGCTCCAACTGGCTTGCGGCTAATGCTTGATCTATCCTCTTCTCAACTGCAACATCCCCTCACTTGCATTGATGATAGTGCTATCATCTCCTGCATCTCCACCAGCAAGCAGTAGACATCCTATGATTCTCAAACCGCGATAGCCGAAGAGAACAAATCTGGTTGCTTCTCCTGCCACCACCTCTAACTCCACCTAGATACTATATTCTACAACTTTTGGCATAATGTTGTGTGTGATGAGATTGTCGCTCCGCACTCTAATCGCACTTGGTCTCTGGTTCCATTTCATCCCTTGATGAATGTTGTTGGTAGTAGATGGGTATATCCGAATGGTCCAATCACGAGGTCTAGGACAAAGGCATTGAAAGAGGCAATGAATGCATTGGTCTTGAAGGTGTCAATCAGGTCAGAATTGTAAGGACCATTGGAGTATCAAGAGGAGACCTTAGTACATCTTATCCATGTGCAGGAGGGGTCCAATACAACCTTATTTAGGCCATGAAATTAGGACAACAAAAGGATCCAAAAGAATCCTACTACAACATGGAAACATGGGATCGATGGGCTGGATGGAAGAGAATAAATAAACCTTATGGGCTTTATTTAAGTTAGTTAGCTACAACCCAAGACTTGTTTGGGCTTAATTAAGACTTTGTTTTCAGCTAGGATCCAAGGTGTGCTTGGATTAAGTAATGGGCTTTTTAATTTAGGATTTTGGGTCAGTTTTAGTGGACCTCATTTAAGTCCACATAAGAGGTCCATTAGGGTTACTTTTTAAGAACTATTTAAACTCATGTAACCCTAATTTCGACAACCATTGATTAAACTTAATTTAGAACTTTTCAGTTCATGTGTGAGAGTGATTCTTGCATTATTTAGTTCTTGAACGAACTGAATCCAACTTATCGAAGATTAACTGGCTTCGTGGCGTCATTCTACTCATTCCAATAGTGTTGGTGCCTTGGGGCAGGTTTCCATTGTGTCACACTGCTATCAGATCTTATTTCGGCTTTCCAGGATCTTATCTCATTCTTGGTTGTGGGTTCGTGATCATGAGGTTCATATTATTTGTTCTTCAAAGAAGTTGTTAGGTTACATGGCATGCCTAAGACCATTGTTTCTGATAAGGATACAAAGTTTTTTAGTTAGTTTTTGAAGACTTTGTGGGGAAAGTTAGGAACCAAATTATTGTTTTTTACTAGTCATCCATAAACGGATGGTCAAAATGAAGTAGTGAATAGAACTTTGTCTTCTTTGTTACGTGCTACAATTAAAAAGAACTTGAAAACATGGGAAGATTGTTTGCCACATGTTGAGTTTGCTTATAATAGAAGTATACATTCTGCAACTAAGTTTTCACCATTTGAAATGGTTTATGGCTGTAACCCTTTTGTCACCTTTGGATTTAACTTTACTTGTGACTGAACGTGTGAACTTAGATGGCAACACAAAGGCAGAATTTGTAAAGATAATTCATGAAAAGGCATGACTTAACATTGAAAGTGTTGTTCACGGATTAAGGCAACTATACAATAATTATAGCAATTCTAAAATCAATTACGTTAAAGTAAAGAGATAAGAGAGAGAGATTGCTAACTCGGTTTTTAACGTGGTTCGGCAAGCCTACATCCACGACTCAAGTACCAACCCATACTTGAGTATTGTACTCTCCTACTACTCCAAGTAACAAGATTACAAATCCCGCTTGATGAATCCACATCAAGACTTTTACACCACTTGAAGATATGCCCTCTTCAAGATTTTTCCTTGGTGATGTTCCCTCACCAATATCAAGAGTTTTATACTCAACTCTCAAGAGTCTTACAATGATTGTTTTTGTAAAACAACAATACACTCTCAATAGTGTGGATATTACAAATGAAGATCTATGATCTCTTTATCTCACTTAATAACACTTAGAATGTTTGAAGGTGTTTAAGTGTAGTGAGAATGAGAAGTACACTTTGTGTTAGGATATGAAGATTTAAACACCAATATAAGTATTAATGAGGATTGATGATATGAAGGTGTTTATGCACTACTAATTGCCTCACTATAAGATATAGAAGTTGTGTCCATTAGTTTTGCAATTAAGAGGCCTATTTATAAGTTTCTAAAAGAAACTAGCCGTTTTAATGCAACTGTCATATCAAGCGGTCAACCGGTTCACAACGGATAAATCAAGCGGGCGACCGGTTCACAACGGATAAATTAAGCGGTCGACCGGTTCAGCTCAAAAGGCAATTTGTCTTCCAAGCGGTCGACCGGTTCATGCAGAAAGACAATTTTGACAAATTATCTTTTCTGAATTTCTTGAACCGATTGATTAAGACTTAAACCTATAATCATCAAATCCTTTGCATGCAATGTGAAGTGTGTGAGTTCATTTTAATTTGTGCTATCAAGATAGAAATAGAGATTTACATAAAGCACTAAAATGAACACTTATTCTAAGTCTTCACTTGCTTGCATCTTGGACTTGGAGTGATTTCTTCGTGTACTCCATTATGCTTGTTGATGAATTCTTTGTATAATACCTGTTTATAGCTTAATCTCATCCAAGCATATTATTAGTCTATTTTGCTTTTATTGTTATCATCAAAATATATAAAACATACAAAGTATGACATTATATGTCAAAAGAAAGGAGGACTAAACAATATGTCCAACAAGCCAGCAAGGGACGCAAGAAGGTAGTGTTTGAACCAGGCGATTGGGTTTTGTTAAACTTAAGGAAAGAACGTTTTCCTGAAAAACGACGTTCAAAACTCTTGCCTAGGGGTGACAGACCATTTCAAGTAGTGGAACACATCAATGATAATGCCTAGCTTGACTTACCAGGTGAGTATGGTGTCAGTGCAAGCTTTAACATTTCTGATTTATCTCCATTTGATGTAGGTGATGATTTGAGGAAAAATCCTTCTCAAGAGGGGGAGAATGTTGCAAACAAAGGAGCTAGACATATTGATCATACACTCAGGAATGTTTCTGAATTCGCAGAAGATCCTTTGTCACTTCCAAGTGGCCCAATTATAAGACTTAGAGCCCAACATTTCAAGGAAGCACTGAATGGGCTAATCCAAGAGATTTGGGATGATTCTAAAAAGAACAAGACGGGATCAAATGATAATCAAGGCTTAGTCCACATCATCAAAGCAATTAAAGAGGGTAATAATTATGCAAAAATGTTTCAGCATGATCTAACCATCAAAAGGCATAAACTTGATGACTTTCATGGTTATTAATTAGAGGCATGAAGTTGGTCTTAAATGGTTATGTCAAATACATTGAATTTAGTCATTTAGCTATTTAGGATAGCCTCTAGAAGTCCAAGAGACCTAAAAACATGGGGACTTGTTTATGTTACTGTTTGAGCTCTTTTATAGCTTTAGTTATGACTTTTTCTATTCTTGGAGGGTTGTTCCAAGTATAAAAGGGGGTATTTTGAAATGATTAAGCATATTATGTTCTTAGAAAATTATCATATTTGTGAGGTCTTGTGTTCCTCTTCATTCTTAAAAGAACTATTAGAACTTATCAAGTTAATCTTGTGGCGTTCAAACAACCAAACTTATCACCTTGATTGTTGAGAGATTCTCATATTTTCTAGGTGTGGTGTTTCAATCTTTTGTAGTCTTGGTTTTAACCAATCTTGAGGTTCTAAGCCATCATTCTTATTGGGTTTCATTACAATTATTGATGAAGTTCATATCACAAGGTGTGCTTTGAATCTTTCAATAAAGCCATTTGCATTTGTTTTGACTTCAAAGACCCACTGCAACCCACGAGTGCATAGTTTGGAGGTAATGGTTCTAGGTCCCATGTTCCATGTTGCATGAGGGCAATGAGTTCATGTGACATAGACTCATGCCGATGAGGATGGGTAATGGCTTGAGTCACACAAGTTGGTTAATGGTCTTGGGAAGAGGGTGTTTAGTTACTGTGTGAACTTGTTTAGGTTTGAAGATTTGGTTCATGAAGCATGTTGTCATGTTGTGTGTCCGAGGAGGATTTGAGGGTGGAATGGGAATGGGAACAATGAGATATGGGAGGGGGAAGTTGTACAACGGGACAGATAAGTCGGGTGAGAGTCCAAATGTTGGAGGATGTAGGGGTATTGAAGTTACCTATGAGGATGCAACAATGGCAGGGGAGTCTTCCAAATACTGTGATGACACTGATCGTGTGGAAATCACTAGTGCTGGCACAACAATCTGCGAGAAACCAAAGTGAAGGGGGTTGATTTCGTGACTAGTTTTGTTGGCAGGTTTGGTCTAGGGTTGTGAGGGGTTGCAGTGATGTCCATTTTCATCAAGCAATACAATACATGGCAAGAGATGAAGAATATTTGTAGATGAGGATCAAAACATTTGCATGCATTTTAAGTAGCGGAATACCCAAGAAAGATGCATGCTTTAGATTTTGGTTCTATTTTATTTGAATTATAGGGTCTTGTGAGAGGATAACAAAGGCAGCCAAATTTCTTAAACTTTAAATAACAAAGGTGATTTGTTGTGGGTTTTCGATTTATGAGGTAAGATGTTGTTTGAAAGGCATAGAGCCAATACAAAAAGTCAAGATTTGAATCTTGAAGTAGCGTAAGGCCCGTACCCATAATGTGATGGTGACGTCGTTCGGAGACACCATGACTTGAGAAATATGATTTTAAAGCAATAAACTCACTGCCATTGTTTGAGTAGAGTACTTTGATTTGTTTTAGAAAACGTGTTTCAACAAAAAAATTAATTTGTGGAAAAATAGTAGACACACCGGTTTTAGTTGCCATAGGATAGAACCAAATATATTTTGTATAGTGATCCATAAAAATAATATAGTATCGTGAACCATCAATTCCAATATAACTAGCTAGACCCCACACATCCATGTAAATCAGTTCAAGAGGTGCATGACTTTGAACACTTGTGCTACGAAAGGGTTGTTGATGTGCTTTATTAATAGAGCATGAATGACATAAGGATTAAAAATTTTCTTGCAATGAAATGGGATGCGAAAATTTCTTAATAAGGTGATTGACAATTTTAAAGGAGGGATGCCCAAGATGCTTGTGTCATCCAGCAATGTAAGTGTATTCGTGCAAATAAGCAACTTTTTGGGGCGTCACCAATGAATCCAGAAATATGTAAATGTCATCATTACATGCTCCTTTTAGTAATATCGCTCCCATGTTCTTGCCCTTCACAAAAATATGAAAAGGGTTGAAGTTCAACAAAAACAGTATTTTGTTTGGAAAATTGATGAACAAAAAATAATTTTTTGTGAAGATTTGTAACATAGAGTTTCATGAAGTGTAAAGTTGCAACAGGGGGATTTTAAATTTAATAAGCCAATGTGTGAGACTGCCAAACATGTACCATCACTGAGCATTACTTTAATAGTTCTATCATATTCAGAATGAATAGATAAATTGGAAAGATCACCCATGATATTATTTGAAGTTGTCAAATTAAGTAACCATGTGTTGTTCTTTCTAGTAGAGATCATGGCATAGTTGATGGAAACATTAAGTGGATGAAATTGAGGACAATGCTTTTCAATATGACCAAATTGGGCATAGATATGGCATTTGGGTTGATAATGTCGATTGAAATTTTTGGGTCTTCCTGAATTAAAATGACATCCATCACATTCAGTGCTACTATAGTTTCTGCTTGTGTTGGGACCATGGAACCCTCGGTGGTTGTCATTTGGTTTGAGGGACCATTGATGATTTCCTCTATAAGTGGGATGCTTTGTCTTTGTGTAATTTGCAGATGCTACCAGGTGTTGTGTTATTGTTTCTAGGCACTTTAGGTATGCCTCATGTCCAACCAATAGATCATGCAATTCTTCAAATTTTAGTGGTGATTCCCTATCTCAAATAGGTGCCACAATCTCCTGAAATTTTGAACCTAGACCATTCATTACATGATGGATGGCTATTTCTTCAGCCAAGGCCTTCACAATGTGTAGATACTCTGCAATTGTTTGATGCCCATGCTGGATTAAGGTGAGTTCCTCCTTTAACTATATAGCACGAGTTCTTGATTGGCTAGCATATAGGGTTTTCAGCTTTTTCCATGCTTCATGAGATGTTTTTTCCATAGCAATGAGTGGCGTGATTGATGGAGATCGTAACCAATAAGAAGTGCTTCAAATTGAGCGTGCCATTAAGGAAAGGTGGAAGGAGTTAATTTTTCATTGATTTGTGTTGTGATGTTAAATGCAATGAGGGATTTTTCTGTTGTGGAAGAAGGTTCGGTATTGAGAGTGAAATTTGGGTTTTGATCCAAGGATGATGACATTGTGGTGTTTTGGATTGGTGATTTGTCAGAATTTGACTGCTCTGATACCATAAAGAGACTTTTAAAAGAACACAGCTAAGTTTGAATCAATAATTTTCCTCAGTTTTCTTAATGATGTATTGAGTACTGATTATGTGCAGTATATATACATCTTCATGGGACTCTGTTTAGGAAACAGAGCAAACAATAATCATAAGACTAAGTTATTACAATAAGTAGTTGCACAATTTTGGTTACAAAATATGACCGTTGGTGACAGAGGTTTAGCCATGATTTTCGGCTATTCTTTCTCTGTTGTTAATTAAGTAAATTCTCTACAATTTTCCTTGATACGGAGAATGTCAAGACACAGTCCCAATATACCTGAAGATTAACAAATTAAATTTTAACAAGTAACAAGAAGAACAATTCTTAATCTTGATTGTCTAACAAATGGAGAAGAAATGCTAAACTTATGGACCTCAATATCAAAACATAACACCTAAAAAGTAAAAAAGAAGACCTACACACAAAAGAATATAGGGGTAGTTAAAAGGAAAGGGAAAACCAGAATACGTAACAAGGAAAAAAGTTATCAACAAATGACATACAAAAGAGAAGAAAATGAGCAACACGTAACGTGTTGATAAAGCTTTTTTTTTTAATAATGAAAATGAAAAAATCTTATAGCAAACTCTAGCATATACACATCCAAGATCAGAGCTACAACAGAGTTGATGTATGAAAATTTAAGAACTCATTGCTTCTGAGTAACACAAACAGACAAAATAAGATGTGAGGAACATACAAACCAAACAAAATAAATTATCGATTAATAATCATGTTGTGCTCTAGATAATTATCATGCAGTGAAGATGCAACACCAATGAAAGAGAGACGACAATGGTGAAAGTAGAAAAGTAGAACACGTGCACGCAATTAAATTTACCTCGGAAGAAAAAAAATGGTGAGCAAAGGGAACTTAAAAGAAAAGAAATGAAAAGTTGACAGTCTCTAAATGGGAATGAATAAAAACCAATCAAGCAACAAGAGAATAAATGGAGGCATCTGACACTAAGATGGTGAGGCAAGATCTTTCACCATACTAGAAATGCGCTAGTAGTTTTAATAAAAAAAAAAGATAGGAGAAGCAACAATAAAAAACTGAACTAACAAAATACATGGAAAATGAAAGGGTCAAATTGCCAGCCAGTTCAAGTTTTAAAAGAATGGCATACAACACTTGTCAACATTTGAACTCGCAAGCGAAATCCTACCAAGTCTCCATGGACAACCTGGGAAATCATGATTTTATGACCTTAGAAATTAAGTTACTTTTTAAGAAAAAAAATTTAAATAGTCATTTAATAAACATAAATCTAAACTCAAAAATCACACAGCAGACAAAAGGGCAATAAAGGTTATAAACACAAGTGTTATGAGTGCATTCGACTAAGAGATGGGCATTACAAAAAAGAAACATACACACAAGAAAATTCATGCCAGTTCAGTAGTAACTCTCATAGTAAGGTTCTGTAACAGAGGCTAGCTAGTGCGCTAGAATTAATGTTGCGTAACTTTGTTTTGGGAAAGCCTACTCAAATCATATAAACACCATTAGTAATAGTAAGATTTCAAAAAAAGGAAAAGTGGTTTCTTCATCCTAGCAATAGACAAGTGAACCTTGTATAGCAAAGGAGCGACCAAAAAATATGAAATAGAAACAGGTCACTAACATTGTAAACAAAGTAATGGCACAAAATAATATTTGCAGGGAAACTAGAAGGTTGACGATGTCATTTTGTTTGGACCACTAATATTGAATATGATTAGCGAAGCAATATAAATGCAAATGACATCCAACGTCCAGATTGCAGTAGTACCACACACAAGAGGAGTACTAAACAATTAAAACATAAAACTCTAGACCATGCCTTATAAACATGTAGTTTTTATAGACCAAGTAAAACCCTGACTGTCCTAAGCTCTTACAAGGGGTGCATGTCCTAACTCGAGCTCGAGACATGTTGTGCAAATCACGAGTTTTTTCCCATCACGCCATGCCTTCTAGAGACAATAATGATGTGTTTCCTGATAGGATACTGTAACAAACCATCGTTACTATAGGCAACTTACTTGAATTTTCATGAAAGATCTTAATCCCTTTAATATCCAGATAATAAAGTAAGTTCATAGTGTTACTGATTCAGGCATCATGTGAATTATGAAAGTTGTAATACTAAGAAAAAGAGAAAAATGAAAAAAAGAAGAAGCAACAACATCATAAAGAATTCATAATAACCTATGACTAGGAAATTAAGTTAAAAGGAGCCCTAATTTTTATCAAGGTAGTGCTACGACAACGATTTTTTTGCACTTCGCGCACCGCCACTCCCTGATTAGGGAGACAATAGTGTGCGGTGAAATGGGGGTTGTTTTATAGCCATAAAAATTATGACTGTAATTATCTAGAGTCACCACCTAATATTAAGCTCACTAAGAACCTAATGCTTTGCGAGAGTCTTGGGTAAGGGGACTTGTTGTGCAAGAGGAACACATATCACCCACAGTGGAAGCTGCATTGTTGTTTGATTGGTTTTTCGTAAGCCATTTTTTAGTGGTCTTCCTAAGGTTCGACGTAGATTTCTCTCCGTAAGAGAATATCTAACTCATTGTGGGTTGAAAGACTAACCAAAAAATAAAATTTTCACTGTATTTTAAAAATCCCATTTTTAATTATCTACGAGTGTACTTTACAGTGTAATTTTACAGAGAGATAGATAAAAAAAATAATTATTAAATTATTACTGAAAGTTTGGCTAAATTCCAATGGATAATTGTAACCCAGTTACGATATCCAATTTTCACTTTACAATATTGAAAAGATTCAATAATTTTTTTAATGAAAAATACAATGGGAAAAACCTTGGAATTTATCTATTTGCACGAAAACAACACATTCTTTTTTGTTTTTTTTCTTTTCTTTTTGAAATGCAATTTTATGTTTTTTTTAAAGAGGTAACACACACACCTATTCTCTTTTTCATTATTTTTTTGTTACAATATACACATTACATAACATGTACAAGAAATAAAAATAATAACAATTTAAAACAAATACATAGAAATATAAAAATTACAAAATAAACCTCTTCGAAAACATTGTTGGCAGTGGAGGCAATATAGGGTAGTTGTGGCGTGTGAGTTCATGCGCTATCATCACTGGCGGCGTAGAGGAGCTAGCCATTGACGGCTAGAGAGGAGAGCTGATAGGAAGGGGTTAAGTTAGTCACTGGAGGGAGTAGCTAACGGAAAGGGAGGCTGAGAGGAGGCTCACTAGGGAAGGCCTGACCGAAAAAGGAAAGATAAGGGAATGGCCTAGAACACAAGGGGACAGTAGCTGTCCCAAAAGGGGGTAAGTGGCTGCAACTCCAAAAGAGAGAAAATATTAGGTTTTTATTTTATTTTTTAGGGTTTAGTTTTTCTTGTATTTTTTTTTTGCGGTCCCCTTTTACAAAGCAAAAGAACTCTATTTATAGAGTTTGAATTTACACATTATTTTTTATTTGGTCCTTGATTTTGCTTTTGTGTTATTTGATCACTAATTTGACCATTAAAATTCAATTATCTTCAATTTGACCCCTGACTTTCCACAATTAGATTTAAAAAATTCAATTCGGTTTACAAAAACTCAAAACTTCTCAATTGAACCCAAATTTAGCTCAAGTACTTGATTTTTCATCAATTAAACCCTTAATTAATTTGATGTGACCAATTAAAAGTATAATTAAGTCCTTGAACTTAATTAAATCCTTCAATTGGATCTTAATGTCGCACGTTGCCGCGCGGCGTCCCGAGAGGGATCCTGGCTCTCGCAATGGTACTTTAGAAGGAGTCGCCACCTAGCTGTTGAGGGTCGCTAGGAACACCTGATTTGTATTGGTCTTCTCAGAGATTCGAGGGTAAGGGACTGGTTGCGTAAAGGGAAGGTATTAACATCCCTTCTGCGCCTTACCTAAGGTAAGATGCATTGTCTACCTTGATGTGATTTTGAATGCTTCAATATATCGTATTTATTCACAAAAAATGTTTCGATAAAAAAAAGAAATCGATCATCGCTTAGAAAAATCTTGTGAATTTATTATTATCATCCCCGCTGAATATTTTAGATATTAACCCTCTAGAGTTTATTTATCCAAACATCGAAAAGTGAATAATAATATACTATTCTCGCTGAATATTTTGAATAAGATTTATTTATTCAAACACCGAACAATGAATAATAACATACTATTTCCCCGAATATTATTTTTAACCCCTTAAGATTTATTTATCCGAATACCGACAGTGAATAATAGATTCTCAAAAAGTAAGATTTTTATATTTTTAAATATTAACCAATACCCTTTTGATTTTTACAAAAAAAAACATATTTTTTTATCTCATTTTATATTCTTTTTTTCTTAACAAAACAACATAATATTGAATAAATAAAACACAACACACACTCCCACACAATCTTTAAAAATAAAATACAACTCACACACACATTGTCTTTTTTCATTTTTTTTCTCATTACATTTCGCAAATAATAATTAAAATACAATAAGTTCAAATAAAACACATAAACATAAAGAAAAATATAAAAAGGACTTCAGGAACAGTGCTGGACAAAGGTGCAGCAGTAGGCAGAGTGGTGTCGCGTCTGCCCACGCACCTCCTTCACTAGCGGCACGTGGTTCCACGCGCCACCGCCGGAGGAGGTGTAAACAGGGGGGTGTGCCGATCTTCTTCTTTCCTTTCTCTCTCACCGGAGATGGTCTTCTAGTGACCTGCAAACACAAATAAACACAAACAACAGACAAGAATCAAAATCAAAATTTTCCACATCTACTCTTCTCGGCTCCTTCAGGTCTCGAATTCGTTTCTTCTTCTTCTTCTTCTTCTTCTTCTTCTTCTTTTCCTCGTCGACGGAGGTATCCACAATGACCTGTGAGCATGAACAAAAACATCACACAACAAAACAAATAAATCAATTTCATTTTTCTCTTCAAATCTCGGGTTTGTTCTTCTCCTTCAGACTACTGCCAGAGAGGGAGATGGAGAGAGCCACCGTGGATGGCAGTTGGGTTTTTTCTTCAAATCTGTTCTTCCTCATATCGGTCTGTTTTGACTGCTAACGGTTTGGCGCTCCCATTGTGTGGTGGGCGGGAGGAGAGGAACGGGAATGAGTGGATGAAGGCAAGGCTGAAATGGGATTTTGAGAGTGGACGGGAGAGTGAGGATTTGGGCTGACTGGGGCACAAGTAAGAAGAGAAGAGGGGGGAGAGGCTAGAATGGATGATGGTAGAGGAAGAGAGTGAGCTGGTCTGTGAAAGGAAGGGAAGAGAGGAGAGTGCATGAGGGAGTGGGGGTTGAATGTGGTGTTGGTCGGAGAAGAAGAGAGCAAGGGAAGAAGAGATTGTGGAGGGGCTGTGAACGGGGAAAAGGAGAGGAAACTGAGGGCTGAGGACTGCCTGTGCTGGCCCTCTGAAGGAGAGACGGGAAAGGGAAATCGAAGAGGGAATTGGGGAAATGGGGGGCTGCAACGGCTGCCAAGATAGGACCTGAAAATGAGAGGGTGGACACGGCTGGAGGCTCGTCGTCCATGGGAGAAGGAAGAGAGACACGAGGAAGCAAAAAAAGAAGAAAATGGGGAGGGGCTGAAGCTGCCAAGACAATGGTGGCGGCTGCAACCCCAAAATTTTTAGAGAGAAATTAGGGGTTATTTAGGGTTTTAGATTGGGGTGTAATATTTTGGTCCCTCTTTTTCTTGTTGAAGATGCCCTCTATTTATAGAGTTTCGAGAGGCAAAATTCCAAACACAACCCTTAGCTTACGTGTTTCTTTAAATTTGGTCCTTGATTTCCAATTTGCGCGATTTGACCCTACATTGACTGTTAAATTCTCATTTTTTTCATTTTTGCCCACCAAGATATTTTTGGATTTTTTTGTATTTTTGTATATTTTTTCTTTTTCTTCCGAAAACTAAAATTAAATAGGTCAAAATTTGGGTAGCAACATCCTTGTTATTCGTGTCAGCGTCATCTAATTAAAAAAGGTATATTTCATCGTTTTTGTCTCTTCATTTCAGTATTTTAAGAAAAAAACAGAAAAGGAAAGAAAAGAAAGAGAGATAGAGGCATTAGTTGAAATTTGAAGAATCATTGAAATCCTGCTGCAGAGAACACTATTCTAGGGAAACATAAGCAAACCACATCGGAATCAATTGAAAAATCATATTCTGCCTATTGAGGTAGAGATGAGATCATAGGTCAAATTTGGGCTTATTCTAATATTCATTTTCTTGAGATTGTTTTTCGAGATTCATTTCTGCCTCAAAAACTTTAGAATCAATTGAACATTTTGTGTCTTGGTGCTTCGTACACTTTACAATGTAAATTTACATCTTAATAGATAAAAAAATAGTTATAATTATTTTTGATATTTTACCAAATTCCAACGGATAATCGCTAACCGGTTACAATATCCAATTTTCATATATAACATGAGAAAGATGCAATATATATTTTTCTATGAAAAATATGATGGGAAAATCTTGGAATCCGGCAGTATGCACGAAAATAAAATCTTTTTTTTTTGTATTTTTATGTATTTATAAATATTTTAAAATAAAATAAAGCAAAAATAAATAAATAAATAAATAAATAAAAATCAGTGGGCTGACTGTCCAGCCTTGATGGTGTGGATTGACACCCCACTATACATGGGTGGGCTAACTAGGTTCAAGAAGCGTGTGGATTGGACCTCCATTCCAGGTGGGCTAGAAGCCCAACTTCTCTATGCATGTGGGTCAGACACAAAGCCCGACCCACCTCACATTAGCGTCGAGAGGAAGAAGACAAATGAACCATAACTTTAAAAGTGTGATAAAAGGTGTACCTATTAGTACTGTTGGGTAGAGGAGGTCGAGGTGGTTGTCCTAGTGATGGCGGCGTCGATAGTAGTTGTCTGTGGTGGTCGTAGGAAGCTTCCAAAGCTGTTGGGGCCTACGTTGCACTTCTGCAACGTGGCCTTTGCTTCGCCTGGAAGTGTGGATTGATTGCTAAGGGGGAGTTCATGGTGGTGATAAGTGTTGCAAAGACAACTTTTTTTCCGCGTTGCGCCCCCCGCCATCCCCCAGGATTTGAGAAGACAATGACACGCGGTGAAAATGGGGTTGTTTAATAGTCATAAATATTACAACTATAATTATTAGGAATCACCACCTAGTATTATAGTCATGAGGAATCTATTGGTCTGCGAGAGTCTTGGGTAAGGGGACTTGTTGTGCAAGGGGAAGACGCATCACCCCCAGTGCACCCTACCTAAGGTAAACTAGATTATTGTTCGATTGCTCTTTTAAGTTAAACTTTTTTACACTACAATTTCAAAAAAGATTTTTTGCGTTTGCGGGTGTACTTTACAATGTAAATTAACATCGTAGTTTAAAATCCTTTTTATTATCTGTGGGTGTACTTTAATATGTAAATTTATACCACAATTAAAAAATCTTTTTTATTATCTCCTGGTGTACTTTACAATGTAAATTTAAACCATAGTAAAAAAAACTCCTTTTTTATCCATGGATGTACTTTACAATACAAATTTACATCCTAATAGATTAAAAAAAAATTGTTATAATTATTTTTGATATTTTGGCTAAATTCTAATGGATAATCCAAAATCGGTTATGATATCCAATTTTCGTTTTAGAACTAGGAGAAGGATGCAAAGTATATATTTTTTGTACAAAAATGTGATGGAAAAAGCTTGGAATTTGGATGTATGCATGAAAACAAAACCCCTTTTCGTTGGACTGGTTTTAGAGAGAGAAAACATTGTCAAACCGAGAGAGAGAGAGAACTGGTTGCCGAGAGAGGTAAGGGATTATTGTGTGATTTTCGTGACATTTCTCACCCCCTCTCTCTGCCTTATTTTTTTTCTATCTCCAAGCTCATTGCGTAAAAACTCTATTCTTTTTGTTTTTGTAAAATCTTATTCACTCTCTCTGCGTCAAAACTCTGCTTTTTTTTTGTTTTAGTAAAATCTTCTTCACTCTCTCTACGTAAAACTCTTCTCCTTTTGTTTCTGTAAAATCTTCTTCACTTTCTCTATGTAAAATTCTCCTCTCCCTGTTAGTGCATGTATGTAAGCTATTTATAGGTAAGAGGCACCCCTTCGGCTGCCTATTGCGTTCAACAATAGGTTGCCTCTTCACTTGGACCTGAAGAGGTAGCGACGTGCCTGTACTGTTTAGGTGACTAGACAGTATAGTCACGCGTGATATTTTGGGAGGGAGAAAAAAATACAATTTGGTCCTTCAATTTTTAATTGGTTAAATCGCACTCCTGATTGGTTTTAAATTTTTAATTTTGTGCAATTGTATCCCCGTCAAAAATTCAATGTTAGCCTTAAATTTGCGTGCCCTTTTTATTTTGGTCCATGGTTTCCAATTTATGCTATTTGACCCTCAATTGACAATTACACTCTCAATTGTCTTCAATTGGACCCCTGATTTTGCACAATTGGCTTGGAAAATTCAATTCAGTATCCGAAAACTCCAAACTTCTCAATTGAACCCGAATTAAATTTAATAACTTGATTTCTCATCGACTAAACCCTTAATAAAATTAATTTGACTAATTTAAAGTATAATTAAGTCCTTGCACTTAATTAAATCATTTGATTGGACTCTAAATTAATTTCCAAATATAATTATACTTTCAAAATGGACGATGATTAAATCAAATTGGCCCATAAAAATATAATTTTGTCTCTCAACTTAATTTTTACACAGATTTACCCAATGATAAATTATTTTTTCCCTAAAACCTTTACTTTTCTCTATTTTGGGTTCAAAAGAGATAGATCGGACTCCCGAAAACAACAAAAACATTTACATTGACTTTTGCACCAACACCGAACTTATTTATTTTATTTTTATTTTATTTTTTGGTGGATTTTGGGGAGTAACCCAGAAATTGGGTTATGACAATAAGGGTGGTTGAATGACCTCTAACGGTGGAGAGAGAGAGAGTTGAGAGACTGAATATATACAGAGAAAAGGGTTGTGAAACCAGGGGGGAGAGAGAGAGTTGATGCTACATTGGTGTTATTTCATGTGTTCTTCCCTTGTTTTTTTTGTTTTTATTTGCTAAAAACTCCCATGAATTCCAGAACTTCCCCTCATTTCTTCTATGTTTCTCCTTTGTTTTTCTCTGGGTTTTTTTTTCCTCTTTCACGTAATTCTTTGTTTTTCTCTTCTCCTTTCCACTCCTTTTACGTGTTGTAAATGTGCAATTTATAGGGGAAGGGGACATGCATTATGTGTGGAGCTGCTGCCTCTGCCTCTGCCTCTAAATTTGCAGAGGGTTGTAGCGTCGTACACTCCATTGTTCAAGTGTCGGAATAGTGCAGGCACATGCAAGTTTGGTTTTGGGAAATTGTGATTTGGTCCTTTAATTTGCAATTTTTCTTATTGCATCCCCAATTGGTTTTAAACTTTTAATTTTGTGTAATTGTATCGTCTTCAGAATTTCAAGAGCATCCTTTGCTTTGCGCGCATTTTTTATTTTGGTATCTAGTTTTTGATTTGCGTGATTTAACCCTTAATTGTAAAATTAAAATAAATAAATAAATAAATAAAGACGAAGGGTTTTAAGAACAAAGTGTGGCGCATGTGGGCCTAAAAGACCAGAGCATGCTCTAGGCTATTAAAAAGCATAGTTGGTGCTCTAAACACTAGAGTTTAAGCCCATAAATCTTTTTGCAAAGAAAACTTAGACGAAGAACATGCTATGAACCTAAGTTATTTGAAAAAAAGAAGATGACATGACATGTTATCCATCTAAACAGATAAAGTGTCGTCCATACCAATAAATTATAGCCATTTTTTGTGGCTAAAAAAATTAGGTTTTTGATAATTTGGATTAAAAAATATCAAATTCTACCTTGTTTTGATTTAAAAAACACCTAAAATACTATAAGAACCTGAATAAACTCATTTATAGTCTAAATACACACCCTTTAATTAGTATTAAAATTGAAAATCAAATTGAACAAAAGACTTTAAACCAAATCTTCTTTTTTCCAATATGATTAAAAGGCAAAATTATTTGCATTGAACTCCCTCTCTCCAATAAAATCCATTGATGACAAGGTCCACCTGAAGTTTTCTCTCTCCTATCCTTTTGTTAGTTTCATTTTCTTCTCTCAACGTTATAAATATAAGGAAGCTTTAGAACCAAAACATGAAAACTTAGAACTACAAGGATAAAATATGTAAATGAAAATAAAAATTCAAAAATTAAATTGAAATATTTTATACTTGATGAACAATAAAGAAATTGTACAATAAGAAAGTGTCCCGGGTCTTGCTACATGATATAAAGGTTATTGTTAAACACCTATCTCTTTTACCATACTGTATAATTTTAAGACAAAATTTCCATCCTAAAATGTATACATTAAAATGTCAATTGATTAGAGATAAAGTATGAAAATTATAAATGATAAAATGGGTGATATATGTCAAAAGCAAGCCATTCATATTTGTATTAAAATATTATATAACAAAATTATTTCAATACAATTATTTACAGGGAAAAAAAGAGTTTAAATATGAATGACGTTCTATGGTTAGTTTAGGGTAAAGGATACTGAATTAAATTTATTTAAGATGACATTTACAGTGTCACTACTAAAAAAGGGGGTGTTTGCAACGGCAAAAATCCGTTGCAATTTTGCAACGGGGATTTTGTTTTGCTAAACAAATTCTAGAAAAACAAAATATGGGTTGCAACGGATTTGCCGTTGCAATTTAAACCCATTTGCAATGAATTATCTGTTGCAAATGAAAATTACATTGCAACGGATTTTTCGTTGCAATTTAAAAATATTTGCAACGGTTTATCCGTTGCAAATAAAAATTGCTTTGCAATGGATTTTCGATTGCACTTTAAAACCATTTGCAACGGATTAGCTGTTGCAATTTAAATTTGCAATGGAATTCCGTTGTAAATGAAAATTAATTTGCATCACCCCGCGCAAGAATGATTTTTTTCCTAAGCATTTAATACCCCCACCCCCGAAACCCTACTTCATTTTGAGCCACATCCCTATTTTAATCTCATCAGCTCTCGCCTCCTCCCCCTCCTTCAACCACTGCCAACTCTCTCTTCTTCATCTCCTATCCTTCTGTTTCTTCAAAATCCACACCATGTCCCTTCTATAACCTCTCTTAAAAAACCCAAGAAGATTCTCCTTTGAAAACCTCTCAAAATCCCACCTTTTTTCCTCATCCCGCAGGCTTCATATCAATTTAAATCTCAAGATGCAAATGATGCACGCCTTGCTATGTCCCAGGTTGTCCATTCATTTATAAGCCTATATACCTGTACATTGATAGCTCCTGATGGATGAGTCTGCGATCAAAACAGGAAAAATAACTCAGGTTTTGATTCCATAAATGGATCAGTAGCCAATACTTCAAAATATGTATTTTTTTTTATTCCATGTTGATTTACTTATACATGTAATTGTAACTGAATTTTTGTTGTATTATAAATTTTAATTTATGAAATTTTTATTTCAACTGTGTTTATTTAGTTCTCAATATTAATAATATATCAATAATATTCATGAAAATATTTATTTATAATTGATTAAAAATAAATAAATTCAAAATTGATTAAAAATTTAATTGCTAATTTGCAATGGAATTTCTGTTCCGTTGCAAATTAGCAACGGATTATGCAACGGATTATGCAATGGATTATCCTTTGCAAATTAATTTGCAATCCCGTATTTGCAACGAAACGTATCCATTGCAAAGTATGTTCCAAATAATATTTACAACCACCTCCTTTTTTTTTACAACGGACGTGACGCTTCCTATTTTTAGTAGTGTGTTGAAACTCGTAGATTGTGCTTAGTTTTGTCGTGTTCAAGACTTTTTAATTTTTTTATCAGAAATGTTTCTGGAATATTAATTTCACAAATCTTGAAAAGTGAGAGCAGCAAGTATTTAGAAATTGAAAAACGATTATGGGAAGCTGCAGGGAATATTTAGTGATGAAAAAACCCCTCCAAAGAATGGCATTATTATATTAATTACAATCTCTTATAGCAGATTTTTTTTATTAGAATAGTTATTTGGATTACTTTTACAAATTTTAAAATTAACAAGTATATATAATAAATATCTATTAATCGTAGCAATAACAAAAGTAATACCTAATACTACAAATAAATCAAACCTCATTGATTGGTTAGAGGTGCTCCATCATTTCTACGTTGGGTGGGACCCTTTCATTCATATAGGCATGGCTTGGATTCATGTGAAACCAATCATGTAGTACATTCACATTGTTTTCTACGTTGGGACCCTTTCATGCAGGTAGGCAGGCTTGGATTCATGGGACAAGCGATTTGAAGTGCACAAGATGTATTTATTATCTGCATGTTCGACACTATTCTAAAAATATTTAATTTAATTTTGTTTTTTATTTTAAATTATTTTTTAATGTTTTTATATAATTTTATAGGTTGATGTCAAAATAATTTTTTCAAAATAAAATATATGTTTCAGATGTAATTAAAAAATTAAAAAATCTAAACCTGTAGGGTTTTGAAACTTTAAATAGGAAAAAAATTTAGGGTTTTGAAACTTTGAATAGAACATACATTAATGTCCTTGATGACTTAAGATTATGTATAAATAAATAAAGGGTATAGTAGTAACTTGTAAAATACAAATACAAAAAGAAATTAAGAGAAGTAACCTGAAAATTTAGAGAGGAGAGAAACGGAAGAGAGAAGAAAGGAGAAAAAGAGAAAAGAGGAGGGGAGAAATAAATATTAAGGTAATGTGTATGTGTTATTATGTAAAAATATTGTCTAATAGTTAAGCTAACTACTTGCATTGGTTATTGGAGTTTGTGGATTTTATTTGAATTTGATGGATGAATGGATTAACATGTTAACGATTTAATGGTTTGGTTAATGGTTAACAGGTTTGATTGTAGATGATTTTGAAGATTTTGATGTGTTTGGTTTAAGAAAATATTGAGAAAATGGTGGAAAATCCTTGCTGGAATTTTAGGTTGGAGGTTGAAGATGAAGAAAATTCATTTTAGTCCTTTTGGTGAAAATTGCAGTTTAGTCCCTGAACTTTGGAAAATTACAATTTATTCCTTGAACTTTGTAAAATTACAGTTTGGTCCCTGGAGTGAAATTTGAGTATTTCAGATTGGTTTGATGGATAATTAATGCTTATTTGATGAATTATTATTAATTTTATGAATCGTGTATCTTGAACTAGATTTAGAAATAAACCATTGTTTTTAGGTTTTGCGAGAAATAGATAGTTTAATTTAAAACACATAGAATTATGAGTTGAAATCTTAGATATGTTTACTAAAGGTATTCTACTTCTTTTGAGTCATTTTTGAGTATTTATTTCTTTTATATATTTAGATAATCCTGATATTCTGCCCGCGGTACAATATTCTGCTTTTAAGTCAAGTGAGTAGATATTATTTAATATGCATAAGAAATATTATAAATATTTGATTTGATAGTATTTGGATTATGCTTCTTGATAATATATATGTTAATTACTATTCTTGTTATGAGCCAATATATGTTTGTGAATTGATAGCTCCTCATTTGATTGATGTCATGAGTTGAGCCCTGGGATATGAATATGTATGTTTGATTATGATATATATATATACACACACACCTACGGGATGCCATTTAGAATACCCATGCTAACAGGGAAATGTTAGTCTTTGTGCACATCATATCTGAAATCCTAGTTGGTCGGAGAAGTCACTAACCTGTGTGGACTGATCATCCCACAATACGAAGCCTCATACTCATTGCATTTTGATTTTCTAACGAGCTTTACCTATTAAATCCTTGATATGACCTATTTGAGAAATTTTCTTGTAAGAACCCCGAGCCTATTCAATAATATATTTCTCATTGTTGTATTATCTCGCATGTGTATATTAGATGTTATCTACTCATTGAGTTGTTGATCTCACCCCCTCATTATTTATTATTTTCAGGCTCGTAACTCGTTAGCAGATCATTATTGTTGAAATTTCAGAACTTATTATTTTGGTTGTAATTGATATTTTTATTCTTTTGTCTAGTTAGCGCTCCACTATTATAACAAGATTACTCAACTTTTGTATTAAGACATTGAAATTATGTTATAAAGTTTACCTTATTATTTTTGTTGCGTTGAACTCTGAATATAAATGGTAAGTTTGTGTGTAAGTTTGGGTTTGCATAGGTGTGAGACTTTGGAGGGGAACCATGCCTATATGCCGGTCACGAATCCGGGAATCGGGTCATGACAAAACCTAACTTAGATTGATTATTAAACAACCTACCAAATTAAACCTATTAAATTCATCGGTTTTTCAGCTTTAATGATCTAGTCACATAGTTAAACTCAATCTAAAATCAACTATAAAAAAATAATAAAATTATTTGGCCACACTTGCTTCCTATCTCGATAGTAAGAAGATGATGAAAGATGGCACCGCCATGGCCTCAAGTGCTAGTGTCCTTAGCATCAAGGGCGTTTGCCTCCTATTCTTATTTTTTTAAAAAAAATTGTTCAAGTTATTATAAAATATACTAAAAGATCTCAATGTTTCACTGTGCATTGTGAGTGAAAACACTCTGGATTTCAATAGTGTTTTTTTTTGTTTTTGAACATTATACTATTTATATATTATTTCACAAAAAAAACAATGAAAAGCATGTAGGTTATTGATAAAGACACAGGCGTGTTGTTTTTTCACGGGGAGGCTCCAGGCACGGGTTCGACCTCGACCCCTGCCTCGCGTATTGTTTTTTCACTTATCTTTTTACTTTTTTTTTTCACTTATGTTTTTTTTAAAGTAATTTATTGACATTTTTTTAAAGTAATTTATTGACATTTATTTTTTATAATAAAATTATTAAAAGTGCTTTATAGACATATCATAAAAATAAATAATTTACAAATATCATTTTAAAGATAATAATAACATTATAGTTATTTTATTAAAATTATCGAGTGTTTTTTACAATCCTTCATGATTTTTATTTATGTTTTTCTTCTTTTTTATTTTTATTTTTGGTGTTTTATGGTGTTATTCTATAACCATTAAAGTTTCTCTTATTAAATTTCGCTTCTATGACTCTCATTATCTTTTACATCCAAATAAGCATTATCATAAATAACTTGTAAGAACAACGAATCACAAAAATAACATTAAATAAAGATTTTTTAATAAATTCTTTATCAATAATTTGAATCCTTTAGACTGTATTATATTTTTTTTTCTTGTATGCAATTTTTATCAAGTAAAATAAATCGCTAAAAAACAATATATTTTTTAGTCCTAAAAATAGATTAAGAAGAAGAAGAAGTATTATAATATCAATTTATTTTATTTTGATAGAATTTAAATTATTAACTGTCTTATAAGAAAATTATTGACATATAATAAAATAAAAAATATGAATAGTTCTTGGTAGCACTAGATTATATATCTTAATTTGTACTTATCTCTCCTTATTGATTTAGTCTTTAATTATGTAAACATATTATTCTAATTAATATTTGATAAGTTTGATTATAGAACTGCATCAATTTTTATGTCTATGATAAAAAAATCATTTTTAATATAAAAACATTTTTTGAATGAAGATTTGGAAAAAAAATAATAAATGAAACTTTTAAAACCTTGTTAAGATGAGGCAATATTCATTGATGATAAATATACTTTATTTGTTTTTTAGATTTTTTATTAAGTGCAGGGCTTGACCTATTGCGTAAATGATCCTTGGGTGTTCGAAGAGTTTAAAAATTATGCGGACGGGATAACAGAATTGTGCCCAAGGAAAGCTTCCGAGTGTAAGAAGTGGAGGAGGTTAATAAGTGCAGTGGAGAGAGAGCAGAAGGCAACAATCGGAGGAAGAGTTGAAAGCAACCCTAGGGGACCGCAACAAGCAGCTTTAAATTTGAATATACAGACAAAGTTAACAGATGGAACTGTTTCTTAAATTGGGGACCCTTGAAAATCCACTGAATGGTCCACTAGGAAATCCCTCTGCTAGGCAGGCAACCAATGAGAATTCATCAAATAGGATGGACATGAAAATGTTAGCCAATCAACACAGAGATAAGACCATGTTATGGGTCCCAAAAAGGAGAATCAAAGCTTTGCATATTCCATATAACAAACCTCCAATCGTGCACGGGGCTAGGTGGAGGAGCGACCTCAAGAGTACAAGCTCCACTGCGGGTCAATACACAAACACTTGCTCTCTCCACTCTATAATTGTATGTCAATTGGCCCCAAGATTGATTAAAAGAGTGAAAGCTACACTTAAGGGACGCCCTTATACTCTTTGCAAAGCATTTCTGCTTGATTATGCCCAGCTAGCTCCTCTTCACTACACAGGCTAAGCACAGTTAATTCACTTGTCTCACAACCAAATCTTTGGCATGATCACTGGAAGGAAAGCGGCAAACGCGATGGGAGGCAGGACGGCAAGAGCTTGCGATAGCTGTTTATGCAAGAGGGCACGCTGGTTTTGTGTAGCAGATGATGCTTTCCTGTGCCAAGCCTGTGACGCATCGGTCCATTCAGCGAATCAGTTAGCGAGTAGACACCAAAGGGTCAGGCTTGAGATTGCATCATCATCCTATAGGATCAGTGGTTCTTTAGACCCTGATCAGGATTATTCTCCACCGTCATGGCACCAAGGGTTCACAAGAAAGGCAAGAACCCCAAGGCATAACAGCAACAAATCCTTATTGGTGCAACAACTGCTCAAAGATGATCGAGAGAAAGTCTTCAATCCTCTCCCTCTTGTTCCTGAAATTGGAAGTGAAGAAGAGGCAAATATGGTCGCTGATGGGAGTGAAGATGATCAGTTTCTTTGTAGAGTTCCTGTGTTTGATCCGTTCGCAGCAACACTGTGTGATACAGTAACAGCTGGTGAAGTTTATGGACAGGAAGGAACGTGTGACATGGATAGCCTGCCGGGGTTTTTACCATCAGACATAGACCTTGCTGAGTTTGCTGCAGATGTTGAGAACATGCTGGGACGGGAAGCTGATAAGGAATACCATGATATGAAGGATTCGAGGCTGTTAGATTGTAGTAAAGAGGAAGATGAAGGACAGTTTTGTTTCTCGGACAAGGTAGTGAAAATTAAGGATGAACAAGAAATGGAAGCAGTCATCGATTGCCATTTCGATCAAGACTTTAATATGGCAAGAGAATCATTAATGGATTGGAATTTCGATTACGAGAAACTGGTGGACGAAGATGAAGAGGTGGAAGAGAAAAAGTTGCCAGTGCCTGAGACAGTAATGATGAATAGTACTGGATACAAGGAGATGAAGAGGAACGTATCCTTAAGGCTTGATTACGAGTCAGTCATCATCGCATGGGCTAACCAAGGCTGTCCATGGACTACGGGAATCCGACCAGAGCTTAACCCTGATGATTCTTGGACTGATTCCATGGTATGTGTGTGTACTTCCCTCATTTTCATTTCAGGTTTTCGCCGGGGGAAGCAAAATATTATTCGGTTGTCCCATAATATGCTAATCACAGTATCTTGCACACCTTTTGATTATATGTTGAAGTTTTAAAATATGATGTTACAGGTCCATACATGCCCTAGCTAGCAAGTTCTAACCTACCTTCAGGATTAAAATAAATAAATAAATAAATAAACAATCAATCGTATTTGCATGGTAATTTATTATTTTATAAATAAATAATCTGGCGTGGTAATTTATTTATAAAATTTATTAGTTGTAAGCTGTGGTCGATATGTGATTTTTTTTCTATACGATTTTATAGGGTGCGTGTCCTAAAGATGGTAGTAATCCATACGGGGGACTGGGGAGCCATACAAGAGGAGGAGACGGGGAAAGAGAAGCGAGGGTCATGAGATATAAAGAGAAGCGAAGAACGCGATTGTTTTCGAAAAAGATAAGGTACGAAGTAAGGAAATTGAATGCAGAGAAAAGGCCTAGAATGAAAGGCAGGTTCGTCAAGAGGGCATCCCTCATGGGCACTACTGATTTTCCGTTAAGAAAACAGTATTAACTGCCAGCATCGATCAGCGAAAGCTTGAATGAGCTTCTAGGCTCATTCGTATCTAACAAATGGAAATGAGTTTAGGTAGACACTGTGACCTCTCAGTCTCTGACATGTTACTGTTTGGAAGTTCAAAGTGGGAGTTACATAACTTGAAGATGTCGTCAACCTTAACAAGATGAGCTGTCTTACAAATTTCTTGTCTTCTCCATATTAAGGAAAATAGGTTGAAAACATTGTAAATATAGTAGGTGTCTACTATGCATTGAAGAAATACTTGTTCTTCAATTGACGAGCTTTAGCTGGAATGTATTTCTTCTGCACAGCAAGAGCTCATTAATATTCTTCTTTTCAATCTATAAACTTATTGCTAGCATCTTTGTTCTTTCTAAATTTCTGGGGTTTGTTATTTATGTCATCAAAGAGCTAAGATCAGTTTTTCCATGACAATTAAATTATGTACAATATATATTAGAGTAATATAAAATTATATTTTTTTTTAACATGGTATCAGAGTGTTGGTGATTCTTAGATCAAGAGTTCACATTTCACCACCTCATTATAATTAATAAATAAAAATAAATACAAAATAATATGTGTTTGTGCAAGTTTCAAGATTTAAGTCACCATCTAGTCTAATGTTTACCTAAAACCCTAACAAATTTTCAAATTTCATAAGCAAGGTTGATTATTTAATAAAAAATGTAACAATCACCCTTCACATCCTACTTCAGATAAGACGAGTTGATCTGCCCGCTCCGCTGGGCTTTTTTATCAATGTAGAAAATTACATGATTTTATAAATGTTGTATTTTGTTATTTTAATATTTAATTAGTATAATTGTAATTGTTAAAAATCTGTTAAAAATAGTTTTTTTCAACCAAAATGTGATTGAATATTGCTATTGCTAATTTTTTTTGATAAAATTTGTTAGAAAATTTGCTAAGAAGGTGAAATGATTTATTAGAAATTTGTTGTCACGGATAATTTGGTAGAAAAAAACAAAAAAAGAAACCCGGTAAAAAAAGAATAACTGATTTGGACACTCAAAAATAAAAAACACATGTGGACAAAAAATCACAGTTTCTGAAAAGGAACAAAAAAGTCTAAAATATAAATTTAACTTGAAAGACAATTTTTTTTATAAGATTTATTTATTATCTTATTATATTAAATATATTTACGAATATCGATATTTTTTTTTTAAGAAATAGGTCATTTATTTTCCCTGCCTATATATTTTTAGGCGAGACTATTAAATAAATATTAAACACATATACTTAGTTTGACATATTATATAGTGGGATCGCAATGGGAAGTGATTTTTATATTTTTTAATTGTAGAAAACCTAAGTAAATTTGAAAAAAAAAAGATTAGTTGCCTTTTTCCCCTAATTATATTAGATTTTACACATTATAAATAAAAATATTGAAATTTATTTTCAAAAAAATAATCTAATTTTTTTGCGTGATATAATTACTTATTTAAAGTAAAAAAAGCATAGTGTAGTTGAAACGGAAAGTGCCTCATATATTTTTTAATTGTAGATAATTTAGGCAAATTTGTTTACCTTTTGTTTTTTTGAGTTGTATTTTTTCCCATGTAATATTAGATCTTAAATATTAAAAATTTAATTTTTTGTTTTTTTAAGAAATAAGCTTGAACAAAAGACTATAAAATTAAAATTCAAAGCCAATTTTTTATTTTCTTTTATAAGATTTATTCATCATATTATTATATTAAATTTATTTAAGAATGCTGATATTAAATTTTTTCATGCAAAAAATCCAAAAGACTAAAAATATATATAAAAAAATTAACATCATTACTGTCAACACAATAGATATTATATAATTATGAAGAGCAAAAAAAATATTAACAAAAGAGCTACTACACAAAGATAATTGTTGTTGTTGTTATTATTATTATTGTTATTGTTGTTATTGTTATTATTATTATTATTATTATTGTTATTGTTATTATTATTATTATTAAAATAATTGTTATTATTATTGTTCTTATTATTATTATTAAAATAATTGTTGTTATTATTGTTCTTATTATTGTTATTATTAATATTTTTGAAATAATTGTTGTTATTATTATTGTTATTATTAATATTTTTGAAATAATTGTTGTTATTATTATTATTATTATTAATTATTTGAAATTAGGGACAAAATTGAAAACAATATAACTTAGTGCACTAAATAAATTAAAGGATCTAATAGGAAACCGCAAAATTAAAAGAAGAAGGACTGACATGCAAATTGAATATATATCAATTTGAATGCAAGGACGAAATTGAAAGCATTCGAAACTTGGATTACAGAAATCAAACAAAAGCCAAGGGACTGAAATGCATGAACAATAACTCGGAGGACTGATATGTATTCGGGCGCTGAGGAGAGAGAAATGAGGTCATAAACGTTCAACCGACCATTTGAGCCTACACATCCATATTTGCACCGCACGCGCCGCTCCATGGGATTCAGGGAAGAGTTGCGAAGCGTTTACACCGGCGGAAGAAAAATTTACACCGCCTAATGACGCCGCACGCGCCGCCTGAAGCAACCGGGATCACGAAACGCGCCGACGCGCCCGTACGACCTGCTGACAGCGCTGACGCAAGCGCACAGTAAGGTCCTGGTCAATTACTACACCACCCCTCAGCCGAAGTGATAGATTTTGTCGTTTCGGGGGCTACGCACGTCATTACACTGTTTAACAAATATTTTAAAAAAGAGGTCCGGCGGACCGGACCGAACCGGTCTGGTCCGTATGTGGTCAATTACTCCCGTGCCCCTCCGCGTAAACCGTTGTTTTGTCTTATTATCGGGGATGGAAGCGGTAAAACACTGTACATGGGCGGGAAAAAGAAAAAAAAAGGGTGTGGTCAATTACGCCCGTGTCCCTTAGTTTAAATCGTTATTTTGTCTTATTATTAGGGGTTTGGCCGCCATTACACTGTTCACAGAAGGTAAAAAAAAAAAAAAAAAAGACAAACGTACGCGTGCGAAGTATAATTGATAAATGTCCAGTCTACAGTGATTTTACACTCAATATACAGTAAAGAGCCCGAGCTCTTTTAGCTTATATGTAATGCTTCATGTAAGATGCTTCATGTTGGATTTTAATGATCTTAATAGTGTCCAATGTGCTAACATTTTAAGGATTTGGCTAAATGGTTGATGCATGTTTGTTATATAAGATAAAATATTATTATGATCTAAAACAATAATTTGAGACATTAGCCTGGTAACAAAGGCCTAATCCTTAGTTTTGAAATATGAACATTGGATTTGTAAGGATGGTGAACATTTGATAGGTATAAACATGTTCAAGGTTGTGTTAATTGAAATGGTCCCAAACACCATCAGTCACACTCAATGAGCTTACATCATTGAAGAAACGTGTCCCAAAAAAAATAACACAAGTAAATTCATACACTCATCAACATGAACATAAAATGATTAGAATTAAAATAATAAAAAAATAGGTATTTATAAAAACAATACATATAATAAAAAAATTGTTAAGGTTTTACAAATATTTATATTTTATAGTTTCGAAAAAATATTATCACTATAACTAACTCCTCTCCTATAGAGAAACTAATTAGATTATTGGAATAGTAGTTTGAAAGGGTGTTGCCAAGACATCCTCGAACCTATAAATCCATATTCTAAAAAAAGAAATGTATTTAACAAATAATCATGTTTCAACCATTCCTATTTTTCTTATTTTTCTTTTAATTTTTTTGAACATTGTCGCGTTGACGATTTTTCTACGCGCTTCATGCCCTGCCATCCCTCTTTGGAGAGACAACGACGCGCGATGAAAATGAAGTTGTTTATAGTCGTAAAATTTACAATTATAATTCTAAGGAGTCACCACCTAGTATTAAGGTTACTAGGAATCTATTGGTCTGCGAGAGTCTAGGGTAAGGAGACTTATTGTGCAAGGGGACACATCATCCCCATTGCACCCTACCTAAGGTAAGCTAGGGTAAGGAGACTTATTGTGCGAGAGTCTAGGGTAAGGAGACTTATTGTGCAAGGGGACACATCATCCCCATTGCACCCTACCTAAGGTAAGCTGCATTATTGTTTGATTGTTTTTCCTAAATCATTTTTAGTGGTCTTTTATAAAATTTGACGTAGATTTCTCTCCATGAGAGAATCTTTATCTCATTGCGGGTTGAAAGACTAACCAAAAATGAATTTTGCACTGCATTTTGAAAGTCTTATTTTTAACCATCCACGAGTGTACATTACAGTGTAATTTTACACCGCGATAGATAAAACAAAAAAAAATATTAAATTATTTTTGACATTTTGGCCGAATGCCAACGGATAATCGTAAACTGGTTACGATATCCACATTTTTGCTTTTAAAACATGGAAAAGATGCAACATATTTTTTTTTTGCGAAAAATACAATGTGAAAAACTTTGGAATCTGCCCGTATGCACGAAAACACAATTTTTTTTTTGGTTTTCTTGAAATGCAATTTTTATGTTTTTTTATGCAACTCACACAGCCATTCTCTTTTTTCATTATATTTTTTTTTACATTATACATATTACATAACATAGCATTTACAAAAATAAATGAACATAACAACAATTTAAACACAAATACAACATAAAAAAATCACAAAACAACCTCGAAAACATTGTTCACAGCTGAAGGCATGCGGGAGCAGTGGTGGCGCGTCGTCCCACGTGCCACAACCACTAGCGGCGTGTGGTTCCACGCGCGCCACAGATGAAGATCCAAAGCAGGGGGGTGTGCAAATCAGCCTCTTCCCTTCCTTGTCTCGCTGGTAACGGCCATAGTGACCTGCAAGCAGAACAACACACAAGCAATGTTTCTCTCAGATCTCAGATTTGTTCTTCGATTTGTATTTTTTTTCAAAGTGGGACTGGAATGTCGTGGAGGCTAGCGTGATGGCTATTGGGCTGCTGCCATGGATGGCGAAAGAGCAGCTGGGGGCGACGGTGGTGAGCGCTGCTGCTACCGAAGAAGAAGATGAAGAAGATAGAGCTGACGAGGGTTTCGATCATGGTTGTCGTGGATGGGAGGCAGACCTGGTTGTCGGCTGAGGCTACGTGGGTTTCGATTTGTATTTCACTTTCATCCCTTGTTTTCGGTTTGCGCAATTGATTTGGAAAAATGCAATTTAGTCTCTGAAAAACTCCAAACTTCTCAATTGAACCCAAATTAAGCTCAAGCATTTGATTTTTTTATCAATTAACTGTTGCACACGGATTAAGGCAACTATACAATAATTATAGCAATTCTAAAATCAATTACTTTAAAGTAAAGAGATAAGAGAGAGAGATTGCTAACTCGATTTTTAACGTGGTTCGGCAAGCCTACATCCACGACTCAAGTACCAACCCGTACTTTAGTATTGTACTCTCTTACTAATCCAAGTAACAAGATTACAATTCCCGCTTGATGAATCCACACCAAGACTTTTACACCACTTGAAGATATGCCCTCTTCAAGATTTTCCTTTTCCCACTTGAAGATGTACCCTCTTAAAGATTTTTCCTTGGTGATGTTCCCTCACCAATATCAAGAGTTTTATACTCAACTCTCAAGAGTCTTACAATGATTGTATTTGAAATACAACAATACACTCTAAATAGTGTGGATATTACAAATGAAGATCTATGATCTCTTTATCTCACTTAATAGCACTTAGAATGTTTGAAGGTGTTTAAGTGTAGTGAGAATGAGAAATACTCTGTGTTAGGATATGAAGATTTTAAACACAAATATGAGTATTAATGAGGATTGATGATATGAAGGTGTTTATGCACTACTAATTGCCTCACTATAAGATATAGAAGTTGTGTGTTCTTAGTTTTGCAACTAAGAGGCCTATTTATAAGTTTCTAAAAAAAACTAGCCGTTTATAGCCGTTTTAATGCAACTGTCATATCAAGAGGTCGACCGGTTCAGAACGGATAACCCAAGCGATTGATCGGTTCAGCTCAAAAGGCAATTTGTCTTCCAAGCGGTCGATCAATTCACTTGGTAACCCAAGTGGTCGACCGGTTCATGCAGAAAGGCAATTTTGACAAATTATCTTTTCTGAATTTCTTGAACCAATTGATTATGACTTAAACCTTTAATCATCAAATCCTTTGCATGCAATGTGAAGTGTGTGAGTTCATTTTAATTTGTGCTATCAAGATAGAAATAGAGATTTACATAAAGCACTAAAATGAACACTTATTCTAAGTCTTCACTTGCTTGCATCTTGGACTTCCTGGAGTGATTTCTTCGTGTACTCCATTATGCTTGTTGATGTATTCTTTGTATAATACCTGTTTATAGCTTAATCTCATCCAAGCATATAATACCTGTTTTCTCTAGTCTACCCAAACGCACTTCTTCAACAACTCAAGGGAATCTATAAACCTTGTGTCATTGGGTAATTACAAATTTATGTTGCATTAGCTGAATTCTTTAATGAAATTATAATTTTTTCATTAATATTTTGATTAGTCAGTGTATTCGTATCCTAAAGAAAGAAAATGATGAAGTGGCTTAAGACTTGAACTAAAATTGTAACATAGCTTGCAAAAACAATAGAACCACATTATGTTGTACATTGTTGTAAAACTCTTAGTTTGAAGAAAGGTTAGTCCATATAAATCTAAATCATAAGAATTAACTCCTAGCTCTTGGTTTCCTTGTCAAAAGGGAAAAATAAAGTTGAGTCCTCTTTAATTAGGCCTTGCAACCTTTAAGAATAGAAAATGCATTGAACTCTACACAATCCTGTCATATGAACTAGTTTACTTACATGTTCACAAATTATGCCATCATTAGTTAAATGAGATTATATTAGTATGATTCCTATTTGGCTATACAACAAGAATCATGAGGTGGGATTTTTGTTATCAGAAAAAGTGATAGCCTACTTGTAACAACTTTCATGTTGCTTCCATACTAATACTGCTTTTGTAATCATCTTAGACTTTAGATGTTGTTGTATTTCAATGCAGCTTTGTTGTTAACAACTACTTCCAAAAGAACCATCAATCTATTAAGAGCTATGATTTTCTAGGAACTGCATAACTAGTGTTGGCCCTATCAAAGTAAGTCAAAGTCCCATAATGCACCCATATTTTAATTCAATTATATTTTGGTTGCACTATGTCTCTCCTTGTTTTGTATATTTCTATAATATGCAGTGTTAGTCTCTAGGTGTACATATCCTAAATCTTGCATCCTGCATGTACAACTCTAAGGTATTGTTATTGTGAAGAAAGGTTGGTAGTTTTCACATCTCGTGTTGGTATTTTCTAACACAATTATGAAATCATATTCTCATGTTTTCAGATTTTATTTTGTTGTTGTGTTTAAATGAAGCTCTTACTACACTTGGAATGGGTATCAGGTTTTCACTCTATAAGCTGATGAACTTCCCACTGTCTCTTTCTGACTTTAAGCATTTATTGTGCCAAACTTATATGTGATCCACATGGTTGATTTGAAATGATTGCATAATCAGTATCTAAAAAACAACAATGACATTTTTCATCTTTTTACACGTTTACAAAACAACCCTTATAAAAACTTTCATTTGTATGGCCTTTTTGCCCTATATTATTATAAGAAGGTTGTTATTTTGCAATTTAAATTTTGCGTCCATGTGTTTGTTGTTGCATTTAATGTTTTATATAACACCCCTCGATTGTTGCTTTGCTTTATTTTCACTTTGTTTACGCCGTAATAAGATAAAGGTTAAATTAAAACTTCTTTTAGGCGCTTATCCTCTTAGCCATTTACCATTCTTTTGTTGCAATTTACTATCTTGAAATTTTATGTGCTCTATGAAACAAAAATGACAATAATTGTATAGAGAATCATACTTCAACACTTGAGATGACAATCTATTAATTACATAAACTGCAATGGACAAAGCTTTGACCCAAAACTTAGATGGAACAAAACATTCAAGTAATAATGTTTGAACATTCAAAAAATGATTATTTTTGTGTTCTTCTGTGCTATTTTGATGTGGAGTGTAAAGGCAAGACACTGTGAGAGAATGCAATTTTACATCAAAAACTCATGAAATTCATGAGACATTCCCCACCAAATTCAGACCTTAATACTTTAATGCCTTAAGAGAATAAAGTATTTACATATGCCAAAAAGATGTTAAAAACAAAGAAAACCTTCGACTTGGAATGTAGAAAATACACCTAAGTAAATCTACTATAATCATCAATGAATGTCATTGACATAACCCAAATCTACTATAATCATCAATGAATGTCATTGACATAACCCAATTTTTGGGTTACTCCCCAAAATCTATCAAAAATATCAAAAATAAAATAAAAGGGGTCGGCATGGGTAGAAAATTCAATGTGCAAATTTTGGTTCTTTTTGAGAGTCTAATTGTATATCTTTTGTTCCAAAGAGTGAGAGAAAATACAAATTTGAGGTAAAAATTAAGTCAAAAATCATAATTATATTTTTTATAGGCCAATTTGATTGAATCATGGGCTAATTCAAAATATTATTATGTTTGAGAATTAATTTAGGGTCCAATTGAAGAATTTAATTAAGTGCAAGGACTTAATTATGCTTTAAATTGATCAAATTAATTTTATTAAGGGCTTAATTGACAAAAATGAAATTCTTGAATTTCATTCGGGTTCAATTGATAATATTGGAATTTTTGGAGACCCAATTGAATTTTTTCCAAACTAATTGTGCAAAATTAAGGGTCAAATTGAAGTTTAATTGTCAATTGAGGGTCAAAATGCACAAATCAAAAGAGAAGGACTAAAATAAAAAAGGAGCGCAAAAGTTAAAGTTAAGTTGAAATTTGGCCACGGGTATAATTGCACAAAATTACAAATTAAATTCAATTGAGGATGCAGGTAATACAATTACAAATTGAAGAACCAAAGTGTATTTGTACATTAACCATTGTCAATGGCACGTCGCCAACCAGCCACCGGCAAGCTGCCAACAGCTTGACTTTTTCTTTTGCCATTAATTACCCACCGAAAGAAAGTCTCCATGATCCCTATAAATAAGAGAGAAAAACCTTCAGATAAAAAAAATTATGGGGAGCGAACCTGCAAAATAGAAGAAGAAGCCAAGAGCAACAGGGGAGGGAGATACGTGACAGAAAAGAGAGAAAAAACTGTGAAATAAAAAACAAGAACTGGGAGAAGAACACGCTGCAAAAACAGAGGAAAAATCGGAGAGGAAGACGTTACAGAAGAAGAAAAAATGGAGAAAAAAAGGAAGACGTTACAATGAAATTTTCACAAAAATTTTGAATCTTCTATTTCCTCTCATCTGCTCCCCTTCACTCTCCCTCTCCACCTGCATTCTCTTCTTCTTCTTCTTCTCGGTCGACAGACCTTTGTCTCTCCTCTCTCTCTAAAACCAGCACCGGCCACCTTTCCCTCTCCACGGTTCAAGCCAAGCACAACCACTAGCCTCGGCCCACAGCCCATCATGTTGCTTCCCCACGCCAATAGCTCCCCAGCAAGATTTTCTTCTCCATTACCGGCGACGAGCACAACAGAGGGCAGCCCGAACAAAGCATAAACCGGCGACTTCCGACGCCCATTCCGGCCACCACAGACCTCCATTTCCAAAACCACGATGACAGGAAAGACCACCTTGATCCCCTCTACACGACTGTATAATCAGGTAACCCTCTCATTGATGTTGAACATTTCACATGATTAGTGCATATGCACAACCTTTTGGTTTTAGCTTTCGTGGTGTAAATTTACATTGTAAAATACACCCGCAAATAAAAAATATTTTTACTATGGTGTAAAATTATGTTTTATAATACATCCGTAGATTAAAATAATTTTAACTATGGTGTAAAATTGCATTGTAAAGTATATTTGTAGATAAAATTAAACTTATAACTACGGTGTAAAATTACATTGTACATGTAAAAGCCCAGATTTTTTTTTAATATATATATATATTTATGCATAATCCCATACAATCACGACCAATATTAATTCTCATCAGTAAACATTATCCATATAATAACATTCCATTGTAGAAATAAGGTTCGCATAAACGTTCAATAACATTTCATTTTATTGTTTTCATAACTAAAGGTTATTTTTTTTTTTAGAAATATACACACATAAACCTGGTTTATGTTCTTAATCTACGAATGAAACTTCCAAATTTACACAAAAGGGTTTTTACAAACTTATACATTACATAGATCACTTCATCCTAAAACTACTTGATATATCGCATGCAATTTACGTGGTTCTTTTTCCAAGAGTAGATCCCCTTTTATTAGGTTCCCTAGATTTCACGTGGTTGTGATGTCCCTGCAGTAGCACAACATATAATGAAATGTAATTTCTTAATATTAGTATTAAATTTCTAACCTAAGGACCAATCAAAGAAAATAACACAAATATCTTAGAATTTCTATATACACATGGTGCAATTTAGTTGTAGAAGTTTACAGGGACTTCATTCCTTTTTTTCGTGTATCATTATCATTCCTTTGAATATTATCTTAAGACACTCCTATCTGAGGTCAACCATTACTACCCATGATCTCTTTCTATGACCACCATTAGCCGAAACTAACCATTCTTTTATTCCAGTCATCATTTCGGATGCCATTAGCCGTAACTAATCAATCATTTATTCCGGCCATCCTTTCGGACGCCATTAGTCGTAGCTAATCAATCATTTATCCCGGCCATCCTTTCGGACGCCATTAGCCGTAGCTAATCAATCATTTTCCACATTTATGCATTCATTAATTTAATATAAACCTCAACGTAATTATGAACTATTCAATTTAGAAAGTTTCTTACATGATGTAAGGATGGAGGGTTATAATTCACTTACTTGCTCTACTTCGGGGTTGTTCTTGCCTGATCGATAGTTCAATCCCGACTGCTCCGCTTCCTTTCGGACGCCATTAGCCGTAGCTAATCAATCATTTACCCCGGCCATCCTTTCGGACGCCATTAGCTGTAGCTAATCAATCATTTTCCACATTTATGCATTCATTAATTTAATATAAACCTCAACGTAATTATGAACTATTCAATTTAGAAAGTTTCTTACATGATGTAAGGATGGATGGTTATAATTCACTTACTTGCTCTACTTCGGGGTTGTTCTTGCCTGGTCGATGGTTCAATCCCGACTGCTCCGCCTGCGACATCGATGCCTAATTATTAGTATACTTCTATTTTCAATTTCATATTCATCAATATACTTATGTCAACAATTCCAACTAAAACAAGCTTACAATTTTCAGTAAAATTATCAACAATTTCTTTTCATGATCTCATAGAATTTTTCAGCGCAATACACACATGAGATTTCAGCAATAATACCCATCAATTCTCATCCTAGGTCCACATTTTCCATCCTAAGTTATACATGAAAATTTCAGCATCATATTCATAAAGTTTTCATCATAACTCACGCTTTCCAGCACAATTTATACATGAAAATTTCAGCATCATACTCATCAATTTTTCATCATAACCCCACATTTTCCTTGTTTCTCTTAATTCATTTGTTTCAACCTTCAAGAAGAACCATAAAAAAAATCTCATGACACTTACCTATCTTATCTCACCTTTTTTTTTTTATAAAACTTTGCAACTCTTCTTCCTCCTCTCTATTTCATTCACTATTTTCACAAGGTCCTCTCCTTTGTTTTAACTTAAGTTTTGATTGAGAAAAGAAGGAAATGGGGTGGAAAAGAAGAGGTTGTGTTGGCTGCAAAGAGGAAAAATTGGGTGAGAAGAGAAGGGATAGAGTTTGGCTAGGTGGAGAAAAATTGGGTGGAGAAAATAAGTTGGGTGGAGAAAATAAGTTGGGTGGAATTGGGTGGAGAAGAAAAAATAGGTGGAGAAGAGACCCCACACCCACTCACCTCCTTGTATTTATATTCAAAACATGGAGGGTTGTTTGGGGTTTGGGTTAACTATATACTAATCCTTGTTTTGTTCAATCTAAAACCAGTTTTGCTCTTCCTCTTTCCCCCCCTTTTTTCCTAAACAAAACGAATTTGTCTTCATTTCCCATTTATATATATATTTTTTCTCGGTGTTTACATTCTTCCCTCTAAATATAAATTTCATCCTCGAAATTTAAGGGATTTTATTTTGCATACCGATATTTTGAATAATTCGTGTACTTTTTCCTCATCTCATCTTCCCTCTCCCAAGTTTCCTCTTCTATTTGAGCATTTCGCCATAAGATTCCGACGATAGGGATCTTTTGTTTCGCAACTCCTTTTCACCCTTATCTAATATCCTTGCGGGCATCATTTCCAGCGCTAAGTTCTCATTGACTTCAATCGGAATCGTGGTAGTGTTCTGGTGGGATCTACATCGACCTTTCTTAATAAGGAAATAGGAAACACATTATGGACCTTAGCTAGTCGTGGAGGTAAGTCCACCTTGTAAGCTACTGGTCCCACTCGTTGTAGGATTTTGAAGGGTCCAATAAACCGAGGGGTTAATTTTCCTTTCAATCCAAATCGTAATAAGTTTTTCCATGGGGCTACTTTTAAGTACACTTGATCCCCTATTCGAACTCAAGGGGTCTCCTCCTCACATCAAGCATACTTCTTCTGCTCTATCCTGTGTGGCTTTGATGCGATCCCGGATAATTCTCACTTTGTCCGTGGTTACTTGAACCAGCTCCGCACCATATAGCCTCCGATCTCCAACTTCTTCCCAACATAAGGGTGTTCTACACCTCCTACCGCATAAGGCCTCATATGGGGCCATCCCTATTGTGGCTTGGTAACTATTGTTATAGGTGAATTCTATTAATGCCAGTGTTCCTCCCAGTTTCCCCAAATTCTAGTACACAAGCTCGTAGTAGGTCTTCCAGGACTTGGATAACCCTTTACGATTGTCCATCCGTTTGGGGGTGAAACGCAATGCTCATATCCAATCTGGTCCCCAAAGCTTGTTGTATGCTAGGCCAAAGTCGAGAGGTGAATCTAGGATCTCGATCGATACGATGGACACCTGAATCCCATGGAGTCGTACCACCTCATTTATGTATATCTTGGCAAGCTTATCCACCGAATCAGTCATCTTTATAGGCAGGAATAGTGTGGACTTCGTCAACCAACCTACCACCACCCATATTAGCGTCATTTCCTTTTCTCCCTTTAGGAAATTCGACACAAAATCCATTGTTATCATCTCCCATTTCCACTCGGGATTTGTAATGGTTGTAGTGGTCCCGCAGTCTTTGGTGTTCAACCTTGACTTGTTGACATATCCCACACTTTGACACGTACTCGACTATTTCTCTTTTCATGTTCGCCCACCAGTAGAAAAGTTTCAGGTCCCGGTACATCTTAGTGCTGCCAGGATGTATGGAGAGCTTGGATTCATGTGCTTCTTGTAGAATCATTCGTTTGATTGTTTCATCATTAGGTACATACAATCTTTGTCCCAACATTATGGACCCATCATTCGCTATCCTAAATTTCATTTCTACACCAGCCTCCACATTCCTCCTAATCATAGATCCAACCTCGTCCCGAGCCGAGATTGTAGTATTTGTTCCCGATACGTTGGTCGCACAAAGAAATGAGCTACTAACCCACCTCCGGCATTAGTGTTTAAATTTGCACCCATTTTTTTCAATTCCGCCAATTGTCGCTCCTTTTCTAACGTTAACCCTTCTAGGGTGGCTTTATTTTTCCGACTAAGAGCATCTGCCACCATGTTTGCCTTCCCTGGATGATATTCTATGGTGCAATCATAATCCTTAATGAGTTCCACCCACCTTCTCTCGTCGCATGTTCAATTCTTTTGCGACATCAAGTACTTTAGGCTCTTATGGTCGGTAAAAATTTGGACTCGAGATCCATACAAATAATGTCTCCATATCCTTAAAGCAAACACTATAGCAACCAACTCCGTGTCGTGCACCGGGTAATTCACCTCATAAGTCTTTAATTGTCTTGATGCATAGGCGATCACTTTCCCATGTTGCATCGGACGCACCCCAAACCTTTCCCCGAAGCATCACTATAAACTACAAAACCTTCTGTCCCTGAGAGGAAGGGTTAACACTCGAGTAGTGGTGAGCTTTCTTTTCAATTCCTGGAAGCTCCTTTCACATTCCTCCGACCACATCCATTTCTTATTTTTCCGCGTCAGTTGAGTCAAAGGTGTCGCAATCAATGAAAAACCTTCGATAAACTTCCGATAGTATCCTGCAAGTCCCAAGAAGCTACGTATTTCGGTAACTAAAGTCGGTCTTTCCCATTTCAAGACTGCTTCCACTTTTTGGGGGTCCACAAAAACACCTTCTACCGATATAACGTGTCCTAGAAATGTTATCCTCTTTAGCCAAAACTCACATTTACTCAGTTTTGCATATAACTGGTGTTCTCTCAAGATTTGCAAAACTTGTCTCAAGTGTACTTTGTGCTCCTCGAAGGACTTCGAGTATACTAGTATGTCATCGATGAATACTACTACAAACTTATCAAGACAGGGTTGGAAAATCCGATTCATTAAATCCATGAAGAAAGCTGGAGCATTCGTCAATCCAAACGATAACACCAAAAACTCATAGTGTCCATAACGAGTTCTAAATGCAGTCTTTGCTACATCTTCCCCTTTGATCTTCATCTGGTAATACCCTGATCTCAGATCTATTTTTGAAAATACCATAGCTCCTTTTAATTGGTCAAACAAATCATCAATCTGAGGTAATGGATACTTGTTCTTCTTTGTTATTTTGTTCAACTGTCGATAATCAATACAGAGCCTATAGGTTCCATCTTTCTATCTCACAAATAGAACTGGCGCTCCCCAAGGAGAATTACTGGGCCGTATGAATCCTTTGTCTAATAATTCTTGTAGTTGGGTCTTCACTCGTTCGATTCTGTTGGGGCCATCCGGTAAGGTTGTTGCGATATGGGTGAAGCTCCAGGGAAAGTGTCTATGGCCACTTCTACCTCCCGATCTGGAGGTAATCCCGGTAATTCTTCGGGAAACACATCCGGAAATTCCCTCACCACAGCAATATCTTGCAAATTTGCGCGGCTTTATCATTGGAGTTTAAAATGTACGCGAGGTATCCCACACACCCTTTTCTCAATAGTTTCTGGGCTGTTACTCCTGATATTATGGCAGCCTGTTTGAAGGTTCTTTCTCCCTCAAAAATCTTTTTCTCTCCTTTTGGGGTTTGGAAGATAACAATTTTAGCATAGCAATCTATTAGAGCCCTATATTTATTCAACCAATTCATGCCTAAAATTAAGTCAAAATCATGCAACCCCAAGGGAATCAAGTCTACTTCTGTCTCGCACCCGGACAGGCTAATCCCCACATTCAAATACACAATATCAGTTTCAACCATGTTTCCCATTGGAGTTCCAATTAAAAATCCCCTCTCTACCATTTCTACTCCCTTCCCCAATTTAGTGACGATCTTTTTATCAATGAAAGAGTGTGTAGCACCAGGATCAAACAACACATGCACATTAAAATCATTTAATCGTAGAGTACCTGCCACCACATCCGATGCAGCCTTGGCCTCCTCCTGTGTCAAATGAAAGACTCTTCCCGGAGTCCTATCATTCTCGCACCCTCGATCGAGGTTAGCTCCTGATTGAGAACACCTCACTGGCCTATTCACTGTGACTGACTGTTGGGAGCTCTGACCAGGCTGTCTATAGCTTTGTACTTGCACAGTGTTCCTTTTTGGGCAATCCCTCTTGAAATGTCCCCTGTCACCACAATAATGACACCCTTGACTTAAATACTGACAATTCCTCCACCTATGTCCTTCTCCTTTGCACACAAAATATCGTCCAGGGGAAACCAAGCAATCCCCAGGATGTTTTTGTCCGCATTTTATACAGAAAGGGTAGTCTGCCCCCTAGCGGTCTCCCGTTCCCATTGATATGTTTTCCTTTGAGTGCGACTATCCGATCATCACCCTCCCACTTGACTATTGGTGTGACAGAAACATCACAATCCCTTTTTTCCTATGTTGATCATGCTCCCCGCTCTTCCCCTTTTTCGGAATTGGTGGTCTGCTACTGTAAAAATCCCCATCTCTCTTTTTGCTTATACTCTGATGTCCCCCGTGGCTCTCTCCAATGCAAGCCTCCAGAGCCTGAGCAGCTTCGATTAGACTTCTAGTTGTTTTAAATCGTAGTGCAATTAATCCTTGTCTCAAATCTTGTCGCAACCCATCTCTCCACTTTTTGATCATATGTTCCTCTGTCGGCACATAATGTGGGGCAAACAGTGATAGATCATGAAACCTCCGTTCATACTCCAATAGCGACATATCTCCTTGCTTTAAATCCAAGAACTCTTGTTCTTTCACCTTACGATGGTATCTGGAATAAAACTGGTTTTCAAACTCTATCTTAAAGTCATTCCATACTAGTGTCTCAGCCACACGTGTCATCTGAACCGTTTCCCACCATGTCATGGCCCTATCAGATAGTAGTTGAGTTGCACAGTTCACCTTCAAACCCTCAGGTATGTTTATTTTAGTCATGGTCTTCTCTACTTTTCTAATCCATCTCCCGGCTATTTCGGCATCATTCTCTCCCAAAAATGGCTCACAACCCATTTTCCTCATGCTTTTGACTAGACGTACCCCACATTATTTGTGTTAGTGCTCGGTATAAGGGTTGCTTGTGGGATCTGCAGGGTGAGAGTCATTCGTGTTGCTGCACCTGCCATGTCTTCCATCACTGCCTTAACTATTTGCGCAAGAAGTCCAGGATCTACACCTTGTGGGGATACCCTGGTTGGAACGGCTGATGGTTGTGTTTTTGATCTTTCTTGTTGTTCAGTTGAAACAGGAGGTGCTTCCCTGCTTTTATTTGGTCTCTCGTCTTCCCCTGTAGCCCCAGTTCCCCTTTCAGAATTTCAGGTATTATCATTGGAGCATGCGATGCCGTATCATCCAAGGGATCTTCGTTTTGCCAGTCTCGAGCACTTTGATTCCTGCCCCTCCTTTCAAAAGAGGGTGGCTCAGTTCGTGTTCCTTGTTGGGTGTGTACCATCTGAAATTCAGCAAGATAATGTCATCATCATACAATTCCCAGGATCAACACCAGGGGCTCTGATACCAACTGTAAAAGCCTGATTTTTTTAATATATATATATATATATTTATATATATATATATTTATGCATAATCCCATACAATCACGACCAATATTAATTCTCATCAGTAAACATTATCCATACAATAACATTCCATTGTAGAAATAAGGTCCGCATAAACGTTCAATAACATTTCATATTACTGTTTTCATAACTAAAGGTTTTTTTTATTTAGAAATATACACACATAAGCCTGGTTTACATTCTTAATCTACGAATGAAACTTCCAAATTTACACAAAAGGGTTTTTACAAACTTATACATTACATAGATCACTTCATCCTAAAACTACTTAATATCGCATGCAATTTACGTGGTTCTTTTTCCAAGAGTAGATCCCCTTTTATTAGGTTCCCTAGATTTCACGTGGTTGTGATGTCCCTGCAGTAGCACAACATATAATGAAATGTAATTTCTTAATATTAGTATTAAATTTCTAACCTAAGGACCAATCAAAGAAAAGAACACAAATATCTTAGAATTTCTATATACACATGGTGCAATTTAGTTGTAGAAGTTTACAGGGACTTCATTCCTTTTTTTCGTGTATCATTATCATTCCTTTGAATATTATTTTAAGACACTCCTATCTGAGGTCAACCATTACTACCCATGATCTCTTTCTATGACCACCGTTAGCCGAAACTAACCATTCTTTTATTCCGGCCATCCTTTCGGACGCCATTAGTCGTAGCTAATCAATCATTTATTCCGGCCATCCTTTCGGACGCCATTAGCCATAGCTAATCAATCACTTATCCCGGCCATCCTTTCGGATGCCATTAGCCGTAGCTAATCAATCACTTATCCCGGCTTTCCTTTCGGACGCCATTAGCCGTAGCTAATCAATCATTTTCCACATTTATGCATTCATTAATTTAATATAAACCTCAACGTAATTATGAACTATTCAATTTAGAAAGTTTCTTACATGATGTAAGGATGGAGGGTTATAATTCACTTACTTGCTCTACTTCGGGGTTGTTCTTGCCTGGTCGATGGTTCAATCCCGACTGCTCCGCCTGCGACATCGATGCCTAAGTATTAGTATACTTCTATTTTCAATTTCATATTCATCAATATACTTATGTCAACAATTCCAACTAAAACAAGCAGCTTACAATTTTCAGTAAAATTATCAACAATTTCTTTTCATGATCTCATAGAATTTTTCAGCGCAATACACACATCAGTAACAATACCCATCAATTCTCATCCTAGGTCCATATTTTCCATCCTAAGTTATACATGAAAATTTCAGCATCATATTCATAAAGTTTTCATCATAACTCACACTTTCCAGCACAATTTATACATGAAAATTTCAGCATCATACTCATCAATTTTTCATCATAACCCCACATTTTCCTTGTTTCTCTTAATTCATTTGTTTCAACCTTCAAGAAGAACCATAAAAAAAAATCTCATGACACTTACCTATCTTATCTCATTTTTTTTTTATAAAACTTTGCAACTCTTCTTCCTCCTCTCTATTTCATTCACTATTTTCACAAGGTCCTATCTTTTGTTTTAGCTTAAGTTTTGATTGAGAAAAGAAGGAAATAGGATGGAAAAGAAGAGGTTGTGTTGGCCGCAAAGAGGAAAAATTAGGTGAGAAGAGAAGGGATAGAGTTCGGCTAGGTGGAGAAAAATTGGGTGGAGAAAAGAAGTTAGGTGGAATTGGGTGGAGAAGAAAAAAATGGGTGGAGAAGAGACCCCACACCCACTCACCTCCTTGTATTTATTTGCAAAACATGGAGGGTTGTTAGGGGTTTGGGTTAACTATATACTAATCCTTGTTTTGTTCAATCTAAACCGGTTTTTGCTCTTCCTTTCCCCTTCCCTTTTTCCTAAACAAAACGAATTTGTCTTCATTTCCCATTTATATATTTTTTTTTCTCGGGTGTTTACAGTAAAGTACACCCGTAAACAATTTATTTTTAAATGCAGTGTAAAAATTCTAACCTAGAAAAAAAACAATCAAACAATAATACAGCGTACCTTAGGTAGGGTGCACTGGGGGTGATTCATCTTCCCCTTGCACAACAAGTCCCCTTACCCTAGACTCTCGCAGACCAATAGGTTCCTAGTGACCTTAATACTAGGTGGTGACTCCCAATATTTATAGTTTTAAATTTTACGACTATTAAACCCCACATTTTCACCGCGCGCCGTTGTCCCTTTAAGCCAGGGGTGAAGGCGGGGCGCGAAGCGCATCCAAAAATCGTCGTTGCGACAGATGGCGACTCCGCTGCTTTAGCATGCATTTTATTTTTAATTCATGCATAACATTCAATTTAAATTAATGTCAGCATGCATTTTAATTTCCAGTGTAAACCTAATTTTAAGTTAGGTGGGGAGTAGCGATCTGCCCCATGACTTTTGGTTGGGGTTCAGATTCGTGAAACATACAACAATGAACTGAGTGTTAACTTGTTAATGGCGGTTATACCGTGCCCCAACCATTTCTTGTAAACCCCTACACTACCTTCACGTGAGGTGGTCACTGGAAGTTCATAGACCCTTTGAGACCAAATAGAGCTTACCCCTAATGTAATGGCTTAGAACTTGCTTTTGGGCACACCATTCCTGATTATTCACTTGTTATGTATGTACATATATTTGCATTCACATGCATTTATCAGTGCATAACCCTTTTTCAACAGATTTAAATATAGGTCCTCAAAAAGCTCTTACCAATCGACTACAACAGAGAAATATGGACAACAAAGAGCGTGCACGCCGTGATACTCATTTTCAACAGGAATTGGACTCTTTAAAGGCAAGCGTGGCTAATCTCACCAGCTTACTAGAGCAAGCACTGAGAAATACTTCTGGAGAGGGTCCTTCAACTAGACCCGCAACAGCTGCTCAAGCAGAAACAATGATTCACCATGAAGAGGTGACAGGAGAAAGGGTTCAGGATCGTCAACAAAACCTAGATTTTGTACAAACGGCACTGCCGATACCTAAGCCAACCCCAACAGTTATAGAAGCATTAGAGGGTATCTGTCAAGATAAGATGGCAACGCTGGAAGCTAGGATAAGGGCCATTGAAGGGGTAAATTTATATGACCCAGTACAAGCTGTTGAAATCTGTCTAATACCAAATGTTGTAATACCAAAGAAGTTTCATGTCCCCGAATTTATAAAATACACAGGAACACAATGCCCTGTCACTCACCTAAAATCATACTGTAACAAAATGGCAGAAGTAGTCAATGATGAAAAACTACTGATGCCTTTTTTCTAAGACAGTTTGAGTGGGGCAGCTTTAAATTGGTACATGAGATTAGACAACACCAAGGTCCATAGCTGGAAAAATCTGGTAGATGCTTTCATCTTGGAAAAGAACAATATGAACATTGCTTCTGACAGAACAAATTTGTCCAACTTGGAAAAGAAGGACAAAGAAAGCATAAGGGAATATGCTAATAGATGGGGAGATCTCGCTACATAGGTACATCCTCCACTTCTAGATAAAGAGATGGTGACATTATTCGCCAACACGCTAAGAGCACCCTATTACGAACATGTGATGGGAAGTTCAGTGCAACAATTCACAGATGCTGTAGCTGTGGTAGAGTGAATAGAGCAGGGAATTCGAAGTGGAAGAATCCTCGCACCTGTGGAGAAAAATGGCTTTGAAGGCAAAAGAAAAGATGTCGAATATTCTGGAGACGATTATAAAGGTAGGAGTAACCAATTCCAAAACTCCTATCACCCCTCTTCTCAAATCTCCAACATCAATCTTCAAACCAAAGATCCATCTAAAAATTTCCCAAATGAAATTACCAGAAAACCCAAGAGCAGCTACCTCCGCTACCTTTGCCTCTGAATGAGATTTATCAGAAGTTGGTAAGCATGGGGAAAATAGCTCCTGAACCCCAGACACCTTTGCAACCACCTTATCCTGATTGGTACGAACCCGATCTCACCTGCGAATACCATGCTGGAGCTGCAGGGCATAACATCCACACTTGTGGTGCTTTCAAGAAGAGACTCGTGCATTTGATCAAAGCAGGGTGGATAGCATTTGATTAGAGCAAGGTAGAGGAAATCCAGATCCTACATCCAATTAAGCTCCACGGAGATGGGGTACCAAGTGTCTGCAACATGGAAAGTGATATCAACAATAACTTTTGTGTTGATAAAGTACTTCCATGATTTCCTCTTGTTTTGGTCATGTTTGGACATAGAACTTTTTGTTGTTAAGCAAACCTTCCTTTTCAATGATCATGTATTCTCTTGTGTTTATGATGTGTTCTTGTTTTCATGCGTAAATAACGCCAACATCTCATCCAAAGTATACATGATCCCATGATTTCATAAAGATTTTTGGCAAATCAAAGTTTAGTACGAAAATGAATGCCAATTTGATTTTTATTTAATAAATGTGTTCTGGGAATTCAAAGGATTTCATTTAAGCGTGATCTCATACCACCAAAATCCACAGAATAAAGTTAATCTCTTAGCCAAACAAATAATCCAAAAAAATCAAAAAATCAAAAAAACTTGTTTCGCATGGAAAAACAAAGGCTTATTGATTCGGATTGCATGTTTTTGAAATGACGAGAGGCCATCTTTGATATGCCGTCATAAAGTCTCAAATATCCTTTGCAGTCCCTATTTGAGCCTAATAATTTTATTTTTTTGCTAATTAACCCTGACAAGGATCACACCCTACACTGGGGGGCAAGTGCAAAAAAAACAAAAACAAAAAATCCTCAATGACAAGTGACGCCCGAATAAAGCTGGGGGGCATAAACATAAAAAGGGTTTTAGTGTACTATATCAAATTAATTCAACATTTTGGTAGTACTAAAAACTCAACATTGAAAGCCCAAACAAAATGGTAGGGGCATGTCGTAAAAAAAAGCCCAAACAAACATACTTGGGGGGCCTGTCAAGTCAGCACAACATTAGTGCCAAATACCGATGAAAAAGTCCAAACACATACCAGGGGGCACGTCAAGGTCAAAGCCCAAACCAATACTGGGGGCATGCCAGGTCATTATGAAAATCAATCATGAGGGCTAAGTGAAGTTCTAAGAGTAAGCATTAAGTAATCCTTAGTCTAAAAAACCCTTAAACACTTTTTGAGCCTATAAATATCATTTTTTTCGTAGCTAGTAACCTAAGCCTACGTTACAAGCCTATTAAAGCCCTTTCTGATCCAATACGAGTAATCTAGATCGATAAGCAATGCTTTTCTATTTGAAACAATCCTTACAAATGATTTACACAAGTTGATTGAAGCCTTCTTGACATATGAGACTTACAAATAACATTTCATGTTCTTGTTAAAGTCAACATAAAACCTGACAATGAGATCACTTGAATTCTTTCGAGAACAAGCTTGTTAAACAAACATCAAAATGGTTTTTGTGCTTGGAATGACTTTGAAATTCCAAAAGTTTTGCATGAAAATACTTTTTGCAAATAGCCATCTTTTTCTTGCAAACACTCATAGCCTAAAACACTAGTGTGACATGGCCCAATTAGGGCAATCAAAAAGGTTTTTTTGCTTGGAAAGACTTCGAAGCTCCAAAAATCCCACATGAAAACACCATCTTTGCAAATGACCAACCCCTTCCTGCAAACACCCGAACCCCAAAACACTTTTAGGGCATGACCAAACAGGGGGGCAATCTAAGATGTAATTGAAATTGGCTCCATCGTCTCTTTTCAAAGAATCTAGATCTATCATATCTAGTGGTCAAAATCAACAAGTTGCGGCTTGATATGCAGAATCGAGAAGCCATCAAATCACGAAGTTGACTCCATAATTCATTTTCAAAGAATCTGGACCAAACTCGGGGGTCATGTTGATATGGAAAATCTATCATCTCTAGTGGTCAAAATCGACAGTTGCGGCTTGAGTATGCAAAAGAGAAAAGCTGTCAAATCATGAAGTTGACTCCACAATTCCTTTTCAAAGAATCTAGGTCAAACTCGGGGGGCATGTTGATATGGAAAATCTATCATCTCCAGTGGTTAAAATCACAAGTTGCGACTTGAGTAAGCAGATGCGAGAAGCCATCAAATTCAGAGGTCCAAATCCTGGAAAAGAAGGCCTAGAGGAAAAAAGGGGACCTATAGCTCTCAGGTAAGTATACATGCATCATCATGCATTGCATCTCCATTGATATTCTAGAGGCTCGAAATTTACGAAGCTTCATTCATTTTGTGCACGCTTTTAAGCTCTTACCTCTTTGAGAATGCTTTTCAGCTTTATCTTTTTTCTAATTTTGGGTGACATCATGCATTGCATCCTTATTGAAAATCTAAAAATATTTTGAAGGGATCATAATTTACGAACCTTCATTCATCATTTTTGTGCACGCTTTCAAGCTCCCATATTTTCCATATCCCTGAACATGCTTTTCAGCTTTATCCTGTTGTTAATTTTAGGTGTCGTCATCCATTTTATCCCTGTTGAGAATCTAGAAAATGTTTTGGAAGGATCGTAATTTACGAACTTTCACTCATCATTTTTGTGTACGCCTTTAGGCTCTTAACTCTTTAACGCGCTTTTTAGCCTCGTCTTCTTTCCTGAACTTGATTGCCATCACATCACGCGTGGCATCTCCCCACTAATAATCTAAGAAATGTTTTGGAGGAATTGCAATTTACAAACCTTCACTCATTGTCTTATGTGCGCCTTCAAGCCCTGACCACTTTCACTTTCCCGAGTGCCTAGAGAGTCTTTCATCAGCATAGAAATGTTTTTCAACACTATCTCTTCTACCTTTTTAATGTGCTTTCTAGCCATCAAAAATTAAAATAGTGTGCTTTCCAGCCCTATTCTCCATTCATTTTCGAGTGAGTTTTCTAACCCTCGATCATCAACTAAGATAGTGTGCTTTCTTGCCCTATTTTCCCTTCATCTTCGAGTGAGTTTTCCAACCCTAGGTCATCAACTAAGATAGTGTGCTTTCCAGTCCTATTTTTCCCTTCATCTTCGAGTGAGTTTTCCAACCCTCGTCATCAATTAAAATAGTGGCTTTCCAGCCCTATTTCTCTCTCATCTTCGAATGCGTCTTCCAACCCTCATCATCAACTAAGATAGTGTGATTTCCAGCCCTATTTTCCCTTCATCTTCGAGTGAGTTTTACAGACCTCGTCATCAATTGAAATAGTGTGCTTTTCAACCCTATTTTCCCTTCATCTTCGAGTGAGTTTTCTATCCCTCATCATCAATTGAAATAGTGTGCTTTCTAGCCTTATTTTTCCTTTCATCTTCGAGTGAGTTTCTCCAACCCTCAATCATCAATTAGGATCGTGCGCTGCTTAGCCATTCCTTTCCTATCTTGAGTGAGTTTTTATACCCTTAACAGTCAATTAGGATCGTGCGCTTCTTAGCCATTCCTTTCCTCTCATTTGAGTGAGTTTTCTGACCCTCAACTATAAATTAGGATTGTGCACTGCCTAGCCATTCCTTTCCTATCTTGAGCGAGTTCTTCAACCCTCAACCATCAATTAGGATCGTGCACTTCTTAGCCATTTGAGTGAGTTTTCCAACCCTCAACTATAAATTAGGATTGTGCGCTTCTTAGTCATTCCTTTCCTCTTATTTGAGTGAGTTTTCCAACCCTTAACTATAAATTAGGATCGTGCGCTACTTAGCCATTCCTTTCCTATCTTGAGCGAGTTTTCAACCCTCAACCGTCAATTAGGATCGTGCGCTTCTTAGCCATTTGAGTGAGTTTTCCAACCCTCAACTATAAATTAGGATCGTGCACTGCTTAGCCATTCCTTTCTTCTCTTGAGCGAGTTTTTCAACCCTCAATCGTCAATTAGGGTCGTGCGCTTCTTAGCCATCCTTATCCTCCTTTTTTAAGTGTGTTTTCCAACCCTTAACTGTAAGCTAAAATAGTGCCTTTTCCAACCCTATTTTTCTTCCTTCTCGTGTGTTTTCAAACCACCAATTAAGATAGTGCGTTTCATCCCTATCATCCTTGTTTAAGTGTGTTTTCCAACCCTCGGCCACTAATTAGGATAGTTCGCTTTTCAACCCTGACCTCCTCTTTCTTGTTTGAATGTGTTTTTTAGTCGTTAATAACCAACTCAAACAATGCGCTTTCCATCCCTCAATCATAGATCCTAGATAACCTGCTTTCTAGCCATATCTTTCATTCCATCATCTCCACCATTCTCATTTCTGGATGAATCGACCATTTCTTGCTCTGGTAAATCCACTTTTCTTTTTCTTTACAACGCTTACTATCTAAAGTCTTACAAGACTTTAGTCGTAAACATTGTAAAGAGGGGGGCAACTGTCATAACCCAATTTTTGGGTTACTCCCCAAAATATATCAAAAATATCAAAAATAAAATAAAAAGGGCCGGCATGGATAGAAAAATCAATGTGCAAATTTTTGTTCTTTTCGAGAGTCTAATAGTATATCTTTTGTTCCAAAAAGTGAGAGAAAATACAAATTCGAGGTAAAAATTAAGTCAAAAATCATAATTATATTTTTATAGGCCAATTTGATTGAATCATGGGCTAATTCAAAATATTATTATGTTTGAGAAATAATTTAGGGTCCAATTGAAGAATTTAATTAAGTGCAAGGACTTATTATGCTTTAACAAGGACTTATTATGCTTTAAATTGATCAAATTAATTTTATTAGGGGCTTAATTGACAAAAATGAAATTCTTGAATTTTATTCGAGTTCAATTGATAATATTGGAATTTTTGGAGACCCAATTGAACTTTTCTCAAGCTAATTGTGCAAAATTAAGGGTCAAATTGAAGTTTAATTGTCAATTGAGGGTCAAAATGCACAAATCAAAAGAGAAGGACTAAAATGAAAAAGGAGCGCAAAAGTTAAGGTTAAGTTGAAATTTGGCCAGGGGTATAATTGCACAAAATTACAAATTTAAATTCAATTGAGGATGCAGGTAATACAATTACAAATTGAAGGACCAAAGTGTATTTGTACATTAACCATTGTCAATGGCACGCCGCCACCCAGCCACCGGCAACTTGCCAACTTCTTGACTCTTTCTTTTGTCATTAATTACCCACCGAAAGCAAGTCTCCATGATCTCTATAAATAAGAGAGAAAAACCTTCAGATAAAAAAATTGTGGGGAGCAAACCTGCAAAATAGAAGAAGAAACCGAGAGCAACACGGGAGGGAGATACGGGATAGAAAAGAGAAAAAAAAAACTACGAAATAAAAAACGAGAACTGGGCAGAAGAACACGCTGCAAAAACAGAGGAAAAAACGGAGGAAGACGTTATAGAGGAAGAAAAAATGGAGAAAAGCTGGAGAAGAAAATGAAATTTTCACGAAAATTTTGAATCTTCTATTTCCTCTCATCTGCTCCCCTTCTCTCTCCCTCTCTGCCTGCATTCTTTTCTTCTTCTCGGTCGACAGACCTTTGTCTCTCCTCTCTCTCTAAAACCAGCACCAACCACCTTTTCCACTCCACGGTTCGAGCCAAGCACAACCACTAGCCTCGGCCAACAACCCATCATGTTCCTTCCCCACGCCAGCAGCTCCACAACAAGATTTTCTTCTCCATTACCGGCGACGAGGAGCACAACAGAGGGCAGCCCGAACCGAGCATAAACCGGCGACTTCCGACGCCCATTCCGGCTGCCACAGACCTCCATTTCCAAAACCACCTCGATACCCTCTACACGGCTGTATAATCAGGTAACCCTCTCATTGATGTTGAACATTTCACATGAACAGTGCATATGCACTTTTCTTTTTCGTTTTCTTCGTTTTTATTTTTTTATTTTTTTTCTTTTCTTTTTCTGGATCGGGCTGGGTTGGTTCGACCCAGACCACTACAACTGGGTTGTCGGCCCACTATGGCTGACAGCTCGGCCCAAAGACATGTGGGCTTCCAGCCCACGATGGCTGGAAGCCCAATCCACAATTCTGTGGGCTGCCAGCCCTTTTAGGGTGGGCTGTGAGCCCACAGTGGCTGATAGCCCGTTCGTGGGCTGGAAGCCCAATCCAGAATTCTATGGGCTTCCAGCCCGTTCAGGGTGGGCTGTGAGCCCACAATGGCTGAGAGCCCAACCCAATAATAATATAAAAATAAACAAATAAAACATATTTTTTTTAATACTTTTGAAAGACATATATATATACATATTTATTATTATTATTCTTACTATTATTATTATTATTATTATTATTATTGTTGTTGTTGTTGTTACAAAAAAATCAAAATTCAAATGTTTTCCTGCATACGACCGAATTCTAAAACTTTTCTCATCTTTTTTTTCTTAAAAAATATGTTGCATATATTTCCATATTTTTAAAACAAAAATTCGGATATCACAACCGGTTTATGATTATCCATTGGTATTTGGCCAAAATGTCAAAAATAATTTAACAACCTTTTAGTTTTAGCTTTCGTGGTGTAAATTTACATTGTAAAATACACCCGTAAATAAAAAATATTTTTACTATGGTGTAAAATTACGTTGTATAATACATCCGTAGATTAAAATAATTTTAACTATGGTGTAAAATTGCATTGTAAAGTATATCTGTAGATAAAATTAAACTTATAACTGCGGTGTAAAATTACATTGTAAAGTACACCCGTAAACAATTTCTTTTTAAATGCAGTGTAAAAATTCTAACCTAGAAAAAAAAAATCAAACAATAATGCAGTGTACCTTAGGTAGGGTGCACTGGGGGTGATTCATCTTCCCCTTGCACAATAAGTCCCCTTACCCTAGATTCTCGCAGACCAATAGGTTCCTAGTGACCTTAATACTAGCTGGTGACTCCCAATATTTATAGTTGTAAATTTTACGACTATTAAACCCCACATTTTCACCGCGCGCCGTTGTCCCCTGAATCCAGGGGTGAAGGCGGGGCGCGAAGCGCGTCCAAAAATCGTCGTCACGACAGTCATAATGTGCTTATGGTGAGTATGAGAAATAATAGGTGTAATGCCCCAAACATCAATATAGACAATATTAAAAGAGTGTTTAGCATGACTACCAGAAGAAAGAGAATGAAGGATTTTACTTTGGGAAGAAAAATGATTTTTTATTGCCCAAGAAACTTGAATTCAATAGTGGTACGAGCCAAGGATACGACAGTAAGAACGAGAAAGTGTAGTGGAAACAATCTCCCAATTCATGATTAACATCTCCATAACTTGATCCTGCATAAAACAACCATCATGATAAAAAGACATTATAGTTATTATCAACCAATTGACCTACCAAAATAATACTAGTGGAAAGTCACGGTAACAAAAAAATATTATTAAAGGATGAAATAATATCACCAAGCAACAATAGGTTAATTACTTCCATTACCAATCTAAATATATGATGAATCATCATATGAACTCACATTTTGAAGCATATATGATGAATTAGTTATATGATTTGAAGCATCAAAATCAAGAAATCAAGGTTGAGAGGATGTTACCTTTACCTTGCAACTGTAAGGCTGAAACAGTCATTTGTTGTGTTATGTCAGCAGTAAGAATTGTTGTCCAGCACCCATATGAGTGCTTGTAGATTGCCCATCTTTTCACATAATTTGCAACTATAATTCCATGAGATATCACAAGTATATGCTCTACTAATCCTTGTCCAGGGGGAAAGAGGAAAACATATAAAAAGTTTAAGGCTTATACATGGATAAAGCAAATAAAAAATAAACAAGCTCAAAAGGGGCTCACTAAAGATCATATGCTTTAGGTTGGCCTTTTGGCTTAAGCAATTAAAACTCCTAAAGCCTTTATCATCTTCATGCATCTATGTAATGTGAATGTAATCTCAATAACATATGAAGCAAGTTCTAGAGATACATATAATTGAAAGAACAAACAATCAAATAATATATTGTTGAAGGCTCAAAAGCTTAAATTGGTGTTGCTACCCAAATTTTGACCTATTTATTTTAGGTTTCGGAATAAAAAGAAAAAACATAGAAAAAAGACAAAAAAAAAATCCAAAAATATCTTGGTGCAAGGGCAAAATTGAACAAATTGAGAATTTAACAGTCAATGCAAGGTCAAATCGCGTAAATTTAAAGAAACACGCAAGCTAAGGGGTGTGTTTGGAATTTTGCCTTTGGAAACTCTATAAATAGAGTGCATCTTCAACAAGAAAAAGAGGGACCAAAAAATTACACCCTATTCGAAAACCCTAAAAAACCTTAATTTCTCTCTAAAATTTTTGGGGCTGCAGCCAAGGTAGTCAAAATCGCGAGCCAACTCGCAAACTCGTACGAGTATGCGAGTTGGCTCTGAAAACCTGGTTGAACCGGTAGAAAAATCGAACCCGGTCAAACTCGGTCAAACTCGTAAAATCAGACCAAATCAATCCGATTTTACGATTCAAAATTTTCATTATTTTAAAACCAAATTTTGCACTGATTTATTTAATTACCTCTTATATTTATACACAAAAACATTTATCTTCTTATTTCTCTTAAAAAAGAAAATATTTCAGATTTAATATTTTCAACTTCTCCCTCCCCTGTATTTAAAAGGAGAGGAATTGAGACAAATTGCATTTGTTCCCGATGTGGGACAATTTGTCCACTCTGCCGAGAGTCTCTCGCTTGATTTAATGTTCTCTCAATTGAGAGAACATTCTTGTTGTCCGATGTGGGATGCCCACATCGGACAACTTATATATATATATAATTTTTTTAATATATATATTAAAAAAATTATAAAAAATATATATTATAAAAAAATAAAATTGTTGTATTGATTTTATAAAAAATAAAAATTATATATATATCATGGAATCACTCTTGAAAATCAGTAATATTAACTTTAAAATTTATACTTAAATTTTTTTAATTTTTAATTTTTAATTTTTAATTTTTAATTTTTAATTTTTAATTTAAATTAAAAATTATGTCATGTATGAACCTAAATTAATTAATTTTTATGTCTATAATTATGCTATTTTGTATTCAGAAATATTTTACAAACGATTTTACAATTTTTCTTCTCACACGATTTTAGCTGTGATTTTACTATTTTTGTACGGACATTTCGGGTACGATCTTTCTATGATTTTACGATCCGATCTTACGATCCGATTTTTCGAAGCCCTTTCCGATCCGTGTCAAAATCTCGATTTTGACTACCTTGGCTGCAGCCGCCACCATTGTCTTAGCAGCTGCAACCCCTCCCCATTTTCTTCTTTTTTTGCTTCCCCGTCTCTTTCTTCCTTCTCCCATGGCCGACGAGCCTCAAGCCATGTCCACCCTCTCATTTTGAGGTCCCATCTTGGCAGCCGTTGCAGCCCCCCATTTCCCCAATTCCCTCTTCGATTTCCCTTTCCCGTCTCTCCTTCAGAGGGCCAGCACAGGCTATCCTCAGCCCTAACTTTCCTCTCCTTTTCCTCGTTGACAGCCCCTCCACAATCTCTCCTTCCCTTGCTCTCTTCTTCTCCGACCAACACCATAGTCAACCCTCACTCCCTCATTCACTCTCCTCTCTTCCCTTCCTTTCACAGACCAGCTCACTCTCTTCCTCTGCCCTTAGCCATTATAGCCTCTCCCCCCTCTTCTCTTCTTACTTGTGCCCCAGTCAGCCCAAATCCTCACTCTCCCGTCCACTCTCAAAATCCCATTTCAGCCTTGCCTTCAGCCACTCTTTCCCTTTCCTCTCCTCCCGGCCACCACACGATGGGAGCCCCAAACCATTGGCAATCAAAACAGACCAAGATGAGGAAGAATAGAATTGAAGAAAAAACGCAACTGCCATCCACGGTGGCTCTCTCCATCTCCCTCTTTGGTAGTCGTCTGAACGAGAAGAACAGACCCGAGATTTGAAGAGAAAGATGAAATTGATTTATGTGTTTTGCTGTATGATGTGTTTGTTCATGTTGACAGGTCATTGTGGATACCTCCGCCGATGAGGAAAAGAAGAAGAAGAACGAATCCGAGACCTGAAAGAGCCGAGAAGAGTAGATCTGGAAAATTTTGATTTTGATTCTTGTCTGTTGTTTGTGTGTTTATTTGTGTTTGCAGGTCACTGGAAGACCATCTCCGGCGAGAGAGAAAGGAAAGAAGAAGATCGATGCACCCTCCTGTTTTGCACCTCCTCCGGCGGGGGCGGGTGGAACCACGCGCCGCCAGTGAAGGGGGCGCGTGGGTAGACGCACCACCAGTCTGCCTGCTGCTGCACCTTTATCCACCACTGTTCCTAAAGTCCTTTTTGTATTTTTCTTTATGTTTATGTGTTTGATTTGAACTTATTGTATTTTAATTATTATTTGTGAAATGTAATGAGAAAAAAATGAAAAAAGACAATGTGTGTGTGAGTTATATTTTTTTAAAATGTGATGAAAAAGGAATAAAAAAAGATTGTGTGGGTGTGGGTGTGTGTGTTGTGTTTTATTTATTCAATATTATGTTGTTTTGTTAAGAAAAAAAGAATATAAAATGAAATAAAAAAATGTGTTTTTTTTGTAAAAATCAAAAGGGTATTGGTTAATATTTTAAAAATATAAAAATCTTACTTTTTGAGAATTTATTATTCACTGTCGGTATTCGGATAAATAAATTTTATGGGGTTAAAAATCCAAAATATTCGAGAGAATAATATGTTATTATTCACTGTTCGGTGTTTGGATAAATAAATCTTATCCAAAATATTCGGCGGGAATAGTATGCTATTATTCATTTTTCGGTGTTTGGATAAATAAACTCTTAGGGGTTAATATCCAAAATATTCGGCGGGGATGATAATAATCAATAAAGTTCACAGGATTTTTCTATGCGGTGATCGATTTTTTTTATCGTAACATTTTTGTGAATAAATACGATATATTTGAAGCATTCAAAATCACATCAAGGTAGACAATGCAACTTAACTAAGGTAAGGCATAGAAGGGGTGCTAATACCTTCCCGTTACGCAACCAGTCCCTTACCCTCGAATCTCTAAGCAGACTGGTACAAATCGGGAGTTTCTAGCGACCCTCAACAGCTAGGTGGCGGCTCCTTCTCAATGACCACTGTGAGAGCCAAGATCCCTCCTGAGACGCCGCGCGGCGATGTGCGACAAAATGGCAACTCCACTGGGGACGATATTTTTTCTGAAAAATATTGGACTAAGCTTTGAATATTTTGATGTGATTTATTTGTTTCAATTTGTTTGAATTTTATATGTGTTTATTTTTAGCAAGTCTTTTGCATTTTTAATTCGTGCATATGTATATATGTTCATGCATTGTTAATTTATTTCAGTTATATCATTGTGGTTTGCAACTTTAAGTTATGTGGGGGACTAGCAACTTACCTATGACTTGAAGTTTGTGTAAGCCTCAATTCTTGGCTGAGAGCTTAGATGGTAGTGATTGGTATACGTACCATCCCATTATCTTCTAAGACCCTATATTGCCTTTACGAAGGTGATCACTGGGACAACAAGAGACCAAAGTAGCAAGCTCACCATTTGTTGTGCAAAGATTAGAACCAATCATTAGGGTGTATGCTCCCTTCATTCTGTTTTGCATTAAGGCAAACCCTTCTCTAGGCATTTTGAATTCAAGAATTTTGGGTGACACAGTAATCCTCGCTTAGGAAATTTGCATTGCTGGGTTTAAGCAAAAATCCAATTTTTGTTTATCATTCAATTGCTACAGTCATGTGTCACTTCCTCGAAAGACGAGTCTGTAAAAAAAAATTCATATGCATTTTAACATGCATTCCCATAGTTTTTGTGTATTATACAATTGTTACAAGCATATGTCACTCCTCGAAAGACGAGTTTGTAAAAAAAATGCATATGCATTCCCACAAGTTTTTGTTTATCATGTTATTGTTACAATCATGTGTCACTTCTCAAAAGATGAGCAAAAAGAAACATTTTAAGATGCATTCCCACAAGTTTTTGTTTATCATTTAATTATTACGATCATGTGTCACTCCTCGAAGGGGGGGTAAAAAAAAGGACAGCATGCATGTACATTTCCACACGTATTCCCATAGTTTTTTGTTTATCCTGCAATTATTATAATCACGCGTCCTTCCTCGATGGTCGAGCCCGTAAAAAAAAAGAAACATGCATATACATTTCAACATGCATTTTCACAATTTTCTCTTAGCATGTAGTCCTTAAAGGGCAAGTATAAAAAAAACCAAAAAAACATGAATATTCATTTCAACATGCATTTCGATAGTTTTGATAGGGGTCCCTCAATTTGTCATCCTTTGAAGAGTCAAGAGTCATGGACATTTGACATTGCTAAGAAGAACCGACCCCGGTACAGAGTCATCATTCATGTTTCTTCTGCAAGCCAACAAAGTTCTCTACTCTCTGGTGAAATCGGTTAGGACATATGCCGAGATATTATTTGCAAGTTGTTAATGCATTCATCAATGGAGATTGTGGAAAATTCGGGTTTTCTTTTGAGGGAGTGCTAGTAGTCCATTTTCAGAAGCATGCATCAGTTAGAGATGTTGTCAGTCCATTTAAGTATCAATTGATTTCTCTTTTAATCATGTGGAGTTCTTGCGGCACTGTCAAATTTAGGAGTTTTATGCCGCCACGCACCTTAAACCATGTTCTTTTACGAGCAAAGATAAAATATCACGAGTGTGGAAACATAATATGGGATTGTTGAATCTATTCCGGTATCTGAGAGGTCAAAGCATGTGCACTGCAAGATTACATTGCTCGAAGAAGCGAATTTGCCGTAAAACGAGTCTTTTCGTCGTATGATGCAATTTTTTATGATTTGCGCACTTCAGGGTTATGACAAGAGTGCTTCCAAGCTTGATTCACTTTTTATGTCCAATGAGGAGCGCGGTGGAAAAAAAATTTCCTTCTTTTTGCAACATAATCCAGATGAGAGATATGAACAGTCGCAAGAATTTCAGTAATCAAGTGTAGAAGTTAATCAGCAAGAGGCAAGTCAAGCTTTGTGGAGGATGTTATCGTCGACAGTGTTAGCAATAAATTATCGCGAGCATAAGCAAAATCAATGAGTAGTGACAATACAAAATGATTGTTTGGAGAGTCTAAGAAAAGTGTCGCATCCTCAGTAACATTCTCATGGAATTTCATCGTCTATCACTTTGTTTTGGGGTTAAATCATCATTTTCATTGAAGCATGTGTTTTCCTTGTCTTTTTGTTGTTTTGAAATCAAGAGATGTTTGGCATTCTTTTTTTGACAAAATATTTTTAACAAACTCCAACATGCAAAATTTTCAAAGTCTATCATGTTTGAAAATTAAAAGTATTTTGATTGCAAAATTGACCCAACTTTTGTTAAAAGACATGATGACTAATACCAGATAACCGACAATTTTTTGAGCCCATACATCGAGTTTTTGATAAAATTGTTATTTTTTTATAAAATCAACACAACAATTTTATTTTTTTATAATATATATTTTTTATAATTTTTTTAATATATATATTAAAAAATTATATATATAATTTGTCCAGCATTGGGACAAATTCAAGAATTTGTCCGAATGCTGGGACAAATTCAATTTGAATTTGTCCGATGTGGGAGTCCCACATGGGACAAATTCACTCCAATCTCCCCACTTCTCCTTTATAAATACTATCCACTCCACTCTCCTTGAGTCCTTGTCCCACATCGATTAAACACTACTCCAATTTCAACTCTTCTCCATTAAATAATCTTCAGTCTGCACACTTCAGTTCAGTCTCCCTTCTTCAGTCCGGAACGGAACGCCCAGAATAAAACCGAGGTGTTCCGGCAGGAATTTCCGGAACGGACTGGAATTAAAACCGAGACAAAAACGACGTTGTTTTGTCCCGGTTTTATGAACGAAACGGAACGGATTTAATAACTTTGAACTAAAGGGTTTTGGTGTAATCGGGAATCATATCGCTAGAGAATCGAAGTTGCTTTGGTCATCGCCATTTCAATCCCACGCGCTCAAACTCACTCGCCCATATATAATAAACTATTTTTAGGTGTTTGGGGTTTTTCTTGGTTTTTTTCTTAAATATATAAAACCAGGAAAAAACTGATAATGTTGTCTTTTTCTTATCAATAAGTTCATGTTTATTTGACTTCATAGGGAATTTTTTTTTTTTTCAAATTAGCATAATGGACACTACTCATTGCTTAAATATATTTTATTAGATAAAGTGTCAAATATTATATTTTGAAATTTAGAAAAATTAGTATGTGAAAAATAAGTTAAGAAAGTAATTTTCTAGGATATATATATATATATATATTATACAAGAATGATAATCATTCTTGTAATGTTTACAATGCTTGTGAAACTTTGGCTTTTGGGAAGTTCTATAGATTTTATGGATATTTGTTTTAAGAGAATTATTTGTGTTCCATTAGATTCTGTGTAAAATGTGTGTATGTGAAGCACATATATCCAAACTGATGGGGTATTTTATTTTACTAAAACTTTGAATGTCTTGCTTGAATATTTTTATTGACCTAAAATATAAAAAGATGTGAAACACATATGATAAATACACAACTTGTAGGGAAATAAATCTAGTATTCAACCATATAAGGTGATAATACCTTTAATGTTTATAATTTTTCTTTGTTTGATGTAAGTAATGATTCGATGTTAACTTCCTTTAAAGATAGAAACTATAATGAGGACTAACTCAACATCAATCTTAATCACGATAATAACCTATTAAAGGTGTCAAGCTGGTCAATTACAAGTACTAGGGCATAGAACCTTAAAGAGACGTTGAATGAATGTGTTTAAAACATATGGATCATGGACGTAAAATAGCTTCGGATGCTAGAGGAGCATGAATGATAATTTCTAATTCTTCTAATATAAGTCCAAGAAGAGCTCAATCCTCGTCCTACCAGGTATTGATCTATTCAACCAAAATCCTAGCTTTGGTTGTGCTTATTTATCCTAATGTTATAAAAATTAAAAGTCAACAATTACTTGTGTATTTATGCAAGGTAAATTGATCAAATCTGATCCTTAATAGGAAAGAACTCTCATTATTTAAAAGAAGAATTTTTTTAGTTCACTAAGAAAACTAATGAGCAACATTTTTTTTCCCAAAGTTAAGGAGACTCATTTAATGATTCTTCTAGTTTAGAAATAAACTAATTAATTAACAACTAAAAAAGAAGTAATCATTATTGTTTTTCAATTAAACCAGGAAAGTCAAGCTCTATTGGGAAAAATTAGAGGGGGCAAAAAAGATTTCCAAGTTAGAATTGATTTTCCTAGTCTATTTGGAATTTCTAAAGTCAAGAACTCTTCTTACACATGCTATGAAGGCTTATTCGGCTATAACACCATATAAACTAGGAAATCAGACTATTATTTTTTTTATTTTCTTTGTTAGTTATGGAAACTACTTTAAACCTTTATTTTTGTTTTTTATATTTTGGGCTTGTTTAATTAAGTGCTTAGGTCTAATTGTAAATGGACCTTATACAAGCCCATAACTTAGGTGTAATAAACCAACTTTCCATGGCATTAGTCTAAAAACAACATAGGTCCAAAAGATAGTAATAATTTTTTTTCACCTTTATATATATATATACACCAAAATTTCAACAAATTTTCTAGATAAATTAAATAATCCTAGTTATCGACATTCAATCTGCCACACATATTCACAATCATTTCCTCATTCAATATTTTTCCAACATCTCAAAGTGCAGTGTCATCAAAACATCAACAAAGCACAAAATAATCTTTAGAATACATATTATTATAAAAACTCTTAGTCATGCATTGCAATTTTTAAGAAGTATCATTCTATGTGTGTGTTTCATCATAATTATACAAACATATAATTTAGATTGTATTTAATTCCTTAAATTCAACCTTCAAATAATAAAATTATTAAATCATCGTAATTCTCACAAGCTTAACTAAAACATCCATTTGACTTGAGCAAAATATGGAAGCCCAATGAATAATTTACTCCTTGCTTTCTAAAAAGAGATAATTCAAACATAGCAATATAAATAATTTAAGACTATAATTTAGGAGTAAGGAAAATTATTTAATTTAGATTCTCAATTTTCAACCATATATTTTTATTTTATATCTTGAAAATTTCATTTAAGTATAATCCATCCCAAAATAATAAACAATTTGTCATCAATTATATGCTACCCTTCCTCCATTTAATTTTTTTAATCGAAACATCTAATAAACGATTCCAATATACACACAGCGACATCAAAATCACAAATCAATGTCATTAATTATATTCTTCCTCAAATAGTTATCAATTTTTCTTCTTATAGATCCACGGACATATTGATGTCAAATTTTCCTAAACATAATTAGGTTTTATTCTTGGAATAACTAATCAAATTTCTTATTACTACGACATCAATGTTCTGTACTAATTTCACTAGCTTTCATTCTCAAAAAAGTTACTCAAATTTCTTGTTAGAGCTGATATCATTACCTTCCATTCTTGGAACAATTAATCAAATTTCTTGTTAGTGCTGATATCGAAGTTTTGCATTGATATTCTCGGAACAATTAATCAAATTTCTTGTTATTTTCGATATCACTGTTCTACACTGATATCATCAACTTCCATTCTCATAACATGTTTATCAAATTTTTTGTTACTGACTATATCCATGTTCTGCACTAATATCATTAACTTTTATTCTTGGAACAATTAATCAAATTTCTTATTACTACCGATATCAATGTTCTGCACTGATATTATTAATTATTTTTTTTTAAGGAAATTGTTAATCAAATAAATCTATATTAAATTCAGTATATGGAAGAAGTCGATATCAATTTTATACATTGAGAATATTAGCCATTTCTAACTGAAATGACTAATTAAGTTCATTCTCTATATAGAAATATACATTATATTTTTATTTAATTCCATTTTCATATCAATTGCATTTTTCCTTCAACTGATCATAACTTATGTCATTCAAACTATACAGAGATCATTATTCTTCATATAATCAATAAAAGAATGATAAAAGATATCAACTTGTTTTATGGGCTCGACCTATGGTTCTTGACTGTTGCACGACTCCTGAGTTCCCTCTACAATAATGTATTCATGATATCATTTCATCATTCTAATCTGCATTATGTTTTCTTAATAACAATCTTAAATCAACACATAATTTTTCTTGTAAAAGATTTATTTCCCCTCTTAAGTTCACATTGCCTGTTTTAGGACATCCATTTTTCCTATCATAACTTGTATAAAATTCGATTCCTTGCATAATTTTTTCTTACTTGAATTGTTTAGAATAGAAATTGCACATCTCTTTAAGGGAATAAAATTAAATTTGGTCCTAGGTATCCATTTTTCTCATTAGTGGTGACAGTTCAACCTATCCTCATATTTATACTTATATCTTGAGTTTCAGAGCTGCAATTCTAGTGAGATCAGTTTGTTAGAAAGATGTAGTCCTTAAAAAACATAAGAAAAAGAAAAACAATTTGAATATATCCCGGATTGTTACTGCACCTCAATGATTCTAAATCATTTGAAATCCCCATTTGCCTTCCATTAAAAACATATTGACTTGGTCACTCATCTATTACATTAATTCTCTTAAAGAGAAACCCAATTAATTACTCATGCTAATGGTCAGCCTCCACCCTCCTACATAATGCAACATTTCCTTGACATTTCCATATGATTCCTCCTCCAACAGAGCCCTTATCCTCTAAATCTAATTATCCCTATACAAAAATTCATTATTCCCAAATACTCCATGAACCCTAATTTATGAATTTTAAATTAAATGAATCAATACTTAATCGAATTCAAATTTACTTCATGATCAAGTTTAAAACTCCTTACCCGAAGATAATATGGATATCGATTCGTAACTAGTCAAACATTCAACCCCTCCTTTTGCCTCCTCCAACCAGCCCCTCTCTCCTTCCCAGCCCCTCTCTCCTTCGTTTTTCTACAGTTTATTCACTTGCTTTTCTTGTTTAAACACTTATCTAATATTGCTCTCTCTCCCAATTAATTCAATTCCTTTGAGAATTAGACTAATCTTGTGTTTTCCTCTCAAATATCTTGTTAAGTTTTTAGCTCTCCCTTCTCCATCTTCTCCTTTTTGTTTGCATAATTTCTATCCACGTAAAGAAAAAAGGGGGGAGAGTTGAATTTTATTATTATTATTTATAAAATTTACTTCATTTTACTTATATGTTTTTCACTTTGAAATATATTGTCCCTCCATAGTGAAATCTATTGTTTTATTTTATTATTATTATGATATTTATTTTATTAATTATTTTATTTATATCTTTTTATCTGGTTTTTACATTAGGTCCAATAGGGTTTAGAAGCTTTTAGTATTTATAGCTTTCTTATCGAGCGTGGATCAATTAGATTTCTAAATAGTTGCAAACTTTTTTTTATTTATCAGTGAGATATTCTCCTCTTATTGGTTCTCTAGAGGACTAAAAATGATTTAAAAAAACACAATTGACTTCATGGTGTCATCCTTATATTTATTGTTCACAAATGAATATTTACTGAGCAGGGATTTGATTCCAATAATATTGTGCCTAAATATGAGTTATCTTTATGTTAAACTTATATCAGACCTGATTTACTTGACTTGCCATGAATTGGTGTCTTTGTGTGTGACCTATTTGATTATGTGATCAAGAGGTTCACATCTAAAAGACCCTCAATTATGGTATTTTGTTTTTTGCTTATGTGGCCCAACCACTTTTTTCAATTTTCTTGATTTTGTTTTACTTCAAATTATTTATCTATGTGTATTTGGATTGTTTTCATATATTGATGATAAAATAATTTTTTAAAAATACAAATATTTATTTTTATGTATTTTGTTTAAAAACATATTTTGAAAAACAACTTCTAATATAATATCAGACATTTTCTTTATCAATATAGTTGAATTGATCTTTGTGTAATAGATGAATCTTTTTTTAAAATATGTATGTATATATAAATAAATAAATAAATAAATAAAAATTTGTTTCAGTTGCAATTTAACTTAAATTGCTACTGAAACAAAATTTTATTTATTTATTTATATATACATACATATTTCAAAAATATTAGACTCAAAAATATTCAAATAAGAAATCAAGTGTAAAAGAAAAAAAATGTAACATATAACAACTAATATATCAATAAATAACAAATATAGTTAAGTAACAAGAATTTTGACCCATAAACTAATAGTTCATTTAATACATCAAACATATTAAGAGAATACTTTGTATTGTAATAAAAAACAAATTCCTTAAGCACAAAGAAAAAGTTGTTTAGTTAGCTAAATAACTTTTGTGTTTTGCATTAGCTTCATGCATAAATTATATTTTTTTTACTCATTACAAGTTAAAATAACATACTTTTATTCGTAAAGATTTGCTTTTAATTTATTTTGCATATAAAAATCAATCTCATATCAATTTTAAGTAAACATATACTTTTTTTAAACCTATTTTTTATAATTATAACTAAAAACAGTTTTTTTAACCCTATTTTTTTAATATATATATATAGGGCTTAATTGGACTAAATTGAAATTAATGAATGGTTTTATGTTAATATTTCTTTTCCTGTTATAATATAACTTCGCGAGAACGAACTTAGTGGGTGTTTGGCTCTACGGTGCGGCCTGCGATTGAGGCTCACCGTAGAGCCAAATCGTTTGGTGATTTTTTGGACCACAGTTTTGTACTGTGGTCCTACCAAAACACGCGGGACAAACGCAGTTTATGAGAAGCATCTTTTCGATGCTTCTCGCCCGAACGCAGACGTAAGAAACGCTGCAAACATATACATACCTGGTATTAGCCTCCCTTGTGAAGTCAAATTCATATCCAATCTTAGAATAAAATAGATGTAAACAAATTATTTAAGTGCTTCATATTTTCAGGTGTAAATTCCATCAGCACAAAGTTTACATTTTTTATAACAGTAGCATTCACAAATCTTGATATACGAACTCAAACAAACAAATTAAGAAATAACTTCTAACTTAAAAATATCAAGCAGAATAAAACAATTGTTCGTTGCTTAAATGCAAACATATATTAAACTTCTTGGAAAAAAAGCCTTGACAGTTCCCAAAGCTCAACTTGTGCACCTTCATCATCTAGAAAATGAAATTGGGGAGCTCGACCTAGAAAGAGGAGTGTTCAAGGCAGTTTTGTAGTCTTGCCTTGGACTTCTAGCTCTCTTTTAGCAATACACGAGTTGCCACCGCCTCTCTCTCTCCACAGCCACTACCCCTCTCTCTCCTCTCAACAGCCACCGCAGCTCCCTCTCTCTCTCCACAGCCATGATAATTACTACCTTCTGACCCTCCTCCCGGCCACCACAGGGACAACCATCTCGGCCTCCTCTACCTGTCGGTACCGTCCGTTGACCCTCTCGTCATAGTCGGTGAACAGTAACATTAATGGTCAAAGGTGGACGAAAGGTACAACGCACCGTTTTGTTTTGTGCCTGTAGTAATGTTTGAATTTGCAACGCACCATTTTGTTTTGTGCCTGTGTAATGGTCGAATTTGCAACGCATCGTTTTATTTGCATGACAACAATGTGACCCCTGCATGTTTTCAAATAGCCTTTTTTGGTTTTTTTCTTGTAATTGTTTTCCTCATTTTTTAAATTGTTCTTTCAATTTAAATATATTCTTAGTTGCACCCCTCAATATTTTATATTATTTTTTACTTTTTCAATTACATCTTTCAATATTTCATATCATTTTCTAAATTAAATCATTTATTCAATTGCATCCCTTTATATCCTTGATTATTTTTTTCTTGTTATTTTTTTTCTTGATCCTGTTAATAATTTTCATCGGTAATTTTAGAAAATTGTCTAATTTACTTGAACTATTTCAAATATTTTGTTATTATAATTATTAATAAATCTATGAAATTATTCCAACAAAATATTTATATATATGTACGTATGTATATATGTGTGTGTGTTTACATGTTTATTTTTAATTAATTTCATAACTTGACAACAATTTGAAAAGCATGGTAACCAAACACAAAAAATTGTTTTTCATTAAACTCAACCTCAACCACAGTTTTAACCAAACACTTAAAAACAGTTCCGAACCACAGCTAAAAACGTTTTTCATGAAACTGATTTTTTTCAATCTCAACCACAACAGCAACAGCTGTGCCAAACAGGCCCATCACCATAACTTTATCAAAGGCCATAACCATGACGTCATTTATACGAATGAGGTTGACACCACCCCCACCTCATCTTGTCTACATCAACGGTGGGAAAACGACCATGTTAAACTGTTTCACAAAAGTCTTCGACCACCTTGGAAAATTATTAAAATGGACGGGATTTAATTTAAGTGAATCAAACTGTATATAATCAGTTCCATTAATTGAATAGTTTAATTATATATGTCGTCCAAAAATCAAACACGTGTAGTAGAATATACTAGTCAATACCCCGCGCCTCGTCGCGGGTGGTACCATATTTTTTTCAACAAAAAATATATTAATTGTTTTTTTATAATATATTTTTGGTCAAAATAATAAATTTGTGCAGAATTCCTGTGAAATGCAAGTTTTCTATAAAATATATGAATTTTAAATCGATATAAATTTATCTGTTTAATAGGTTTCAAAGAAATAACAAACATAAAATTATCATCATCATTAAAAAAGCAAGAAAATTATCATCATCATTAAAAAAGCAAGAAAATTATCATCATCATTAAAAAAATTAATCATATTTGTAAGTAAAATAGAAATCTGTCAAGAGTGGGACTTGAACCCTCAACCTCTCAAACGGAATTTTTGTCTCCCGTCTCATAAACTCGCTCCGCCACCTCAACATTCGTTCATCTTTCTCGAAAATATATATTAAATTTAATTTTAATGTGAATTCGCTATAAAGAAATGTGTTGAGAGTGGGATTCGACCTCATGCCCTTGGAGAGGACCTTAATCTGACGCTCTTTAGATGATCCCGGCTACCTCAACAACAGTTTGTCTTTCATGAAAATATATATTAATAGTAGATGTTATTGTGGATGAGCACAGTAAAACCAGGACGTGTTTTATTGTATAGTTAATAATATATATATATATATATATATATATTATCATGGCGCATGAAAACACTGTAGATTGCTACAGTGTTTTCTGGGACCAAAAAATAATAATAAAAATTTTAGGAATAAAATACAATGTAACCGACATAAATTAAAATTTCAAAATGATAAGTACAAAAAATAAAATAAAATAAAAATAAAATAAAATCTAAAAGCACAAATACATGAAATATGGATCATTTTTATCCAAACAAATACCAAAAGAATATTATATATAATATATATTATTATATATTGGCGTGGGGATACAGTGTTTTCCCCACGCCTTTTATATATATAGTAATATTATAAATAAAGTTAATTCAATATCGTTTCTTTTTCTCTTAACAATAATGGAATGGCTGGAATTCAAAACATTAGACTAAATCAATACTTATTCTCACCGTTATGATTAGTTGAATATGTATGTATATGATATGAATTTAAATTATATTATATTTTTTCAAAAAAAATATAATAATAATATATTATAATGTTAGAGTCATTATGATATCAATAATTATGGTAATGATAGTAACAATAACAATAATTTATACAATAATATTAAGAATAAAATAATAATTATAGTGATTAATAATAATTTCAATGATATTAATAACAATAATAATATTAATAATCATAGTGATATATACATCCAAGCCAGTTATTATTAAACTATATCATAATTCCATATGTTTTCCGAGTAATTATTTCTCCACATGTATCTCTACCTCCACCAGTATTATCCAAGGAAGTTCACATTACATCCATTCGAAACAGTTATTAAGGTAGTGACATAACAAACCCCCAACCCCACCCAAGAAAAAAAAAAAAAAACAAGAATCATTAAAATATGACCCAAGTTTTGTTATAAAGTCCTTTTACCTAATCTAATTTATAAAGCTGGTCAACAAGAAACGTTGATCAAATTTGGTAGAACTGAGTTGTAATGAGATTCGACGCCGTGGAGGCTGATACGATATATTCGATTTCTCATACATAATTTTACAATCTGAACTCACTTATGAATTAGTTTTGTATCTTATGGTTGAATTTCTGTGTTACAAGGCTTGCATAAAAGTTCAAAGGTTCTTGAAAGAGAGATGGACAGAGGAAATGATAAAAGAAAGAAGGGGGACAAAGAAAGCGAGCAAGGAAGGAAAAAGAAGGTGAGAGGAGGGGAGGGAAAGGAGGAGGTGGTGACGGTGGCGAATGAGGACGAGGTGGAGGAGTTCTTTGCAATACTAAGGAGGATGCAGGAAGCCGCGCAGTACTTTGGAAAGGGTAGTGGAGAAGGGTGGCGGGCTGCAGTGGAGACTGAAGTGGTGGAAGTGATTGATGGTGGTGGAAATAACGAGGATAATATGATCCAGAGTTCCGGGGCTGAAGAGGTGGCGCCTGTGGAAGAGCAGGAGAACTGGGTTTTGGATTTGAACGCGACGCCGGTGGTGGAGAGCGACGGCGCGTAGAGATTTAGCTGTTAAAGGAAGACGAAACTACGGAGGTTTCATTTCTTTTCTTGGCTTTGTTTGTTATTCCACCACCTCTATGATCATTTTGTTTTGTTTAATTACCCACTTTTTTAATTATTTTGTTTTCCTTAACAGATGCATTAGTAATTGATCTAAAAACCTATACTACTTTGTAATAGGAGAAGGATTGGGTTTAAAATTTACTCTGACGATAGAGATATATATAGATCTGCAATGCTGTGCTGTACGGCAGTTAAAGATAAGGATGATTTCTGTCCATTCATACTCTCAGATAGCGCAAGGAGTATTTTTTATAAAAAATAATTTTTTAATCGTTTTTTGAAGTACTTTTTTAATTATTTTGATAAATTGATATTAAAAATAAATTAAAGAAATTACTTTGATAAATAAAATTCATTTTAAAAGTAATGACTATTACCATGATGTGATTTTTAAAAAATATATAGAATTTGTTTTTAATATTTTAGGTGATAAGTGGAAATTATGCAGGGAATCATAATTTTTATGATTTTAGTTGTAGAAGAAAATATTTACGTGCTGATTTGAATTTCCATAAAAAAAAAAAAAGGTGGCAGGTTTTTTTCGTGGAAAGGTTTCGAATGATTTATTAATTAATTAAGGTGTAAATGTTACATTTTTTTTGGTAAATTTTTGTTTTGTTTTCGTACGCATATATATGGACTGAAAATCTGAAAATAAATAAATTATGTTTTGTAATTCCTTATTAATCTTGTCAGCAAATATATATATATATATATATATATATATATATATGAAAGCTTATTGCATGAAACCACTGCATAAAAAATAAAAAATATTATTGGATCGAATGATAAAAATACGAGAAGAATAAAATATAAAGGTAAATGGAAAAAAAAAACATTGTGGAACCAGAAATCATTAATCTAGCAATGGACCGAGAAAAGAGACAATTAAAGTTTGACATTTTAGGGCAATTCCAACATAACTAGCCATTAGACAAAGTCATATTTTAAAAAAAAATAATTTTTTTTGTTAAATTTGTCACTCCAATAAAGAGAGCCAAAATGAAGAGGCAAAATGCCTCTTCCATTTTCAGAAGGCATCCCCACAGGTTTTGGCCAGGGAGCCAAAACCCAAAATCTGACCGTTGCCAATTTTGATACCATTGTTATTTTACCAATAAAAATGAACATGAACACAGAAAACCAACACAACCAAGCAAAATCAACACAGCAAACCAACATCAACACAACCAAGCAAAATCAAAACAGCAAACTAATTAATTGAAAAATTGCAAAAACACATATTTTACAGCAAACTCAAACAAAGAAGGAAAATCACAGCAAAATACCACAAATCCAACGAGCTGCATCTTCACTTCGTGTCAAATCTTCTGCCCACTGCTTGAAATTAAGAGCAAAAGCTGAATTGATATTTGAAACCCATGCTTGAAACTTGAACAATAAAGGGCCATGAGAAAGAGTGGGGAGCAGGGAGGGAGAAGGGAGCAGAATGACGGAAAGAGAAGAGAAGAAACAGGTGTCGAGGGCAGCGAAGAAGAAGAAGAAGAGGAAAAGAGAAGAAAAGGTGTGGGGAGCGACTGGAGGAAGATGAGAAAGATGAATAGGGTTGTGATTGAAATGAAAGGGATTTGCACGGGGAATGAATAATTATTATTATATTTTAATAATTATTATATATAATAATAATAATATTTTTAATAATTATTATTATTAATTATTATAATAATATTTAGCATAAAAATATAGGAGTATTGATTTGTAATTATAACTTGCTTATATTAATTGCATAATGAATTATATAATTACATTATATACAAAATAATTGAATTTTATTTAAAATAAATTAAAAAAAATAGCTCTTACCATTGGAGACCACATTACCTCAAGAGCCATTTATATACTATTCAAAGAGTCATTTCTATCATTTACCTCTTAAAAATGCCTCCTACCATTGGATTTGCTCTTACATCCCAGGAAAGAAATAGGTTGGTCTCTATATGAGCATGCAAATATATTTTGCCTAGATTATGCGTCTATATTCGGTCTGGATTTTGACATAATGGTACACCTGAGGAAGTAAACCAGTTAAGCAAAAAACTAGATTGATTGATGATTTTCTTGGTTGAGGGAAGTAAACCAGTTAAGCAAAAAACTAGATTGATCAAATTAGAGAAAGTGCTCAATAAAGAGGGGCGCAAGATAAGAAATGTTATTTTTTATTTCTGTGTTTTTGCTAAGATCTGTACAACCCTATTTATACATACAAGAGGGAGACAGAGAGTTCAAAGGAATTGATACATAAAATTAATGGAGCCTAACTGAAAATTAATTAGTGGAGTGTAACTGAAAATTAATTGATTGCTTGATTGTAGGGATTGGACTCCGTGAGTTGTCTTTCCCTTCCTTAACACTCTCCTTCAAGTTGGAGTCGATATTCAAGACACCCAACTTGCTAAGGAGATTTTTAAACTGTATTGTCTCAAGTGCCTTGGTGAAGAGATCGACTAGATGTTGAGTTGTTGGAGGGCTAGAAAATGAACTCAGATACGAAGAAGAGAGGTAGGGCTGAAAAACACACTACTGAAGTTGATGGTTGAAGGTTGGAAAACACACTCAAATGAGAATGAAATAATGTTTAAACGCATACTATCTGAGATATGTTAATACACGCATTATAGGGCTATGAGAGGTGAGGGCTTAAAGATGCACTGAAAATGGATGAGAGAGGGCTTGTAAACTACAATCCACCAGATTTATTGTCTTTTTTACCTTAGTATGGATCCAAATGCATAATAATGCATGTATAATTATCTCAGAAATATAGATCCTCTTTCTCTTCATAATCCAATTTTTAGGAGTTTGGATCTTTGTAGCTAGCTTTAGTGGTTTTTCACTTTTGCTTATTCGAGTTGCAACTTATGAACTTGACCTCTAGAGATAACAAACCTTTAGATTGTATCTACATTTCCCTACTTAAAGAACCTTAGTTTTGTTCAACATCCTTTGTGTTCTTAGAAAAGTAATGATAGATCCAATGCTATTGTGTTTTTTTATTTGCCCCTAGATTGACCATGTCCATTAATTGTTCTATGCTTTGAATTTTATTTATGGAGAAAAGGGTTGTTTATTCACAAGGATAACTTTCATGGAAAATTCTTGGAATCTCAAAACCATTTCTAAAACAAAAACTATTTTGACATTGGTTTAAAGCAAACTCATTCTAAAAAGACTTTAAGTGATTATAATTATTAGGTTTCCATAAAGGTTGAAAATTTTTATAATGTTTTTGACATAAGGTGAAATGACATGTTTCACATCATGTTGGTTGAAAGAGTTTGAATCAAGTTTGGTGAATTGCTTATAAAGCTTATTTTGAATGGAAAAGCATTGTCTATCAGCCCAAATTGTTCGTTTTAGATATTAAAGAACTTGATTAGGCATGTATCATTGATTTTGGTTCTTGGTTATAAAGGAAAGGGATACTTGTAGGCTTGAAAGATGCTTAAGGGATTTCAAGACTAAGGATCACTAGTTCTTAAAAGATCTCGTTTTGGTATATGGACTTTGGAACCTTAGAATTGACTCGTAAAATGGTTCAACATCCCCTTAGTGTTTGGTTAGGGCTTTTCTCCTTTCTAATTCTCATTATTGAGTTTTGTGCACTCTAATCATGTTTGTTATGGTGTTCTAAAAACTTTTTGACTTTTTGAACTCTTTCATGCTCCCCAATTTTGTTTAGGTACCTAACACTTTTATGGATTTATAATGTTTTTTATTCTTGTACTTGCCCCTTAATATAGAGTGTGATCAGAGTCAGAGTTAATTATTAAGTAAAACTCATTAAACTAGAACGAGAACTACAAGGGATAATTAAGAGTTATGAAGGGATTATCAAAGATGGATTTTCTTCACTTCAAACACAAGCATTCAGGATCAATAAGCTTTGTATTTTCCATGCAAAATGGTTTCTCATTATTTGTTTAACTAAAACCTTAGCTTTATTATGTGGGTTTTTATAGGTGTGAGATCACCTTTTAAGAAAATCACTTGACTTATCAGAACTCATTTGTTAAATAAACATCAATTTGACTTTTACATTCATACTAGACGTTAAATTTTTAAAATTCTTTATGAAAACATGGGATCATTCATAGTTTCTTATGAAAAGGGAATTTACCGAAAAATTCTCGGTACAATGGTTTATGAAACATTCATGATTCTTAAGGGTATAGGGTGGGTTTGTGTTATTTAAACACAAGTAAAGACACCTTATATAAACTAGAAAAATTCATGATCTTATTGAAAAAATATACTCATTTAACAAAGAAAATCTTGTGGCGTTATGAGACAAATTGTGACAAGACTAAAACAGGTTAAAACATGACAAAGTGAAAGCACATATGTGAACATGATCATATAATGACAATTATAGAAGCAAGATCCATCTTTCAAGTGCAGTTATGCTTGAGAAACTCTATCTGAAGGCATTTTATTGGTGCCTTAATTCATCATTTGCATCAAGTGGTCATCCCATTTGTATTCATATTATGATTTTTTTTTCAAATGTTATCCATTCATTTTTAATCAATTGTAAAAGCTTCTTCTTTTTTAATCAAATGTAAGTATACTATAGATCAAAAATGAATAAATTCGTATAATCAACCATGGGCAAGGGAACAGGCTCCCAAGAACAAGCCAACAAAACATACACAAATGGCCATGTTGACGGGAACAAGCTCCTGATAATAACTCATTATTGGATAAATCTACTTAAAAATAAGTCAAAAGGCATAATTATATTTTTTTTATTTTTATAGGCCAATTTGATTTATTTGTTGGACAATTTAAAGTGTAGTTATGTTTGAGAATTAATGTAGGGTCCAATTGAAGAATTTAATTAAGTATAAGGATTTAATTATACTTTAAATTGGTCAAATAAATTTTATTAAAGGCTTAATTGATAAAAATCAAGTTTTTTTAGCTTAATCCAAGTTCAATTAAGAAAATGAAATATTTGGACACCAAATTGATTTTCTCCAAGTCAATGGTTTGAAGTGAAGGGAAAATTGGAAAAAAAATCAAGAGTTTAATGGTCAATTGAAGGTCAAATTGCATAAATCTGAAACCTAGGGACAACATAAAAAAGGTGCCCAAAGTTAAGGTTGTTATTGAAATTTTTCTAAGGACAAATGCACAAATTTAAATGTTTAAAGCTAATTAGGAGTGTAATTAGAACAATTACAAAATGGGGGACATAAATGCATTTGCACCTTCTCCTAAATCCTACAGACACGTTGCTACAGACATGCTGCTATAAGAGGTAACTTATCACTGCACGCAATGGTTACCTTCTTTGTCTATAAATACAGGGAGGGAAGAAACGATCACGATAAAGAAAAGCAAAAAAAAAGCTAGGTAGAAAGGAGAGGAGCATAAAATAACATAGGGGGGAAACACTAAATAATAAGAGGAAAAACTAAACAGTGACAAACAAGCCAAAACTAATGACAGTTGCACCACTGGTAGAACAACTTCTTCCCCAGCACCAGTAGTTAATAGTCCACCCTTCTCTTCGTTAGCACAGGTAGGACCTTCACCTCAACACAGGCAACCTCCCCCATCAACAATAGCCAAAATCAATAGACAACAACCACAATTTTTTTCATAGACTAGTGAATGTTGACCATGTCTCCCTCGACAAAATTACAGGTTCCCTTCGACAATCACAACAGCTCCATCATTACCTCCAGTTGTAGCAACAAGGCTCTAACAACATAGTAGGAACTCCCCCACCCCCCCCTCTCTCCCTTCTTCGGCATCAGGTTGAGCAACAATCTCTCTCTCTCTCTCTCTCTACCATTTCAACAATAGTCTAACAACTCTCCTAGTCACCACAGGCCATCAATTCTGATGGCGCCACCATCAACAGAACCACTTTAACCTCCTCTACTTGGTGCAATGATAGGTACATCGAGAAATACAATATCAAATGATAAATTACTTTAATTATTATTCCCATTGTTATTAATATGATTCAAAGTAAAACCAAATATATTATTAGAAACATTGAAAATAAATGATATAAAGAACAAAATGAAATATTTGAAGGACAAAATTAAAGGGGGGAAATAGTATTATTATCATTATAAGACATTATCAAACTTTCATACATAATCAAAGTTAATGAGTTATTTTCTTTCATGTTTGCCTAAAAAACTTTTGATTATTTAGTTTTTTAAAATATTAATTTAATTATGGATAAGATATTAAAAATAATGATAATAATTATTTTTAAGATATTTTTTCTTAAAAATATGTAAAACTAATTATATATTTCGATATTTATTTAATATTAATCCATTAAAAAATAAAAAAAATAAACTAAGATTTTTTTTGAAAAAACAATCTCAAATTAATTTAATGTCAGTGGTCTAAAATATTTTTAGTATAATAGTATCAGGAATAAATCTTAAAAAAATAAAAGATAATTTATTTTTTAAAATAAAAATCACTTAAACTAAAAATATATCAAGTTACACATAGACAAAATAAATAAAAAATACAGAGATAAAGAATCATTAATAATAAAAGATTTATTATACATGCATAATGGAGTTTCACTTTTATTTTACGTCGTGAAAGTTAAACTTATTTTGTTTTTTAATGCAAATTATATTTAATACAGAGTTCAATAACAATCTAAATTAAAAGTTAAAACAAAAAATATAGATACATAAATACAAACAAAAAATAAAAAAACCAAAACTAAATAAATAAATAAAAATTATATAGATAAAAACGATAAAAAAAAATCTTCCTGCTCGGCAACACCTATTTTTCTTGTTGATTACTTTTGTTTTCCAAATTTACAACCATCATATCATCATAATCATAATATGAACAGACTTTTTTCCTACTGAGACGTACGGTTACCTTACAAACTCCGGGTTGCCCGATATGTTTTCTTTTTCTTTCTTTTTAGATATTTTCATAAGCCGATAATTCAGGCTGCCACAGAAACCCTGATATATTTGTCGGTACCATGTTCTCGTCCAAGTAGTCACAATAGGTATGACTTTCGCCCGTATTACCAACGAGTCCAAGCTCAAATGAGTCATAATTTGGTATCTCACCCCTTAACCCTAGCAACCCAACAAAACCAACAGTTCCAGGTCCCTTCTCTGCTGACAAAACGGTTACAGCGGCAACGTATTTCCCCTCGCCAATAAGGGACTTCGACGTCAAGCCAAGTTCGTCATCTGAGGCCTCAAGGAGATACCCAAGGTCCGTTTGGGAACCAACAAAAAGTGACGTCATCTCCGGCACCGGATGCCCTACGAGAACCTCGTCTTCAAAACTTTTGATAACCGAGTCCATCCCCTAAATCACTGGCTCATCCGATTCATCAAAGATGTTGGGCAAATCGTCTCGGATCCTCTTTGCTTCATGTGAAAATCATGAAACAGAGTTTGCAGAAGAACTAAAAATACTGGAATTATATTCGTGTATTGATCTGTTGTTGGCAGTAGAATATATACATCAGAAAGTCCTCTAATTACGGAGAGAAATCAGAACATAATTACAGCCTAAAGATTTACAAGATAAATATGGAAACATAATATTTGAATGAATCTAAAGGATCTTCAAGATCAACTATATCTATCTTCAAGATCAGCTATATCTCTTCCATGTCTTCAAGATCCCCCTTAAGGTGGAGCATGAAGATTCTGAATGTCCAACTTGTGAATAAGGAAGTGAAAGAGATCACGTCCCAATGCTTTAGTTAGAATATTTGCTAATTGAAACTGTGTTGAAACATATTGGGTAGCAATGATACCAGACTGTAAATGCTCACGAATGAAATGGCAGTCGATCTCGATGTGTTTGGTATGCTCATGAAACACAGGATTAGCAACGATATGTAAAGCAGATTGATTATCACAGTGCAGAGACATTGGTTGAGTATGAGTGATGGACAAATCAGCCAGAAGGCTATGTAACCATATCAGTTTGCTAGTGGTGGCAACCATAGAGCGATATTCTGATTCAGCGGAGGAACGAGAAACCGTGGGTTGTTTCTTGGACTTCCATGATATAGGAACAGTACCAAGAAAGATGTAGTAACCAGTAATTGATCGTGTGGTCATGGGACAGCTTGCCCAGTTAGCATCGCAATAAGCTTTAATCTGAAAATCATTTTGTGAAGGGAAAAACAACCCTTGACCAGGTGAACTCTTTAAATAACGCAGAACATGATAGGCAACATCAAGGTGTGGCTGGCAAGGTTGTTGCATGAATTGACTGAGAAGTTGCACTCCATAAGTGAAATCTGGTCAGGAGATTGTGAGATAAATAAGTTGTCCAATTAAGCGACGATATTGTCTTGGATCCTGCAAGGGTTCACCACAATCTGATGACAGGCAGTGGTGCTGAGGAATTGGAAAGGCAACTGGCTTGCTGCCAGCCATACCAGTATCTTTTAACAAATCAATGGTATATTTTCGTTGACAGAGGGATATTCCTTGTGGAGAACGAGCCAACTCTAAGCCAAGAAAATACTTAAGTGTGCCGAGATCTTTGATGGAGAAACATGTGCTGAGATACTGCTTGAGTTTCTAAATCTGTACCGAATCATTTCCTGCAATAACCATGTCATCTACATAGACAAGAAGAGCAATGAAAGATGTACCGTTGATTAGGGTAAAAAGTGAATGATCATTGGAAGATTGATTGAATCCATATTTTCTTAAAGTCGAGGAGAATTTTTCGAACCATTGTCGAGGTGTCTGCTTAAGTCCATATAATGATTTATGGAGCTTGCAGACCCGATTGTCACCTGCTGGTAGATAGCCTGGAGGAGGGGTCATATAGATTTCTTCATTTAATTCCCCATGAAGGAATGCATTATTTACATCCAGTTGATGTAATTCCCAATTCTTAGCAGCAACAACAACCATCAAAAATCTGACAATGGTTAATTTTGCAACTGGTGCAAAAGTTTCATGATAATCCAAACCTTCAATCTGTGTATAGCCTTGAGCAACCACGCGAGCTTTATAGCATTGAATTGAGCCATCTGAGTTGTATTTCAGTTTGTATATCCAACGCGAACCAACTGGTTTCTTCTCTGACGGTAAGGTGACTAAACTCCAGGTGTGATTCTGTTCTAGTGCTGCAATTTCATGTTTCATTGCCTTACACCATTGCTGGTTTGTTACAGCTTGAGAAAAGGTTTTGGGTTCACTCACAACAGAGATATTAGCCAGAAATGCTTTATGAGATGGAGTAAAATGAGAATACAACAAATGAAAGGATATGGGATAAAGAGTACCTAAAGAAACTGTATTAGATGTAGGCTGTGATGACTTATCTATTCTAGGGAGCTGCCATATATAATCATCAAGGTGGGATGGAACTCATCGAGTTCTTTGAGTTCGTGAAGTGTTCAAGGTAACGGTCTGGTGATCAGAGTTAATGGTAGTAGGTAGGGTAGCTTCATCATCCTGTGTATTAGAAGGAGGAATTTATGGGTTGTGTTCTGGTGACACAAGACTTACCGTTTCCAAGGAATAAAAAATGGGTAAAGGGACAACTGTATTTGATTCCTTTGCGGGTTTAAGAGACTAAAAATGGAATTTATCTTCATAGAAGATCACATCACGAGATGTAAAAAAATTGTGTGATTCTATGCCACATACTTTGTAACCCTTTTTCCCATATGATAACCAATGAAAACACAAGGCTTAGATCAGGGAACAAATTTATCATTAGATCGATTTTTATCATGCACGTAACACAAGCAACCAAAAACACGCAAATGTGAATAAGATGGAGGTTTTGAGAATAGGATCTCACAGGGGCTTTTCCCAGACAATTTAGGAGTGGGAGCATAGTTTATGAGGTATGCTGCAGTCAACACACATTCACCCCAGAATTTGATTGGTAAATTGGCTTGAAAACGTAGAGCACGAGCAACCTCTAATAGGTGACGATGCTTTCACTCTACTATTCCATTTTGTTGCGAAGTGTCAACACACGATGTTTGGTGGGAAATACCATTTTGAGACAGGAAGTTGAACATATGGACAGCAGTATATTCTAAACCATTATCACTCCTAATAATTTTAATACTCCGATTAAATTAAGTATTAACCATAGCATGAAACTGAATGAAATATTTTTGTGCTTCTGACTTGTGTTTGAGAAGATAAACCCATGTGCATCTAGAACAATCATCTACTATGGTAATGAAATAATGAGCTCCTGGCGTACACGGTGTCTTATATGGTCCCTAAATGTCACAGTGAATCATATCAAAAGGAAATTCAGATTTATTATTGCTCAAGGGAAAAACATTTCGAGTTTGTTTAGCTCGATGACACACATCACAACAACCTTTGAAAATTTAAAAGAAGTTCTAGATAATTCTGGAATGAGGGATAAATGATCAAATGAGATGTGTCCTAACTGCTCATGCCACAAGTTTGGAGAGGAAGAAGATAATGAAGCTGCTGCAGCAAAAGGTATACGCAGCCCATGGAAGTACTATAAGCCATCACGTAATTCACCCATTTCAATCAGTCTCTTTGATTTGAGGTCCTGTAAGACACAAAAAGATGGGAAAAATGTGAGTGAACATTGTAATGCCTTTGTTAACTTGCTTATTGAAAGCAGATTGCATTTGAAAGATGGTATGTAAAGAACATGATCTAACGTCATGTTTGACTGTTGAATCTGACCAACTGAGTGCACTGGAACAGATGTTCCATTTGGTAGCTTCACAGGCAAATTTTGTAGGGTTGTTTGTGTATCAGATACATCAAGTGATTCACATGTGAGATGTTCAGAAGCCCCACTATCTAAAATCCAATCTGTAGTATCAACTGAGTGAGTGACCTTACCGACAAAGTTTGCTACATTCTGATTAGTAGAGGGCAGTAAGAACATGAGTTGTTCATATTGTTCTTGAGTGAGATTAAAACCTTTACCAGTGGACTGACTTGACTCTGCAATGGCATTGTTGGATGAAACATGTTCTGGTTCCCTTCTGAAGTTTCTGTTTTGTCTAGCAAAGTTTGAAGTTTTTGCTTTGTTTTGCCAACCTGAAGGATATCCCACAAGTTAAAAACATTTTTCTTTGGAATGTCCAGGTTTATCACAGTATGAGCATCTCACCTAAGAGCTTAAGCTTAAGGTTGTAAGTGAGGCCCCATAATATGATTTATATTATTCTCTAACACCCCCTCAAGTTAAAGCTCTTTGGGCTTGAAACTTGCACAGGCTCACATCACCTTGTGTTTAATTTTTATCAAATAGAATGGGGGTGGTGAGATTCGAACTCGTGACCGCTGGGTCAACAAGACTCTGATACCATGTGAAAATCATGAAACAGAGTTTGCAGAAGAACTAAAAATACTGGAATTATATTTGTGTATTGATCTGTTGTTAGCAGCAGAATATATACATCAGAAAGTCCTCTAATTACGGAGAGAAATCATAACATAATTAAAGCCTAAAGATTTACAAGATAAATATGGAAACATAATATTTGAATGAATCTAAAGCATCTTCAAGATCAGCTATATCTCTTCCATATCTGTAAGACTTCAGGTATGCTCACACCGGAGGTGTCCGAGTCAACTCGGACCTCAACAGTTTCATCTTGATCAGGTTCCAAAAATGGCGAGTTAGCATCCCAGTCAACCCGAGCTAGTTTAAACTCAGGAGAATCGGAACTCGAGACGTCGAACTCATTCCGGATTATTTTCTTGCTGTTTTCGTGGTCCATAATAAGATCTTAAACTATGTTTAGGAAGGATAGAAAATGAAAATCTAGAAGAGGATTATGTCACCAGTGGGACGATGTAAAGTCTGGTTATCGTATAGAAAGTTGGAGAGGACTAGTTTGTCGTCGTGTGGTGTTTTTGTTTTGCTGGTGCTATGAAGGGGAACTTGTGGGTTTTTTTTTTTGCTGCCTTTATTGAATTTTAATAGAAAACCAAGTCTTCTAGAGGTGGCTTCATCGATGAGCATTAAGAGAATGTTTGGGATTGTGGTTGTGTTAGTTTTTTAAAGTGTTTATAATGCTAAAATATATTAAAATAAATTTTTTTTATTTTTTAAAAATTATTTTGTAAATCAACATATCAAAATAACTTAAAACACACAAAAATATATTCATTTAAAATGAAAAAAAATAAATTTCGGTCAAAAGTCGGTGGGATCGTAATGTCAAACGATCACTAACTTTTGCGCATTTTTAAATGTGAGAATACCTAATTGTCATGGCCACTATGAAAAGTATTTCATGTTTTATTTTTAATCCATGAGGAACTAGTTAGATTATCTGCATTGTGTTCTAGGCTGAGTTAATAATTTTTATAATTGTTGGAAATGAAATAATTAATATATTTTAATAGTTCAAAAATAACATATAACATTTATACATGTAAGGTTTGATATAATAAAATACAATATCACATCTTATTATAACAATAACAACATTGAAGCCTTTATATCTAAAAATATCATTACTATTACTGTTAAAATAATAAAAATTATTAAATTACCTCTAAAAAAACTCACAAAACATTAACAAGAGAGGAAGAAAAAATAAAATTATTATTACTATTATTATTACTATTATTGTGTTAATAATGGAAAAACAAAATTAAATCAAAGAATAAAAATAGGCTAAAAAATTAACAAAATAGTAAACAAAAAAATACATGATAGAATTAAAATAAAAATTATTAGCAGAAAAAAATCAATTGACTTGAAAAAAAAAAAATAAGGACAAAGGGAAAAAAAATATCAATTTTCAAATGATCATGAACACAAACTAAAATTTAAGAACAAATATTTAAAAAAAAAGTACTACCTCGACAAAAGAGAAAATAATAAAAATTAAAAATAAGATCTAAGAGCATATTTAAACATGGGAAAATAGGGATTATTTCAGAATTATATATAAAAAATTTAAAGTATAAGGGCTGAAATAAAAACCAAATATATTATCCATTTCAATCAAAGGACAAAATTTAAAAATCAAACCTTCTATACAAAAAATATTAAGGGATTGAAAAACAACCCAAAATTAAAAGAATAATGACTGAAATGAAAACATAATATATAATCAATTTCAATTGAATGACACAATTGAAATAAATCAAAACTTACATAACAAAAATAAGGATCATACAACACAATTAAAAAAATCAAGGATTGAAAGGAAACAAACATAAAAAAAAGTATGTCATGTAATTTATCATGCAAGAGAGAGAAAAGAGGAAAAAAATTCAACCGAGCACCATCACATCTCCATCTACTGTGTGCTGCCATGCACCTCACCATGAGGAAAAGGACATGGTGGCGCATTAATTGAGAGCCAGATGAACATTTGTTACCACCGTAACACACCACACATGTCAATAGAATGGAGTATCATGAAGAAAATTGTCAGCACATGTGACGCCCCTAGCTCCCTTGCTAGTTACCTAACTGGTGTGACCAGGTTCGCCACACTGTTGGGACTAATGTCCCCTATTACCTCCATCATAAACAACAAAATACATAGATAACTACATTGTTGAAAACATACGGAATAATTTACAACATCCTTATAATCATTCTATAATTTACAGCATACTCAAAATGTCTAGATATTTAATTTACAAATTTGGCCCGTACCCCTTCTTTTTTTTCTTTTTTTTACTTTTACAAACAAAAGATATTCCTATTTTTATCAGTGACACATGAGCCTCTTTTAGCGAGAACCGGTAGCATCCTCAAACAGCTTAACCTTACCCTTGCCTGAATAAAAAAAAATACAATAACAGAATGAGCCAAAGCTCAGTAAGTAGGGTGATGCACGTGATATGCAATGTTATTGTGTTTCCCACATTTTCATCCATTTTTAATCCGGGTACCCTAGGTATATGCAAGTCCGTGCGAACTATCACTCGGTGATCATGTTATCACCTACTGCTCTATTACTTTCTCTCAGTGATCTCAATATCACCTACTGCTCACAACGGCATTTTCCCTCGTTGTAGCACACGGTTAGCGGAATTATCCCTCGCTTAACGGTGTTAGTAAATAGAGCTCGCACTATGGATTCCTTGCTATTACCCATTCCACTCAATTCGGTTATCAAACTGTGTCAATTCAAGACTCAATGATTTCTCTCAAATTAATTTCCCCCAATGCACGTGATGCACGTGATGACATGTTTAATCACATTCAAACAAACTCGGGTACCAATTCTTATTTCTCAAACCATACTCACGGTCCAACTCACACTCGGGATTCACCCATCGTTCACATACCAATCATGGTTCTCATAGCGGGAACACAACCTCCGCTCATTAATATTGCTCATTAATTCCATTACTATTAAGATCTAATTATTTCCATTATTAAAAGAATAAATTTATTTATTTATTATTATTATTTATTTATTTTGTCCAAGCTCATTTCTTTTAATCTTAGCCCATCTATTTTTAAAACCAAGCTTTTTACTTGTAGTCCAAGTCCATTTAATTTATTGTAGGCCCATTAGCTTGATCCAAGTTTATTAACTATATCTTAGTTCAAACTCATTTATTTTAATCCAAGCCCAAATCCATTTGTTTTGATCTAAGTCCACCTTAGTTATAAGTTTAAGTCCATCTTGTTTTAACTTAAGCCCATTTAATAGAATCCACCTTTTTTTTTTCTTTTCTTTCAAGCCCATATGTTTTAGGTTAAGTCCATGGGTTTATTTCATGCCCACATTCATCTAAATCTAAGCCCACTTAATTTTACATATATATATTTTTTTCTTTTCAACAAAAGTATGCCTACATAACCCATACCAATTTGGTCATAATTCCTTACATATATATCTAAAAATTACGAAATTTTAAGGAGAGATATTAGACATATAGATAAACAACTTTCCTTCTTTGTAGCTTTCCTAAAAATCACTCTAAGATCTCGAAATAACTCATACACAATTTCGGATGGAAAATATTTTTTTTCCCAGCAGGTATTTATTTGAGCAACCCACGCCATATCAGTCATAACTCCATGTATAGGTTTCTAAAAATCACGCAATTTCACAGGGATATAGTAGACATATATACCCACAACTTTAATTCTTTGCACCTTTCCTAAAACTCACTCCAAGGTCCCGCAATAAATTACACACCATTTCGGACAGAAAATATTTTTCCAACAGGTGTCTATTTGAGCAACCCACACCATATCAGTCATAACTCTATGTATAAGTTTCTAAAAATCACTAAATTTCACAGGGATATAGTAGACATATATATACACAATTTTCATGCTTTGCATTTTTCCTAAAACTCACTCCAAGACCCCGAAATAATTCACCTTAATTTCGGGTTTTCCATCCCTAAAAGAAATTCAGACCAAGCACATTTTTCATCATACATTCTGAACCATCCATCATCAAACATCAAGAGTAAAATAATTACAAAACCATCATAATCACATTTGACATTTATTAAACAACTCATAAAAATGGAAAGCATAAACAAACAAAAATAAAATAAAACCTACTTCCTTTACATTAAGTTTCCCTAAAATCTTTTAGCTTTTTCCTTGCTTTTCCCTTCTTCTTCTTCCCTTTTTCCCCTTCTCTTTCACTCTTTTTTTTTTCTTTTTGTAAAATTTCGGGATGCATAACAAAAATGCCTCCCTCTCCCCCATGTTTGCTTTACTTAAACATCTTTTCCATTTAATGCTTATGCCATGTGTCAAGGAGTTATGGTGAAATGTAAAGTTAAATTAGGCTTAAATTTTTATGAATTTCAAGGCAATTCATTTGGTTAGGTTTTATGAATTTTAATATTATTATTATTTTTGGCTAACAACATTTTATATACTATACTTTATACTTATTACATATACAAAGGATTTACTAATTAATTCTCCTAAAATTATTTTTCCTAAACATTTACGTACACTAATTAATCCCAGCAATCACGTACATAAACGCCAATTACGTACATACCATATATTCTAGTATATATTTTTACCGGGTTACAGATTATCACGTACGTACCCTATATACTATATACATATGTACGAATATAATTATCCCGATCAGTACACTTATACGGTTACAAATTTTACGTTAGTTACAACACATGTATAAGACCCGCCCACAATATCCGTAGGAAAATTAAAAAAAAAGTCAATAACCGAAACATCTCTACTATCAACTCTTTGATTTCTTATTAATAATAAATCACATCTGTGTGTCTAAGGGATGAGTTAGACTTCAGTCACATTGGGACCAGTCGAGAGTAGGGGTATATGGTTGGGCAAGGCTGCCTTGGATGGGGCAAATTTGAAACCTATTTGTGCATCTTAGTGATGGAAGATCAAGGTGATGGAAGCAAGATAGAGGGCGCTTAGCAGTTGAGATAAAATTCAATCGTAGGTCAGCCTTGGGGTAAAAAGGCATGGCTTTGTTGCTTATAGGTGGCAAAACTTGAGTTTTGTACATATTGATGAAGGACTTTGTAGGACAATGTTGTCAATACCGTTTTGGTTGGTATTTTGTTTTTTTTTATTGGTACAAGATATTTCAATTTTGGAGCATTTCGGTGTGCTGTTTTGAAATTGTATTGTTCATATATAATTAATTAATTATATATATGAAAAAATTAAAAAGCAAAAAATTAAATATAATTTTATTTTTTAATCAAAGTTGACGCAAAATTTATTTTTTTATCTTATTTTTTTTAATTTTTACTGTTTTGATTTTGGTTCTTGTATTTTCAATATATCTACTAAACAATAATATATATAATAACTCATTAATACCAATCTAGACGAAAGAGCTTTGCTATATATATATATATATATATATAATCACTCATTAATACCAATCTCGACGAAAGAGCTTTGCTATATATATATATATATATATATATATATATATATATATAATAACTCATTAATACCAATCTCGACGAAAGAGCTTTGCTTTGATATCTTTCTCCGAAGGCCAACAAGTGGAGGTTTTACAGCTGCATAAGAATTCAAAGCAAAGATGAAAGAATCAAGAGATGATTTAATAATATAAAAAATTCAATTTAACGCTGATAGGATATTAGATGGAAAAAAGCAAGTTAGAAAAATCAGAATAGTTAGAATTCAAAAATGTATTTGTAAATTATGGGAGATAAGCGATGCAAATGTTTTTATTATAATGCCAAAACGGCATAGCCAATACAATACTAGTACATTTTGGTCGATACTAGGCAAAAAAGTGTTGTTTTGTCTCTTTTTTTAACTGGTACAAAATATTTTAGGTGTTTTGGCTAAAACAAAATGATATTGACAACCATGATGTAGGATGGTGGAAACAAAATTCAGCAATGAAGTTGATGAAAACTTAGTCGTGAGCTCATAAGAATCGATAAAGATTTGGTGTGGCTTTGCAACTTTGTTTCAGGGAGGTAGAATGTTGGTGCTTTGTGTGGGACCTATATGATGGACAATGCAAGGTAAAGAAAGTAGAAATTCGACTGAATCATGTGGGATATGGTTGAGGAGCCAACCTAGTGGTGGTTGTATTGTATGTTATCTTGCGTGAGACAGTAGAGTCTTTGGGAATTTGATGAACCTTGGCGATGGGATTGCTTGGGGTGAAGAATTTTACACCTAAGTCATGAAGAGATTTGGTTAAAGAGTCAAATGGGACAAGAACTTGCTTTGACATGCTGCCTTGGAGAGGAGACAATACAGTGGAGTCTACACTTGATGATGGATTGTTTGGATGACAGATTTAACAACCGAGTTAGGGGATTTAGTTGAGTAGCCAAAATCATCGATAAGTATGAGTTGACATACACTATCTTTGTAGATAGGACAAAGTTCATGAGGAATCATGGATAAATTGATGCGGAATTTTGTAATGCCAGGAATTTGACAGTTGAATTGAGGTTTGGTTGTGAAGCCAAAGCATCAATGAGGATGACTTGGTGTATTGTCTTGGTTGAGAGATAATATGGTATATGCTTTTGAGTATCTTGGTGATAGGTATATGAACAAATATGATGCCTTTATTGGATTAACATGTTAGGAAATTTTGGTGGTCGAGACATATGACAAGGTTTGGACAACAAGGTTGTTACGTCAACAAATTCTTGTGATGAGTGATGAAGTTTATATGGCATGACAATAGTTTATGAGAGAACTAGATCATATAGGACTTGATGTTGGGATGCTATGTGCTTGTGCTTTGGTAAGTTACAAATGACTATAAGAGACCTTATTGAAAGAGTTGGACACAATATAAAGTGTTCACTAAAACTAAGTTAGTGTTAGGACCAACAACAATGTTTGATTTTCTTGCTTACAGGTTATATATGGAACAATTAGGCAAGTCAAATGAATTTTATAGGGGTTCATTTGATTGCTCAATATGGGTTTTATATATTTATTTGTGCGATGAGGGCTAAAATCTGGGAATTTGATAACTTTGTGAAAAAGGCTTGCGAGTAGATGGCTTGGCATGTGGGATTGCCAAGGAATGACATTGTATTGTGTGTGAATTAGGGGTTGCATACGAGACATGTGACAAGGTAGTATGTGACAACATTGTACTATAAGTTGCTTTGTATGTGGGAGATCTATGATCTTCAAATCTTAAGAATGGTCTAAAAGTTTTATTTGGCTTTGTTGGAAAAAAAGTAGGACCTTGGAGAAGACGTAAGTCATAGTTTGGTTTGAAAATGGGTTGATGACAGGAAGTCAATTTGGCATTTTAGGATGGATGAACAATATTATGAATGTTAATAGGGGTAGAATCAAGAGGTTGTGTATGTGTGACATTGGATTATGGTAGTGACCAAACTTGATGATGAGGTGCTTCGGGTTGCTTTAACGAGGATATCAACTTCTTCTCGCGGGGATGTTTGTTACAAGGTTAAATTTTTCAGGTTACACTGACAAAAAATGGTGTTAGGAAGACATTATGAGATAGTGTCGAAATTGATAACACTAATGAGTTCAATAACGTCAACAAAATTGGTAGCAGGCCTAACGATAAGTTTGGATGATGGGACAATCCAAGACTTGACAAAACACTATTAGCATGATTGAAAGCCTATATTGACACTTCTTTGTGAGAAGAAGCATGTATAGACATTGGTAGATTTGATAGTAGTGTATGTCAAACAATTTGATAACATTGACTTATTGGTGTTGGGCTGATGAAAGTGTGGACTTTGGACAACAAATAGTCGAAAGGCATGTAGACACATATTGTAGTAGCGTGTGAGTTGGCAAGATGGACAACTAGTTTTGTTGGGTTGTAGGTTAAAGGAGATGCATTAGTTTTTAGCAGTTACTGTTTGGGGGAAAATTTGCCAGACATGTTCGAGATTTTTGAGAGGTAGTTTCTATTGTATTTTCATGTGTTAGCACTCCTTGTATAGATTACATATAAATGAGTATCATGCAGGTTCTATAGGTAGAACAAATGTGCATTACACCCACACAAACAGACTTGTGTGTACCATTTTGTGTTAATAAAAGGTTAGGATGTATTCCTGTAATTTATGGTGTGCTTGTTTTTGTTCGTGTTCTCTTATGCATTTCTCTTGTTTACAACATTAAAAGGGTGGGGGAACTCTTAGGTTCGTGAGAGAAACATGTTGTAGGCAAACATGAGTGAACCGATGAGTAAAAAGGCTGAGTCTAGTGGGACTAAAGTGTCACACAAAGCATAAACATTTTGATGAGATAATTGACCATATGAAAAATGCCATGAGAGATTTTGATAGATTATTGGTTTGAATGTATTGTTGGACTATCTTAATATGATATTTTCTTATTTAATATTATCAACTATGTTACTTTTTAAAATTAAACTTGGACTTAAGTTGAGAACATGTTTTAACTTTTTATTGTTATTTGTACTTTGATCATTCAATTGACAACATGTTTGAACAACTAATAGTTTTGCATCATTAAACTTGGGGTATTAAACACTACTTCCATTGTGTAATTTGTATTTAAATATTGACATCTTATTATGTGGTATGGTATTTAATGCATTAACTTTATCAAAACAAATGTGTATTATCGCTTGTTTAGGCTATTCAGGTCAAATGAAGGACTCCATGGTCCATAACATAATTTTAACATTATTTTAAATAATTAGCAAAATTAAGTAAAAAAAATAGTTTGTTGGGAAAAAAACCAAAGTTTTGGTTTTTATTGTAACTCTTTCTTACAAAAAAACATAAATTTAGTTTAGTTTGGTTCTTGTTGTTGGGTTTAGTTAACCAAACACTAAAGTGATATCAAAAGCTAGAATATTCACCAAGAAACAAATTAAAAATCAAGCATATAAAAGTAAAATAATTTAAGTTAATTCTCCAAGCTTGGATAGAACTCAAAATAACATATTTGCAAGACAATCACAGTACAAACTTTAGATACTAAGAAAAAAGTATTTATATTGTAAGTAATTTGATGTGCAAATTGATCATATTATCATCATGTTGAAAATTAAAACCTAACTTAATTTATTAAATAAATAATTTAAAAAAATTGTAATGTGCTATTAATTTTTTTCATGGTTCTTCTATAATAAATTATTATATACATATATAAATTAAATTTTACATTAAACATTTGTAATATTAAAAATAATGATCTCTTCGTTTCAGTATTTATAAGAACTAAAACTAACAAAGATGATGGTTTACTATAATTTACTTTCTATATGATTATATTAGTCATTCATGTCATAAGCTTAACGAATTAACCTAATTAACTCAATTTTTCTCATTTTAATTGATGTTCTCTTGAAAAAAATGCAATCTTCAACGTTAGATCTATTATAAATTAAGTTTCATGAATTATTTTGGTTTGATTTCTAAAGGTTATCCCAATTTTATATCTCGAGTCATGTATTTTATAGGTTAACATGAGTAGACTTAACAAAAAAAATTATTTTGTTATTTTTTAAAATTTGTTTTTCAATTTTATCCTTCAATAATCAATTGATTAAGAATTAAGTTTCCTAATTTATTTTGATTTACTTTATATAGAATTATTCCAGTCTCATAACTTGTTGTAGTTTTGGTAGGTTAACACATGCTATTTTTTGTGTCCCTTTTCAATTATTTTTAAAATGTTATTCATCAATATTAGATTAACTAATAATTAATTTTGATTTTATTTATACAAAGTTATCATGGACCAAATTATGTATTTGACAAATAGATCCACGATTTGAGTTATTCCAATAAGTTTGTTGTCTCAATGTTACACAATTAAGAGATATTATTTTAATTTTTTTAGATAAATTATATTTTTACTAATCATCTATATTGCCTTTAAATTTATCAAATTAACTAAATTATATCAAACCAATCCTTACATCAAATAATATTTTCCCAACTAAAAAATTCAAAACACCTTAATATTTTTTATATTAAAAAAAACTGACTCAGGGTGCATTGATACTTAAAGATTCATTATTTTCAATTTCATTCTCATTCAACGTTTTAGTTTGTAAGATTTGTTCTTTATTATTTTAATAAACTTGAAAAAAAATTAATTTATTAATAAATTATTTTCCAGTTTATTTTCCATAACACTGTCAAACATCAAAATTTATTTTTTAGGAATTTATTTTTTCCAGAATTCACTTTTAAAAAAAAAATTAAATTCCATCAAACAAACAATAATCTGGTCAAAGTAAAATCAAGCGTGAAGAGACAGACGGGCTTTAAGGACGTGGTGGGCAAAACTCGGGCTAAAAACCAAACCAAATCCGTACCCAAGTCTCCTGACTTGCTGACAACTCCCTTCGATTCTAAAACCCTAACCTGAGAAATTCACTCACTCTTGAAAACTTGCTAGCAATCATGTACGGTGGTGGTGAGTTTAAAAATTCCTAACTATTCTTCTCGACTCTACGTTTGTCTTGGAAATTGTTTCTTTTAAAATTTTGTTGTTTTGTTCTGTTGGTGAAAACAGATGAAGTATCAGCTATAGTCATTGACTTGGGCTCACACACTTGCAAAGCTGGTTATGCCGGCGAGGACGCACCCAAAGCCGTCTTTCCTTCTGTCATTCTCTCTCTCTCTCTCTCTCTCTCTCGTATATTATTTAACCTACATTAACAGCATTTTACTTCTTGTTTTTTTTTTTTTTTTAAATGCTTTAGAAACAAGGAATTCCTGTGTTGGATTTCGAAACTGGCAAAATGCTTGTGACTGTCAGCTAGAGGTTTGATGACTTTTATAATTCTGCCTTGTTTTAGAGTTTTTTCTTGCTACATGTCACTCAGGTTGTTGGATCGATGGAACAAATGGACGTTGATGACGCTACAAGCAAATGTAAGTTATATGTAGGATCTCAGGCTTTAGGGTTTCGTCGGGACCATATGGAGGTCAGTTTTCTAATTATCTTGTCATGGTTTTGAGAGATTAGACGGGATTTGTTTAGGCTATGTAATAAATTCAGGTTTTTCCCATCAGGTGTTATCACCTTTTAAGGACGGGATTGTTTCTGACTGGGATATGGTTGATAGCATATGGAATCATGCTTTCAAGTAATATTCATTATTAAACACCTGATTTCATTAAAAAAAAAACAGAGATAAATTTTTATTATTTTATTTTGTAATATCTACATGTAAAATTTTACTGTCTTTAGAGAGTGTCTTTTGATTGATCCAAAGGAGCACCCGATGCTACTTGCAGAACCTTCCTCCAACAGTCAACAGCAGAGAGAAAGGTAAGCTGGCAATGCATGATATTCTCTACTTCAATGCCAGCCACGTTTGTTATCTCTGTACATTAGCTGGAAACAATCCTCTTCATCAAATAAATGATTTCTTGTTTGTTGAGATTCTATGAGAATCATAACTAAAAATGCCATTGATTTTTGTTGAAGACTAATCTTTTGGTATGGACTATGACGTTTTATCAAGGTCATTCTCTAGAAATTAGAAATAATTATACAGTGATTTATTCAATAAAGATGGAAGGAGGAAAAATCTCCTAGTTTAGAAATATGTTCTTGTTTGTGTTCTTGAAATTACTTCACTTATGGTTGCCATGCTAATCATATGATTTAGTCCTTGTTTCTAAGTGATGCAAGTCACTTCCTGTCTTTTAAGGTTTTTTTCCTCCATTGTTTAGATTGACATTATTTCTTTGCTTTAAGTTAACTTTTTTTGTGATCTTGGCCTGAATTAATTATTGTTTAGCTTGTTTTTGTGCTGGTAATGAATCTCCATAAAAATATGTTTTGTTTGTGTTCTTGAAATTATTCTTTGCTTGAAGTTATTTTCAGTTTGTGAAAATTAACTCAACTTCTTGGTTTCAACTTATATCATCATGCTGCTTTGATGCTTGCTGATTATGGCTGTGTTGTTGTATAAATGACAGGACAGCTGAGCTTATTTTTGAAAAGTACAATGTTCCTGCATTATTTTTGGCCAAGAATGCTGTATGTCCCTGTTCCATCTTATGCCCACCTCTCCAACTTGTAATTTCTTTTAACATGATTGGAGAATCTCATTCAATTTGGTGTGACTATATCTCTTCTTGCTTCCAGGTTCTAACATCTTTTGCATCAGGACGTGCTACCTCGCTAGTTGTTGATGGGTAGGATTTATATTATTGTCAAGTTACTGAGTGTATGATGTCTTCAACTGGCAGTGTCAGTGCCTTTCTGCACTTATTTTGCGCTTGAACTTCAATCTTCTTACTGCTTGCGCTATTTTAGTTGAAGTAATCACTTTGTCCCTTGCCTCCACAATGTATTTCTTACCATGTAAATTTAACGAAAAGGAACAAAATACAAGAAAAGAACTGCTTTTAACTTTATAATATGAGGATGCACAATGACATTCGTAAAAAACATAGTTTGGAACTGGTGCATTTTTCAACCTTGAGCTGTATGCTAAAACTTAGAACATTGAAGTTGTGCAATGACAATGGTGGGTAACATAATTTGAAATTGGTGCTTTCCTCACCATGAAAAGTTGATAGCAGCGTGCTAAACCTAGAGGATTGAAACATTCTATGGTATTAATTGGCAATTTATCTCCATAAATTGATGTTGACTCAAATCAATGTTTTGAGAATACATGGATAACATATTTGGAAGTTTGAAGATTGCTTCTAGAACCATCTTATTTGCAATAACTGGTTATGGTGTGCCCTTTATTTCCTTATTCCATTTGCCTTCTTTCTGCTAAACATATTGCTAATATAATGCTGAAAAAATGGTATCTGTGCCAGTGGTGGAGGATCAACTATAATTGCCCCAGTCCATGATGGTTATGTTCTTCAAAAGGTGCTGTTCTTTGCCTGATTGAAAATAATTGCTTTGTCTACGGAGCCTGTCTTTATTTTCAACAATAAACCAATCAATATCAGTGTTGCATTTTGTACATGTTTTTAACTCTGTTGAAATCTCTTTAACTTGAATCATTAGCAAACTTCTGGAATCCTGACATGCTCAATTTTCATTGGAAGATACTGGATAGTTCCATTGGAAATATTGAATTTGGAGGGATTTGAAGTGACTAGCATGAAATCCCTTAATGAACTGAGAAGTTGTGAAATGTTTTAATGTCAATGTCTTCTTTGTGAGTATGGAGGTTTCTCCTTCCGGTTTTTTCTTGGTCATTCCTTTATAACCAATAAAAAAATATGAATGTGCCCCTAAACTGCAAGATATATGCAGAAATAATCTATCTTCAGTATGCCAAGAGATAACACTGCGAATATCTTCAATTGGAATTGTCTTGTTGTGGTTGTCAGGCAGGAAAATAAATAGTCCTTTGATATTATTTTTTTGTTGGAGAAAGTCTAAATATTCATTAGAAAAGAAGCATTTAGAAGAATCTCTATGGGAATGAGACATGCTCCTAAAAGATAAAGGAAAAGGGACTTTAAGCATGAAAGCACTCCAAGCCTGTTGAATAACTGCTGGAGGAAACTCTTAATTGGATTCTTATCAAAAGCTATCTACCTCTTTCACCAATACTTGCCAGCAGCAGATTTGGTGTTGCTCTCTTCCTCTTTCCTAAAACTTTTAAAACGATAGAATTTGGGTAAGATCATGCCCCCTTTTTTTTTTTTTTTTTTTTTGTTAACGTGGGTGTCCGGGCCAGCTTACGCGCACCTCGACTAATCCCACGGGCCCTGAAGTTAACGACCATGTAAGCCTCCAGTGGCCACCAATATTAGCGACAGCAGGACTCGAACCTGAGGGATCATGCCCCCTTTTGATATCTTAAAAGGTCTAATGCTGAGCTATCTGCCCATGACAGACTGACAGCCCTTTTCTTTTCATTTCTTTTGTTATTATAGGCAGTGGCCTCTTCTCCTATTGGAGGAGAACTTCTTACTGATTGCTTGCTGAAAAGCTTGGAGAGCAAAGGTGTCATGGTGAGTGAGTATAGGAATGAATTTGTTCTTTGAAAGATCGAGTTGTTTTGTCAGAAATAACTAAAACATGCTTTGTTTTACTCTTCAAAGTAATCTTTTTATTTGGCTTTGCAGATAAAGCCAAGGTACTCTTTCAAAAGAAAGGAAATACAGCTGGGTGTGTGTCAGGTATTTTTTTTAATGTCACTGGAAATTGTTTTGAGTTTCTATCTGTTGTGATGATGATCCTCTTTCCATGTTCCTGCTAGATATCCCCATTTCTTTCGCTTTGTGAATTCAGATCTAATTGTCACAGTTACATTTTGTTCATTTGGATTTTTTTTTTAATATATGCCATTGATACCTCTTGCAAAAAAATTAACATCACAGACAGTGGATCTTGATTTTCCAAATACAACTGAAAGCTACAGGCTCTACTCTCAGGTCTGTGATTGGCTTGACAATGTTCTTCCTTGTGAAGCTGAGAATCTTTTAATATCTGATTGTTTGTTTTGGAAACAGAGAGTGATTGCAAGTGATATCAAGGAATGTGTGTGTCGAGCCCCAGATACACCATATGATGGTGTGTATTCCTTATTGTTGTATTAGCAATTATTGATTACTTATAGATTTTATGCGTTAAGATCACATGATCTATTTCTGGATTGTTTATAGTTTTTGTATGTGGATATGGTTTGTGGTGCTACCAATTTGTCTCTGTGACTTGTTCTTGTAGTTTGAAAACATTAGAGCTGCTGTCAACTTTCATTAATGTGCTGTTCTTTTAATTCAAGGCATCAGATTTATCCCAATATCTGTTTCCCATACAAAATGTGACCTTATTTCCTTTGAGGAGTCAGAGCACTGGTGATGTTGAATTAATAAAGCAAATGAAACTTGTATTGTATCATAGAAACCTGCTCCAAATTTTCTATCAAAGCTTTTACTTCTCAATGCACCCCAAAGTTCTGAAAGTACCTTTCTTTTTCAGAAGTAATGGCAGATTTTCTTCACATTTTCAAAATTGGTGAAATAAAATACTGTAAAATGTGCAAACTTTAGAAGCCTTCTCAACCAATTCATGATGATGAATGAACGATCCGCTTTTTCCATGATCATGGCAATCATGTGTTTTATTTGTAAACAGAATCACTTGCATAATTATGCTGGTTGCACCCTTGATATATATATATATATATATATATATATATATTACCTATAACAAATTGTAATTTGTATTGAGTGTAGTGTTACAAGTATTCATTTATGCTAACCTTTCTGTCTCTTTTTCTTTCCTGGACAAATTCAGAAAGTTCGTACTCAAACATTCCAATGACTCCATATGAGCTTCCTGATGGCCAGTAAGTCCCATGCAATTCAATATTATCCAGTTTGAATGCTGTCTGGGTTGCTTTTTACATTTAGAACATTGAATACTATGTTTTTCTATCTGATCTTCTGTTCTTAAATGCAAACAGGACAATTGAAATTGGAGCTGATAGATTCAAGATTCCAGATATTCTATTCAATCCATCTTTGATTCAGGTTCATGGCTCACAAATACTCACAATCCCTCTTCAATGTTCTGTCTGTAACTGCAATATTTTTTTCGTTTTTTTATCTGTTTTTTCTGTTTTCTTTTTTTTTTTGGAGGGGTGTCCATTTTGCTTATTCACTTTATGGGATAGTGTTTCAGTTACTATATTTTTCTCCAAAATACTGCTATTTTCTTATTTTAACTGCATCAATGGAGGGCAATTATAAAATGTCTGCTCACTTTCTTTGTTACCAGCACAAGTACATGTTACAAATTCATGGTGGACAAGAATTTCAGGATTTTCCAAAATAAAGTGGATAAAATGTTTATAATATAGGGTCGCTTCTTTTATATGTTAGTTGTATCTTTACATTTGACTTTGTTTCTTCTTGTGGTTATTGAATGGGTCTTTTCAGAATACCTTAGGAAGTATTCTTGAAATCTTTTCTCTACTGAATTTTGATGCTTCTTGTGCTTTAAATTACAACTTTGCTAAACATAAACACACTTCAATGATCGATTAATTTGCATACTTAACCAATTATTGTCAAGTTCTTAGTACTTGTGAATCTGATGTTCATATGAAATATTCATGGGTTGTTGATTTATCTGTGGGGTGAAAACGTGTATTGCAAGTCCATCTGGTATTTCATTGGTGAAAATTTTCAGCCTGTGTTCACATACAATAAATTGTTTTGTGAATGATGTCAGACAATTCCTGGTATGGAAAACTTTGTGGAGATTGGTCCTAATGCTCGTGGCTTGCCGCAAATGGTAAATATACTCTTTACATAACAAATTTTTGTTGAACTTAAAAATAACTAGTTACTGTTTTATCAATTTAGGTATTTCTTTCTCCATGTTTGCAGGCTATTGAAAGCATTAATAAGTGTGATGTTGATATCCGAAGAGAGCTGTATAGTAGTATACTGGTAAAGTGCACAAGCTCATTATCAACTCTGATTGCAATGTTGAAAGAAAATAACAAGCAAAATGTGTGGATGGCATAATAACTGGTTATAATGGCAGATTATCATATCAGTGTTAGCTCAGTGAATTTCTTCAATGAGAAAAAGAAATAAAGGAAGAAATACATGGATTGTAGCTCACTAGATTTCGTTTAAAATATTAATGTTGATGTGGTTTCTTTTTTTTTCCTGTTTGATTTAGCTTGCTGGTGGAACAGCATCAATGCAACAGTTAAAGGAACGACTTGAGAAAGATTTGCTTGAGGTACTTTTTGGTTGAAATCTTGATTTGTCTTTTACCCTTTGAAATCAATGGGAATCCAATTTTAGCTTTCTCCATTTCAAGACTTCACAACACTAGGTTTATCATCTCAAACATCTTGCTTTACATACAACATCTATTTAGTATTTAGTGACCTGTAGTAGTAAGGCAAAACTTTGTCATGCCTTACACTGTTAGTTCCATACAATCATACACTTGGAATGCAACATTTTTACTTACAATTCCATTATTTGGTGCCAATAGTATGGAAAAGCTCATTGTATTACTGTAGCCCTTTGTCACACTTCTTCATGAAGGCATTTTTTTAGTTGAGACTGATAATAAATTATTATTTGCATGATAGAACTATTCTTATCACAAATCATCTAGATATGAATACTAATTTCATATGAGAACAAACTTCTGTTTCCAGTGTAAAAAAGGAAGAAAAAAGGAACTTCTGTTTCAGGCTAAGTTACAAAATAATGGAATGATCATTCATCCATGTGCAGGAGTCTCCTCAAGCTGCCAGAGTGAAAGTGCTGGCTAGTGGAAATGCAACTGAAAGGAGATTCAGGTTTGATTAATATGCTTAAAACAACAAACAACTATGGTATATTGGTATCTAGTGGCTTCTAGTGTATATTGTATTGCCAAAAAAAAAAAGTGCACTAAACAATAATGCATTCTCATCATTTGTAAGGTGGTGGACAACTGAAAAATGGTTTTGGGAGATAGATCTGTTGAAGCATTGAGAATCCTGAAGATGAATTTAGAAATAAAGATGTCTAATAACTCAATAATTGAATGTTTTGTGGATAGCCAGATATCCCAAAGAGTAAAGACAGTAATGCCCAACATGGTGCAAAATTCACTGCGAACTTGAAACTTTGAGGAGTAATTCCTTCAGTCAGTTTATTCCAATGTATGGTGCTTTGATGTACAAGTTCTCATATATGTGAAAAACAATGATGGTATTATTTTGCCAGTCTAAAGTCAGCTGATTGCCATTCATTTAAAGTATGATTTGGGGATTGCCTTGTGTTTTACTAGATATTGTTTGTAGTTTTTGCCATATATTATTTCATGTACAAACACGTGGTAGAAAAGCTGATAGTTTCTTTTTGTTGTGAAGCATTTCAAATTTAATTAACTGTGATATTTCTCCAGCTGACAAGTCCTTTTTTCTGAATAATTTATTTAGAATCTGTTTTTCAATTGATTGTTTGAGCAGTGTATGGATAGGAGGTAGTATATTGGCATCTCTTGGTTCATTCCAGCAGACGTGGTTCTCCAAGTCTGAGTAAGTTTCATCTTTCAGTGCTCTGTTATATGGATGCAGTTAATTACTGCAAGGAAAGCATATTTTCAAGATTTGCTCCTTTTTTTTCTCTGAAGATTTCCAGAATTTAAATTTTAGAGTAAGCTTTATGAATTCAAGGTTGACCAAATACTACATCCTCAAATCTAATCACGTGGAAATTGACAGGTATGAAGAGCATGGGGTGTCTTATGTACAAAGAAAATGCCCTTGATACTGTATTTATGAAGGTAGCTGCGCAGAAGTTTCAGTTTTCTGGGAAGATAATTTTATGGTTGGTGGAACTTTTCTCTGAAGTCATCTGAGCTCTAACATTTCTGGGAAATATAGCTTTCCTTCGTGTTTGCTGCATCCACTGTCACCACGAAACGTCAGCTTAGATTATATATCATCATTATCTTCCTGACTTTGGTTAGCTTGGTTAGCATTAGCTTTGTATCAGTATTTTCTGTTCACTCATTCCATGACAATCTGATCCGGTAGCTTAGGTTGATGCCCATTTGTACGGCCAGGGACGGTCTAGAAAGTCTTACTATTTACAAACATGTTTTACGTTAATGCTAACAATCTGTACTATTATTACTCTGACAAAATATTAATCATACCGTCTGCTATCAAAAATTAAATCATAGATCTATAGAACTTCAACCTCGAGTCTCACAAATGGAGTTTCAGGACTTTGCCCATAAATGAAACTCGAAGCGTCTTGCTTGGCATAGAACTACTTCATTAGCTGTTGAGGTTTTGCTGTCATACCCATTTAATACGGTTGCATATCATAATGGTGGTTCTTGGAGCACAATCTAAATAAAAAATGGTAACAACGATGCTGGTAAATGTGTGGGAACAGAGTTAGAGAGGAAGATTAATTTATCTTTTTCTTGCAGAGAATACACTGTTCTAGTAGGGGGGAGAAAGAGACAACTATGACCAAGGTAGTCAAAATCGAGATTTTGACACGGATCGGAAAGGGCTTCGAAAAATCGGATCGTAAGATCGGATCGTAAAATCGTAGAAAGATCGTACCCGAAATGTCCGTATAAAAATAGTAAAATCACAGTTAAAATCGTGTGAGAAAAAAAATTGTAAAATCGTTTGTAAAATATTTCTGAATACAAAATAGCATAATTATGGACATAAAACTTAATTAATTTAGGTTCATACATGACATAATTTTTAATTTAAAGTAAAAATTAAAAATTAAAAATTAAAAAAATTTAAGTATAAATTTTAAAGTTAATATTACTGATTTTCAAGAGTGATTCCATGATATATATATAATTTTTATTTTTTATAAAATCAATACAACAATTTTATTTTTTTATAATATATATTTTTTATAATTTTTTTAATATATATATTAAAAAAATTATATATATATATATATATACATAAGTTGTCCGATGTGGGCATCCCACATCGGACAACAAGAATGTTCTCTCAATTGAGAGAACATTAAATCAAGCGAGAGACTCTCGGCAGAGTGGACAAATTGTCCCACATCGGGAACAAATGCAATTTGTCTCAATTTCTCTCCTTTTAAATACAGGGGAGGGAGAAGTTGAAAATATTAAATCTGAAATATTTTCTTTTTTAAGAGAAATAAAAAGATAATTGTTTTTGTGCATAAATATAAGAGGTAATTAAATAAATCAGTGCAAAATTTGGTTTTAAAATAATGAAAATTTTGAATCGTAAAATCGGATTGATTTGGTCTGATTTTACGAGTTTGACCGAGTTTGACCGGGTTCGATTTTTCTACCGGTTCAACCAGGTTTTCAGAGCCAACTCGCATACTCGTACGAGTTTGCGAGTTGGCTCGCAATTTTGACTACCTTGACTATGACAATAGATCATTTGAATCTTATTCCAAATGAATGTAATGGTTGGCATTGACAAAAAAAAAAAAAAAAGATGGCTGATAAAGGAATACATTGCATATATTATGTCATTTCTATGTGATTCTTCTTAGCAAGTTGTCCGAGTTTTAGATATCTTTAAGAATTATACGAGCCGATTTGCCCGCTTCGCTGGGTTTTTTTTATCTATTTAGAAAATTGTTTGTTATTTTAATATTTAATTAGTATAATTGTAATTGATAAAATCTGTTAAAAATAGTTTTTTTCACCAAAAAAGTGATTGAATATTAGTATTGCTAAAAAACATTTGATAAAATTTGTTAGAAAATTTGCTAAGAAGGTGAAATGATTTATTAGAAATTTGTTATCACGGATACTCTGGTTAAAAAAAAATAAAAAAAGAAATCCGGTCAAAAAAGAACAACTCACTTGGACACTAAAAAATAAAAAATACATGTGAAAAAAAAGGTCATCGTTTTTTAAAAGGAAAAAAAAAGTCTAAAATATAAATTTAAATTCAAAGCCAAAGTTTTTTTTTTGCTTTATTCATCATATTATTATATTAAATATATTTAAGAATACCGATATTAATTTTTTTTGCAAGAAATCGTAGGTTATTTTTTCTCTCTCTCTATATATATATTTAGACGATAATATTCAATAAATATTAAATACATATACTTAGTCTCACATACTATATAGTGATCGAAATGGGAAGTGATTTTTATATTTTTTTAATTGTAAATAACCTAGGTAAATTTGTAAAAAAAAAAATATGAGTTGCATTTTTTTCCCTGTAATATTAGATCTGACACATTAAAAATAAAAATATTGCAATTTTTTTTTTAAAAATATAAATTTAAAATTTAAAAACAAACCTTAATAACAAAGGAAATTAAAAAACATTAAAAACAAAAAGCAAGAGCATGTACATATAAGTATGGACAAAAATAATAACCATTTAAGAAAGAAAGAAAGAAGAATAATATATATATATATATAAAAGAATTAAAATAAAACCAAAGATATTCAAAGTATAAGGGCCAAAATAAAAAAACAAATGTATATGAAATTTAATGTAAAGGATAAAATTGAATAAAATCAAAACTTTGACACCAAAACAAATAAAGAATTTCAACTGAAATCGAAAATTAAAAGCTTGGGAACTGAAATTACACTTCTGTGTATAATGAATTTCCATTGAAGGATACAATTGAAAGAAATTAAAACTTTATATTGAATATTATGCATTTAACTCAAATCTGGAAATTAAAAAATTTAGGACCGAAAAGAAACTATAGAAATCAGGACCACAAAAGACAATCAAACAATCAGGGACTAACTTGAAACTAACTACAAAACCGGGGACTCCCGTTAACGTTTTGCCGGAAGGAGAGAGAAACGGTGGAGCAAACGTTTGATCGCCAAGGGGAACATTTCAGGCCACCTTTGGTAGAAACGTTTGACCTTTGGTAGTTTGGGACGCCAGAATCAAATTTTTGACCACCGTATCACATGGCACGCGCCACTCCTGCCATTCGAAATTCGAAACCGCGTCCAACGGACGCTCCTGCTATTGTCGGCAGGAGCCACTGTTTGGAATCGTGGTCAATGACCGAATAACCCCTCACCCGAATTCTTGAAATTTGTCTTTTATGGAGATAAAAATGTATTAGCACAATCTGAGCACTGTTCATACCCGAATAAAATTTAATTAATGAAAGTGGCAATTACTGAAGCACCCCTCCTACCATTTTAGCATTTTAGTATTTAGTGGGGACAGAACGGTAGTTACCCCTTATCGACATTGTTGAATAAAATGGGCTAAATATCATTTAACCCCTGCAGGCAAAACGTGTTTTTGTCGTTTTCGAGGGGTTGTTTGGTTAATTTACTATTCACATCCGGAAAAAAAAAAGAATATCGCGTGACGCACGAACAACAAATGTCCAGTCCACGGTGCGCCTGAGTCACAATGCACAGTGCAACCGAGCCCAAGCTCTTTAGCTTATATCTTAATATTTGGGAGGCTCAGTGTATTTTTCTTGTATTTAACTGTTGAAGCATGCTGAATTTAAGATCAAGGGAAGAGACAAGCAATGGGCTGAGCTTAAAGTCAAATGCTAGTTGATATGTCGTAGACAAGCCTAAGTAAAGGTTGGTTTGGCTATCCAACTTTGTTTTTTATGTTCGCTACCTTTTTGAAAAGTGAAGACATAGTCCTAATAATTCTTATGAAGATAAAAGAATCTATTTTTATTGTTTTGAAGCCCAAAGAGAGTCGAAAACTAGGAATCCATATGACAGAGAAATTTGTCCTTGTTTTGATGCATATCTCGAGTTCCAAATCTTTAATATTTGCAAGACTAGTTTTGTTGGAAGGAAATTAAAAAATAAAATAAAAATCAGAAATGGAAAAGCCTCATTTCAGACGTTTTATTTCATGAAATTGGCCCGCGACATCAGAAAAGAATACTAAAGTTAGAATTTGTGATCGAGAAGGAGAATAATTTCCTTCTCTGAAGGATACATTTAGAACATACAAAGTAGAGCGAATACATGTTTTTGTTACCCTAAGCACATCACAAACAGAGGAGGCAATGTAACGAAATAAAAGTAGTCGGAACTTTAGAGAAATACAACCCTAACTTTCTAATTTTCTCATACTCTTGAGTGATGTTTATTGTATTAAGTGTTTTTTTTTTAATTTAGCTATGACATAGTTCTTTATTCTATTAATGGTTTATGTAGCTTAATTATGATTATGCAAATATTTTTTAATGAATTCATTTAGTATTTGTCGAGCAATTCAATCTGAACTTAATGTTTGTGTACACTTAATCACCGTGTTTCATGATTTGGAATGTGATTTAAGATTAAAAAGTGATAAAGTTTTCAATCATTGTTTAAAATAACATAAAGAATCTATAAGATAAAGATATTTATATAACTCATGTAATCATTAAGGGTTTTATCATTACTAAAAAAATTGACAATCATAATTTTTTTTATAGAGATGTATGAAGTTTACTTGTTAAAATAATTCATTGATGCTCAATAGAGATTAATGATTAAATAAGTAAAACTTGATTATCAACAATAAAAAGAAAAATTTGATAGGATTAATTGAACTAAGAAATTCACATAGTATTAGTTTCAACGAAGTCATATTTTTTTTTTAATTTCACAATATTTTATAATTGAATCATCAAATAGATAGAGATTTAATAATTTTGGTACTCACTGAAAAGTTTTGCAAATCCTTGTGTGACAATACTATTATGGTTGACAATTGGGTGCTGATTGGAGTCACACGTGTAATAGCTTGGTTGTTGGTTACTTGTACACGCGTAATAGCTATTAGTTGTTATTTTTTTGTTATGCTTTTCTGTTGAGCACGTTATTTGTGCTTATTACATTTGTCTTTGTAAGGCTATATATAGCCAGCTAAATACAATACAATGCAGAGTGAGTGTGAGTGTGAGATTCTCTTCTTTTCTCCTAACATTCTAGTATCAGAGCCAAGGTTGAAGGTCAAAATCGATTGACATTATCTGCAGATTTTTTAAGAAGAATGAGTGAAGACAAAAATTACTTGCAGCTTGCTATACCGAGATTTGATGGTCACTATGACCATTGAAGCATGCTTATGGAGAATCTTTTGAGGTCCAAAGGCTATTGGAGACTGGGTATGAAGAAACGAAACCAGGTGCTGTGCTGAGTGAGGCTAAGCAGAAGCAATTGGAAGAATTGATTATCAAGGACCTCAAAGTCAAAAATTACTTGTTTCAATCGATTGACAAAACAACACTTTAGCAAATTCTGGAGAAACGCACCTCAAAGCAGATATGGAATTTCATGAAGAAGAAGTTCGAAGGAAATGCTAGGGTAAAGCGTTCGGCTCTCCAGATGCTGAGAAGGAATTTTGAAGTTTTGGAGATGAAAATAGGTGAGAATATTACAGATTATTTTGCTCGTGTTATGACCATTGTTGATAAGATGAGGAGTAATGGTGAGCAAATGAGAGAGGTTACGATTGTGGAGAAGATTCTCAGGACCTTGACTGAGAAATTTAATTACATAGTGGTTTCAATTGAGGAATCAAAAGATATTGATTCACTCACGATTGATGAGCTACAGAGCTCACTTATTGTACATGAGCAGAAGTTCAATAAGAACCGTGGAGAAGAACAAGCACTCAAGGTATCACATGAGGAAAGATTTCGGGGAAGAGGAAGAGCAGTGTTTAGAAGAGGAAGAGGAGGTTAACAGTCCTACAATAGATCTGTCATTGAGTGTTTTAAGTGTCATCAACTTGGACACTATCAATTTGAGTGTCCACAGTGGAGTAAACAAGCAAATTATGCATAATTGGATGAACAAGAAGAGATGCTTCTGATGACTTATGTGGAGATGCATAAAGGCAGAAGAAATGACATATGGTTTCTTGATTCGGGTTGTAGCAACCATATGTGTGGTGATCGATCATTGTTCTGTGAGTTGGATGAAGAATTTAAACAAATGGTTAAGCTTGGGGATAATACAAGAATCAGTGTGGTTGGGAAGGGGACAGTGAAATTGTTCTTCAATGGTGTCTGCTACATCATAATCGAAGTGTTTCATGTACCAGAGTTGAAGAATAATCTTCTAAGTATAGGACAACTGCAAGAAAGGGGATTAGCTATCCTAATGAAGTCCAACAAGTGCAGCATTTATCATCCAACCAAAGGTCTGATTATACAAACAGACATGACAGCAAATAGAATGTTTATCATTCTATCCAAGTCTCCAGCCACCAATCTGCAGATGCGACAGACAAAAGGAGAGGTGTGTATGCAAGTTACATCACAAGATGTGGCTCAACTGTGGCATCGAAGATATGGTCATATAGGCCATAAAGGAATCAAAATTTTGCAGCAAAAGGAAATGGTGAGGGGCTTGCCAAATTTTCCACAATCTAGTGAAGTGTGTGCTGACTGCTTGAAAGGGAAACAACACAGAGATCCCATTCCTAAGAAGAGCACATGGAGGGCATCACAGAGGCTGACACTTATCCACACTGATATATGTGGACCAATCTCTCTAATTTCAAACAGTAATAAAAGGTATGTGATATGCTATATTGATGATTGCAGTAGAAAAGCATGGGTAGACTTTCTAGTAGAGAAGTCAGATGCTTTAGCTTCCTTTAAACTATTTAAGGAGACTGTTGAAAAGGAGACTGGTATGGCCATTAAATGTCTAAGGACAGACCGAGGGGGTGAGTATACCTCGGGTGAGTTTAATGATTTCTGCAAAAGAAATGGGATAAAGAGGCAGTTACTACTACCTATACACCTCAACACAATGGTGTTGCAGAGAGAAAGAACCGCACAGTGATGAACATGGTGTTGAAAAGGAGACTGGTATGGCCATTAAATGTCTAAGGACAGACCGAGGGGGTGAGTATACCTCGGGTGAGTTTAATGATTTCTGCAAAAGAAATGGGATAAAGAGGCAGTTGACTACTGCCTATACACCTCAACACAATGGTGTTGCAGAGAGAAAGAACCGCACAGTGATGAACATGGTGAGATGTTTATTAACTGAGAAAGGCATGCCAAAGAGCTTCTGGCCTGAAGCTGTGAACTGGAGTATACATGTGTTGAATCGGTGTTCAACAAAGGCAGTGAAGAACATGACTCCAGAGGAGGCTTGGAGTGGGGTTAAGCCATCAGTGGGGCATTTCAGAGTTTTTGGAAGCATTGCGTATGTGCATGTTCTTGAAGCTCGAAGAACAAAACTGGAAAATAAAAGCTACTGTTGTGTGCTTCTAGGCTTAAGTGAAGAATCAAAGGGATATAGGCTTTATGAGCCAATATCCAAGAAGATAGTAGTCAGCCGTGATGTTGTCTTTGAGGAGAGTAAAAAGTGGGAATGGGATAAAAGCTTGGAAGGTCAGGTACTGCTGCACTTGGAATGGGAAAATGAAGAAGTTAATGATGCAGAGCACTATGATTCCAATGATGCAGAAATGAGTGTTGATGATGCAGCTGATGCAGAAATGGATGTGCATGCAGTTCATAATGATGGGAATGGAGATGTTACAGGTGTTCATGTAGCTGATGATGAGGTGTTACAAGCTCCTACATAGCTGGAAAGTTCCCCTGAAATTGACAGTGGTGAATCAAGCAGAAACAGAAGGTTTCCAGTGTGGATGAGAGACTATGAAACAGGGGAGGGTCTCAGTTTGTTTGATGTAGATTGCAATGAGAATATGGCCTTATTTACAGGGGCTGGTCCAATTTATTTCGAAGAAGCAGTGAAATTGGATCAGTGGAAAAGAGCCATGGATGGAGAAATGAGCTCAATTGAGAAAAATGGCACCTGGACCCTTACTGAGTTAACGAAAGGAGCAAAGAGAATTGGTTTGAAATGAGTGTATAAAACAAAATTAAATGAGCATGGGGATGTTAAGAAGTACAAAGCTCGTTTAGTTACGAAGGGATATGCACAACGATATGGGGTTGATTACGAAGAAGTGTTTGCTCCAGTCGCTCAAATGGATACGGTGCGATTAATTCTTGCATTCGCTGCACAAAAGGGTTGGACTATTTACCAACTTGACTTGAAATCTGCGTTTCTTCATGTTGAATTGACTGAGGAGGTTTTTGTTGAACAACCAAAGGGTTATGAGGTGGCCAATATGGTTGATAAGGTGTATAAGCTTAAGAAATCCTTGTATGGGCTCAAGTAAGCACCGAGGGCTTGGTTTAGTCGAATTGAGTCCTATTTTTTGAAAGAAGGCTACGAAAAATGTGAGAGCAAACAAACACTTTTCATCAAAGTAAATCAAGGGAAGCGGTTGATTATAAGCGTGTATGTTGATGATTTGATTTACACAGGAGATGATGAAGATATGATCAGCAAGTTTAAAAGTTCCATGATGAAGGAATTTGATATGTCAGATTTTGGAAAAATGAAACTTTTCCTTGGAATTGAGGTGTTGCAGTTGAGTGAAGGAATTTTCATAAGTCAGTGAAGATATGCCATGGATATTTTAAGGAGGTTTGGGATGGAAAATAGCAATGAAGTTCAGAATCCCATTGTTCCCGGTTTTAAAATATCTAAAGATGAGAAGGGAGTGGAAATTGATGATGTCCTCTATAAGCAGATGGTTGGAAGTATGATGTATCTTACAGCTACCAAGCCAGATATAATGTTCGCGGTTAGTCTAATAAGTAGATATATGTCAAGGCCCACGGAGCTCCATCTTTCGAAAGCCAAGAGGGTTTTGCGTTATCTACAAAGAACAACTGGTTTTGGGATTTTCTATGCGAAGGGAGGGAATAAAGAGTTAATTGGTTTTACTGACAGTGATTATGCAGGATGCTTGGAGGACATGAAGAGTACATCGGGGTACACTTTCATTTTGAGTTCTGGAGTTGTTGCTTGGTCGTCACGAAAACAACCAATTGTGACTCTAAGCACAACATAGGCTAAATTTGTTGCTGATGCGGCATGTTCCGGTCAGGCCATATGGATGAGGAGGATTCTGAAGCAACTTGGGTATGAAGGCAATAACAATACTACCATTTATTGTGATAATAATTCAGCAATAAAACTGTCAAAAAACCCTGTAATGCATGGTAGGAGCAAGCACATTGATGTGCGATTTCATTTCTTACATGAACTTGCTCAAGGAGTTGTGCAGCTGAAGCATTATGGGACGCAGGAGCAGGTTGCTGATGTGTTGACTAAACCCCTTAAGCTGGAATCATTTCAGAAGCTACGGGACTAGCTTGGAATGTGCAGATCACCAGGAGTAAACTAGTTGCTTGAGCAATCTAGTTTAAGGGAGGGAATATTATGGTTGACAATTGGGTGCTGATTAGAGTTACATGTGTAATAGTTTGGTTGTTGATTACTTGTACACGTGTAATAGCTATTAGTTGTTATTTTTCTGTTATGCATTCTGTTGATCACGTTATTTGTGCTTATTACATTTGTCTTTGTAAGGCTATATATAGCCAGCTAAATACAATACAATGCATAGTGATTACTACCTAGATTGAGTGTGAGTGTGAGATTCTCTTCTTTTCTCCTAACAAATACTTTATTTATTCATTTTATTACTTATTATGATTCATGCACTTGCGATTTTTACCAACACTGACAAAGTTCATCCATGAGTTAGAAAACTCTTTTATTGAAAGGTGATATTGTTGCCAAGTAGGAGGCGTTATAATGAGATATAATTTTTATTTAATTATATAATAATAAAAAATATCTTAGAAAGGCCAATAAATAAAATTATGGAAAATAAATATATTCTCTTAGTCATGTATTTTTTAACAGTAAAATATCTTTTATATATATATATATATATCAAAAAATATTTATTTAGCAAAAAGTAAAACACAATAAGAATAGTATAAAAATTAACATGATTTTAATTTTAAAATATAAAATATATAATTTTAATCAAATATTTAATTGCTTTATTCAACATGTTTTTTTTATGAGAGGATTTGTTTTTAAGTAAAAACTTAAAAAAATCATGTTCCAAGTTTTTTGATTTACATCATAAGAACAACAATAAGTCTATTTTGAATATCAAAACATGATCTAATCACTCATGAACTCTAAAGTCTTACAAAATAAAAACAACTTTTTAGTTTTCAATCTACTTTCAACATGTATAAAGAAAAAAAATCTCTATTGAACTCAACTTCTTAAGATAAACTCATAAAACATGCTTAAAGAAAAAATAAATCTCTATTGAACTCCATTTTCTTAGAAAAACTCATTGACATTAAAATCAATCTCTTAGCTAATTAATCCCCTATTCTTTTTTTCAAGAATTCTCTCTCACGATACTTAAGATTGAAATATAATAGAAATGAAATTTATGATTAAAATATAAAATTATAATACTATGAGAACCAAATCTAAGACCAACCATGAACTTTAGGGACCGTAAAAAAAGAAGATATTTTCTTGTTAATTTTGATCCATGTTGTTTCAATTTTGTTTTTCAAGTATAAACAAAATTTCAATATTGAAATTTAGATCTTTAATTTAATGTTAGGATGTTTAGAGCAAAAACGAATATGTAAATAGCACACATATCAAAGAGATATTGTAAGACTTAAAATCATGTTAACATAATGCAAAGGATGAAACTAAAAAATAAATGTGTATAATGATAGTAACTTTATAAATTTTCAAGAAAAAGAAAAAGAGGGATTGACTTTGTTGCACACTGTAGTGCTTCAAGGTGTGCACACGATACCGCACCAAATTTAAAGAAACAGTAAAATTAATTTTAACAGTTATTTTTTTTATAAAAAAAATAGGGGTTGTTTTAAGAAATTCCAGGGCCTTAGGCTTGAAAAGGTGAATCGATGATGATGATGATGAACCAGCTAGGTCTCGGTGGGACAGAGCAACTGAATCGCTTGTGGGTCCCCATGCCAAGCCTGCATGCTTGGCTTTATTTTTTATTTAACAGGGCAAACATCTTAGGTTAAGTCTTAAATGGCTAGATAGTTAGGTCTCGACTAATTTGGCTAGAATATCAATCAAAATTTTTAACTTTGAATTTTAACTAATTTTATTATATTTTAATGACCTGAAAGTTAATAATATGTGTTTAGTTTTGGCTCTTTTAAAGCTAAAGAAGAACTCAATGAATGTAGTTTCCAATGACTACAAAAGGATAAAATAGAATGAGCCTAAAAAAAAACTTTATTTTATGTGTATAAGAAAATTAGTTCAAATTTTATATAATGAAATATACTTTTATACTATTAAATATAACTATCAAAATCAAAGCTATCGTGACCATATAACCTAACCACTGAAGAACTTTTCAATCTATTAACTTTCAAGCACTAAAATATAATAAAAATTAAGTTTAAAACTAAAATGTAAATATATAGAGAGGATAAGGAAAAAAATGAAACTTGAGGGATCAAATAGAACTTTAAGTGCCATTTGTGGAAAAAAACCTCGTTTCATCTTTTATATCAATTTTGATCTCCAAATGTGTTAATTTGTTTTTTTTTTTGAAAGCTAGAACTCCTAAATTTAAAGTCGAATATTTGATGACACGTCAATAAAGAGCCAAAACAAATTCTAGCTCATAAAACAATGAAAATATAAATGAAAAGGATACAATTGAAATAAATAAAATAAGTAACTAAATTAGAAAAAAACTGAAAACAGCACAATAATTGAAAAGCGTTAGCGATGTTTTTTGCATTGTAAGACCACCAGTTTTCTCTGTATAATGTATAATTTACAATATAATAGTTGAAAGAAGTTTCCTAGATCCTTCACCTTAGCGAGTAATTGCGTAACAGTAGAGTTGACTTTGGTAAGAGTCAAGGAAAGACCAAATCCTCTGTCGTGCATGGAAAACTAGAGTGCAGCTCCTGATAGACAATGGCACCCATCCCCGCCTCTCCTACTCCATATGCACTGATGCCACTAGCTTGTATTTGGTGCTAGAGAGAGAGAGAGAGAGACAAAGGTAAAAATGGAGTCTGATGAGCAGTCACCGCAACTGAAGGGGGTAGTCATAATTTCACTTCCACCACCAGATAACCCTTCTTTAGGTAAAACCATCACTGCTTTTACGCTCACTTATAATGACTACCCACTATCTCACCAAACCCATCAAGAAGACCAGCTTCCGATCTCACCACCACCGTCACAAAACCCTCAACTCCGATTTCCATCATCAAGGCTCTTTCTTGGTACCCCAAGAAAGCTGTTGTCTTTTGTGTTTCTCTCTCTTTTTGCTCTTGCTATTTACAATTCTTTGTTTACCAATACCTTTCAAGAATTGAAGAGTAATAATGATGATGATGATGATCAAAAGCCAAAGTCTTTTGTATTTCCTTTATATCACAAATTGGGTTCTCGTGAGACTCCACTAAATGATCTTGTGAATCCTCTTCGGAGGCTTGTGTACAAGGAGAATTTGGTGGCATCTGTTGATCATTTGAATGGACCCCATATAATTAGCAAGTTAGCTTCTTCAAATGCTGCTGCTGCAATGGATTCGTCCACTATTTTTCCTGTTAGGGGCAACCTTTATCCAGATGGGTATGACTCAATTTTCCCCAGTTATTGAATACTTTTCAAATGGGATTGTTGATGTAAATGACTTTGAATTTTTTATTTTGCTTACATGGCAATTCTGAGCTTTATTCCTGGTCACACAGTGATCGTGCGACCTGGCTTTTTGCTAGTTGTATATTGTAGATGCATGTCAAGGTATAATTTTAGAGGACTATGACTTTGAATTGTGGTTTTGTTTAGAGGTAGCAATTTCGAGCCTCATCGTGGAGAGTGATAGTGCATTTCGAGTTCCATTTAGCTTATTGCTGCTATAGGTTATTCGTGGAGCTAGATTAGAGAAGAAATAGTTGGATCCAATATAAATAACATCGTATTTTCTTTCCTAATAATCTTTTTATTTTCATTTTTTCTTAAGAAGCAGTACCATACCTTGCAAATAGCTAACTGCTAATATAACAAGCTTTATCATTTATTTGAAAACCACTGCTATCGTCTTACATGCCCTAAAGTAAATTTCCAGTTTTTAACCAAATATTGCATTCCATACAGATTATATTTCACATATATGCTTATTGGGAGTCCTCCACAGCCTTACTATCTTGATATCGATACTGGAAGTGATTTAACATGGATTCAGTGTGATGCTCCCTGCACTAGCTGTGCCAAGGTAATGGTTGAATGGTACTAGTCCTTGGGTCAGTTATATAAAAAGAGTTGTGTAACAGTTATTTTTTTCATGACTTCACACATATACTTCAATTTTTGTTCACATGTATCGAATGCTAGATTGATCTTTGCAATGCCTATGCTGCAGAATTCGTCCCTTAAATATTCCTTCCTTTCCTTTGCGTATATTTGTTCAATGCGCAATCTGCCATATCTTTTATTTGCATTTATGTTCTTTCAGTTTCTTGATGAAATTTCACTCCCGCTTTTTTAATGTAATTTTTTAATCTAAAATAACACAAAATGCTAACTCTGAAGACATCTATTAAACAAAGGTATTTCCTTTCTTTGTCTGCTTTCAAACAAGGAAGTTGGCATACAAGCATTTACAGCTTTAACTATTTAAGTGAAAAATATTGACTTACAACTTAATGAAATCCAGTATTAGGCTGTAACAATGCAAAAAATAATATGAGAAAGAAAGTTAATGGGCATTGTAGAGTGCAGATCAGGCGAACTTCATGTCTATGCTCTATATTCTGTTATCTGCATGTTCTTTCAGCAAGTTTGTGAGTTTGTGATAGTATAGTTTAGTTAGTCCTTGATATATGATGAAATCTCAAGGTTAACTCTATTTTCAGACACAAATCAGCATGATTTAATAGATATGGTTAATGTAGGGTGCTAATGCCTTGTACAAGCCAAAAAGAGGTAATATAGTACCTCCAAAGGATTTGTTATGCATGGACGTCCAAAGAAATCAAAAGGACAGATATTGTGAAACATGCAACCAATGTGACTATGAGATTGAATATGCTGATCATAGCTCCTCCATGGGTGTTCTTGCAACAGACAAGCTTCTTTTAATGGTTGCAAATGGATCACTGACCAAGTTAAACTTCATTTTCGGGTACATCCTTTTCTCATCTCCAGCTTATTGCAATTTTTTGTCTACATAGTTTTGTTGTCAAAACATTGATATGTGTGTACATTGTCTTTAAGGTGTGCATATGATCAGCAAGGCTTACTTTTGAACACTATGGTGAAGACAGATGGGGTACTTGGGCTAACTAGAGCTAAAGTTAGTTTACCTTCTCAATTGGCAAGCCAGGGTATTATTAACAATGTCATAGGTCATTGCCTTACCACTGCTGTAGTTGGTGGTGGATATATGTTTTTAGGTGATGATTTTGTTCCACGTTGGGGTATGGCTTGGGTCCCTATGCTTGACAGCCCTTCCATGTAAGTACAGATTTTCTGATGAGTTTCCCCATTTTATTTTTCCAAGCTTCCTCATGCTTTTAGTTTTGGAATCTTTTCTGGTGGAAATTGATATTTAAAATTTTCAGCTTGGAGGAATCATTTTGGTTTAAAAATCTCTCATTTTTGGTGGAAATATTCTAAAAAATATGGTACTGGTTAACAATGCATTTCACTGAAGCCAATCCACTATCATTATTCCATTTTTCACTTCTCAGTGGCTATCATCCTGTGTTATTTAAGAAAGATTAGTGAATAGTCAATTTGGAAATTGTTTTCTCATCAATTTTACTGTCTTTTCTTTTCCATTTTCAGGGAATTCTATCATACCAAGGTTGTAAAATTGAGTTATGGAAACAGCCCACTCAGTTTAGGTGGGATGGAGAGCAGAGTGAAACATGTATTATTTGACAGTGGCAGTTCCTATACATATTTTCCAAAAGAAGCATATTCTGAATTGGTTGCTTCTGTAAGTGTTTTCATGCCACTGGATCACAAAACACTTCATTCAAAACATTGTCACCAAACTAATCATATACCACATTGATGCAGCTTAATGAGGTTTCTGGGGCAGGACTTGTCCAAGGAACACTGGATACAACATTGCCCTTATGTTGGCAAGCTAATTTTCCTATCAGGTATGGAAGACAAATACAATTTTTTTTTTATCTATACTCGTACATCACCTATAAATAAGTTTTCCAAGATGTCTTTAAATCCAGAAGTCAATGACTCTTTAGGTTGTGTTTGTCGGCTCTTTATTGTGCCATCAGGAATGAAATCCTCTGGCCTCTTTAAATACCTGAGTTAGTAAGGTATTATAGATTTTACCTAGTACCCCATCAATTGTCATGCTCCACTTCTTTCAACTGATGTGGATTTTTCTTCAATGCTTCATGATACTCTGGTAAATTTATAGGATTTGTATCCCATCCATTGATTACAGCTTATTTTGTCTGTCTTTTTTTTCCGGAGAAATTATTTTCTCATCATCTCTATCTAATTTTATTATCCTAACTTGGAAGTGATTTCTTCCTCTACACTCCATAGGCATATCTCTTCTCTATGCTCATCACCATCTGAATTGTTACCATGTCACCTCCAATGCAAGTAGCCTGGCTAGGTTAGCAATTGCTAATCTCCAATGTTATTGTCAATGTTGCAGCTGAAGCCAATTTTGAGATGCATCTTATATAATTTTTCCTTTTAGTAAATTGTTTATTGTATTGATTGGGAAATGCTTGCAAGATCAGCCATGAGACCTGAAAGCTGCATGCTTTGACATTCTATCCAGTGTTGTCCACTTTTATTATAAAAGAAAAAAAGTACTTGGTGTAAGTCCAATTGTCTAAAAGTAATAATCAGAAACTCAGTTCTTCAGTCATGGTTAATCAGAAACTCAGTTCTTCGGTCATGGTCAACCATTGATTTGTGTTTGAGCGCATGGATTGCTGTATCCTTTATCACTTTCTGGGCTCAAATAAAGTTGATGGAAGTGATGTTCAGAACTCTTTATATATTCTGTTATTTTACTTGTCCATCTTTAACTTGCATAATGTTTGGGAAATGTAATTAATAGATTGCACATCTTACTCAAAGCCATTGTTCTAAATTAGCCGCCTTTAGTAAATGGTCAATAAATTAACCTTTTGTTTTCTATGGTATTTTATGTGAGTAGAGGGAATTGAGGGAAAGTAAACAATCATATTTAGTTTTTGGATTGGACAAACAGTTGTAATAACCAGACATTTTAACTCATTGTTAACAGAACTGTGTAAGAACTTTCTTTTCCGTAGGTTTCTCTTTTGTTGTATGTAAATTTATGATGCACAGGATAGTTCCTCAAATCATATTGAGCTAACATTTTAAAACTGTGTATTTTCATGCAGATCGGTTAAAGATGTGAGGAAGTTCTTCAAGACCTTAACCTTTCAATTTGGGACCAAATGGTTGGTTATGTCCACAGAGTTTCAGATACCTCCAGAGGGTTACTTAGTGATTAGCGTAAGGCATCGTTAACAATAGTTTGCACAATTTGTTGAAATGTATTAACAGTCATTGTATGATGGGAATTCTGCTGTCCTTCAGGACAAAGGCAATGTGTGCTTGGGTATTCTTGATGGAAGCAAAGTTCATGATGGATCCACAATTATTCTTGGCGGTACGTTTATGTGACAACTTTACAGTTTGTGCTGTAACTTGTAAAATTGGGTGCTCTGTGAATCTCTCTCTCCCCATCTCAATGACATACTTTTGTATACCCGGGATAAGCATCCCAAGAATTCAACTTTGTGCCAAACATGATGCCAGAGATGCTGCCATCTGGCATCATGTTCACAGAGTTGAGTTCTTGTGTTGCTTCGAAGCATGTTTGGCACAGAGTTGAGTTCTTGTGCTGTTTTCCCCCTCTAGACTATATTCTTCCCAATCCCTTGTGAGATATGATGTTGCTATTTTCTGGTTATTTTAAATCCAGTCCAACTACAATGAAGTTGCTGCTAATTTCTAAAATCTACGAATCCAGAGCCATCATCTTCATTCTTGCATATGAAATGCGAAAGATGCACACTTTTTTTCTCTTATTCAAAAACATTTCTTTTTTATCTCGTCATTCTATTTTACAATGCTCTAATGTAACTCCTTACAGATATATCATTGCGGGGGCAGTTGGTGGTATATGATAACGTGCACAAGAGAATTGGCTGGACGCCCTCAGACTGTGCCAAGCCAAATAGAGTGGATAGCCTGCCATTCTTCGATAGTCTGCCATTCTTCGACGGGTAGGTCATCGTGGCACAAGCCAGATATTGTGCCTTCTGGTCTGGTTTTCTTCTCTGCTCTGTAAATTTGCTTCTCTGATCTGTAAAAACGTATTACTAGAGCTTTATAGCGAGTCTTCGATATCAAAACAATATTCTCAGGACAACCATGGTATTGGTACCCGTCCTCTTAAGGGGTGTATCTACTGTTACATTTCTCTACCAACTACACAACACAATACACGTTCAATATTTTCTGTAAAACTATTTAAGAGTGCATTTGGAATAACTTGCGAATATTAACTTGTCTTGGTAGTTTTAAAGTAATTTCTTCGTGTATTTTGTACAGATGATCCGAAGCAATTTGTTTCAAGAATGGAGACGACATGATTTAAAATCAATCAAGTTCGATTAAAAATTCAAGCTGCTCTCATTATTGAAATTTTTTGAATTAAGTTTGATTTAATGAATAAAAATGGAAACGCTGCCTTCGATCAAACTCAAAAGTTGTATCTGTAACCAAGCATGTTTATGCTCTTTTCACATGCGAAGCTCTCTCTCTCTCTCTCTAAAGAGACTCAAGAAAACAAAAAGATATCCTTTGCCTAAAAACACCGACAGCCAAATCTCTTCCCTTCCTTCGACTTGGCTGCATGGGAGACCTTGGCAACTAGTGAAGCAGGTCTCCCACCTGTTACTATTTGCTGTCTTAGCATGGCAAGACACCCCGCTAGTTCGTATTTATTAATGAAAGCGCACAGGCTTTCTCAAAGAAACTATCGTAGCATTGTAATTTATTTTTATATGTGATTTTGGTGGTCAAATGGAGGAAAATGAATTGCATAAACTTAGAAAAACTATATGCTAGACTACCTTAAGACTATTTGCCAGTTCAACCTTGAGTGACAAAACAATGAGAATTGAAGAATATGAAAGAGCAAAAACAAGTCAAACTGGTTTCTGTTTAACATACTAGTTTAAAGGTCATTTACATCGTTTGGAGTATAGAAATTTAAGTTTATTTTTGCCTAGCTGCACAAGTTGGTGGGAAAATAAATTTTTTATTTGTTGATGATATATTTTTTATGGACTTTGCCAAACTCACAAAACTCGAATGCCGAATATTGTATGCAATATCAGTATGTTGGGTTCAAGAATACATCATCTTTGTCCAATTTTATTCTTTTAAAGGGTAATAATATACATTACAGTTACGTTACACCATACACAAGCCACTGCCTATCCATATCAACCCTCTCTCATTTGCCAAGGAGATCACCCTCCTTAACTCACAGAAAGCCGTGTATTGTTTTCTGCATTCTAGCTTCTCTCGGAAAGCCGCCTTAGGAAGCAGTATGCTGGTTCTGTCCGTAGCCAAAATGAGTTCTATTTAACACATCTCAAAACTGATGCAAATTCAGAATATTGTCAACACTCTGGGTCTTGTCATCCAATAGTTAGCTAAGCCTTCACAAAATTTCCTGTCCTTCCAAGATCTTTCCCCACTTCAGCACTGTGTATTATTTCCAGAACTTCAGACTTCTATGCAATCTGATCCAAAATCCATTAGCCTCAGGAACTATTGGCAGCTCAATAGGTTCTTTGAAATTTGCTCCTTCACTTAGTTCTTCGAAAGAGTCTACAAGATTTTGCAACCTTGCAACAAATTCAATTAAAAGGGATGTAAATGTTGCTAAAGACAATGCACTAGCACTTTCATAAGTTTTTGATTCTTCAACTTGTGGCAGTGTGTCAGCTGTAAATGAATTTCGTGAAGGCCAAGATATTTGTTTCTTGAACACATCGTCAGAGGAAATACTTGGAAGGAAGGTGGGCTTGATGTCCATGCTGGGGACTTGCCTATCCAAACTTTTTGGCATAGTCATCGATCTGAGATCAAGGACAGCTTCACTACGGGACTTGTATTCCAGGACTTTATTTTCATCATCATCAAATGTCAGCAAGTCTTGGGGCTCTCCCAGCTCCTTTTCCCGATTCCCAATTTCCCAGGACTCTGAGTTGACAAGAATGTATGACTTTCGATCTACTTTATTTTGCAACTCTTCTGCAGCCTCATGTACTTCATAGAGTATGTCCACTGGACCTAGTTTCTCCATCCTTTTTACTTTGTTGCCGAGTTCAAGCAACACTCTCGCTCCTTCAGCACCTACTCTCTTCAGTTCATGATGAAAGACCTGTCTTCTTTCTGCTGGAGCCTACACATTCACACAATAGAAATTCAATCTTTTAAAAGAACAGTACCATTAGGATGTCAAAAGCTTTTATGCTGACACAATTCTAATGCATTGCAGTTATAGATTTCACAATGGGTGCACAGACAAGGCACAAGACGTGTTCTGTCATATGATTAACTTGGTCACCAATTCAGCTGATTGACAAAACATAGAAATATAAAAGTTCATGAAGCTACAGTTTTCATATTTGATGGTTCATGGATCATGCAGCATGTATTCTTTTGGCACTGAAAAACAGAGATAACTTACAGGCAGAGCAGGATTTTGAGAACTGCATGAAACTATTTTCAGATAAACCAATAACGATCCATAAAAAAAGAGAATAAATGGATATATACAAAGAAAAGAATGAATCAACATTCATCAAAAATTGTTTCTGGTTTGAGAGGAATACACCTGGAATATAGATGCAATAAATCATATGATTCTAAGGTACATTTTGACCATTTGATTCATCGAAGACAGACACAACAAAGCACAGGGGAAAAATAAATCAGTCAAACATCACCGAGTTATTACTTCAAAAAATATTTTTTGTTCAGTTAATTATTATGCCTACACAGTATTTGAGCTTCCTGATATGGAACTGCAGCCACATAAAAACTTTTATTTGGGCATACAATCACTTGTAACAAAACACCTGATATATTCAAATTCAAAACAATTCTTGCAAGACTACAATGCCTAGTTAGGCTTGGAATTTGTAGTATTCAAGCCCACCACAGCAAGACTTGGAAGCCTTTTTCGAAAAGGAAATAATATTAAGAAAAAACTCCAAGCACAACAATGCAAAGAAGATATTATGGATGAGAATAAAGTATTTTTTTTGTCCATACATACATTGAAGCAAATAGTTTAGAAAATTGCTTCAGCAACAAATAAATTTAGAGAAGAAATTTTTTTTACCAGTGGGCCTACAAACTACAGCAATGTCATCAAGCATACCAAATCACCCTCAGGGCATATGGTTAAATAAATCTACTCTGTTTCCTTTCTACCAGTAATATCTCAACAATAAAGTTAGATATGGAAAAGCTTAACCACCTGAATTTCAGAAAGTATACATCCATGTAGTGCCATGACCATGAAAGCGCAATGCCTCAACGCACCACTTACTTTGACATAGTTTTTCCATGGATAGTTGAATGACTTGTACGGACCATGAGGAGGTTCCCAAATAGCAAAACCCATCTTGGCAAGGAAAAAAAGAAAATATTAATAATAAAATCCTCAGACATTGGGTTTCAGGTGCTGCATATTGTGTTCAAGAGATACCAGAGCATCCTCTTGGCTTGTGGATTCTACAGCTGCTCTGTAGCCACTATAGAGCGGGTCATCAGAAGCTTGATATGTAAGGATTTTTGAGGGGATCCTTTCATATTCTGTGCAATTAAGGTACTCATTAACACAACCTACACATAGCTCATAGAAATTAGTACAGCCTGAATAAATGAAGCTAAAAAGACACGATTTTTGAAGTGAAGTTTGCTAATTTAATCAACAGGAAGGAGATAATGAATAGAGAACATATGCGTTACAACCTTCCAATGAAGTTGCCACTCTCGTGAAATTTTTTGCCACCAAAGCGTGTAAATCCTCCCCTGCCCAGATGGGATAAATCAATATATTTACTGCCAAGCCAACCCCAGCACCCAGTGCAATAAGCAAAAATCGTGAAATAGCTGTATGGATAAACTCCCCTGTCCTATACCCAGATACCATTATGAAACAATATGTCAACAAGAAGACTCGAAATCCATATTCATAAGGCTTCATTGATGGGTACAGTTTTGCATAAGTTGCACAAAACCCTGGCAACAACAAAGCATTTCAGAAAGCAAGACACATAATAAACATGGAGGAGAAAGAATGGCAAGTCTAACTAAGTAAAAATGGATGCAAAACCATACCTACTGAGAAGATGCTAAGAATAATAACAGCTTCTTCCCACGCTCCAGCCAAATGAGACAACTCTGCCATTGCCAGAGCAAGCCCTCCAGCTGATAATGTCCCAATCCCCCTGTTCAATCCTTTGCTAAAGGTTGCTCCTGAAGGAATTTATTTTTTAAAAGAAGCAAGGAAACTGAAATGAATGTGTGTGTTATGTTTGACAATGATTAATATGCATCTGATAAAAGAGTTACTCAATCCCACACCATGTATATAGCTAAGATGAGGGAATTGGTTGAGATGGTTGGGTCATCTGGGATGAAGCCAACTTGAACTTCAATTTCAAAGCACAAGGCTATAAGAGTAAAGAATGCACATAGTCAATCATGATAGCACTGAAGGTTGGGGGGTGGAGAATTTAAATGAAGGCTTACCCTTTAGCAATTTTGCATTTATTAGTTGCTCTAAAGACCAGTAAAACTTTGTTGAATCTTTGAACAAATGATGGTTGAAGAGGTCCGACAAAGGAGAAGTTTTCGATAATTTTATAAGTTGGCACTATAAATCCTTTCAATCTGAACAAAGATTCTTATCAATATCCATTACTATCACCCCATGATATTTCCTTTCTCATTATGCTTGCAACCTTGTCAATTTAATAGAGTTAGGCAATGCCAATTCTGTACAATTCAAACAAGCCTATAGTGATATATATATATATATATAACCAAACTCTTTGGTCTTTTTATAAAATTAAGGAATGCTCAAATGCATAGAAAAAGGGAAGTGCATATGAACTTTCAAGAATTTACTTAGTGAAGATCCTAAATGAAAATCAGTAATTAAACCTGAAACAAAGTGAAATTTGCCAAAAATACTACCCATAAATTAAATTATAGTTTTGAATTACACACTCATTTAGAATCAATATGCATTATGCATTTACATCAATGTATGCGTAACACAAATACACAGGAAAATTCTTTCACAATCTAAATTTAAACAGCATAAAACACACAAATTGAATGAATACTCCAAAAAAGTACCACTAAAGAAAGAATCTCAAGACCGTTTTCATTATAATACCCCGGACATATACACTGAAAAACAAAGATATTTTTTTAACAAACCCATATAATTTGACCATACAGACAAACACAAGGAAAAGAAAAGTACAGAGAAACCAGCCAAACTTACCTATGCTGAATTCAAAGACAACAACAACAGTAAGAATAGCCCAGACAAAGTGCTGACTGAGCTCTTTAATTGGCTCCTTCAAGAAAATCAACAAAGAAATGAGCATCAAAGCCAAACCCAATTTAGCAGAGAAAACAATCTTTCTTGGATCAGATTTCCCCATTTGATACCCTCTATAAGCAAAATCTTGAACTTGTTTCCCAAGTCCAACGATCTTATCCGACAAGAATCTATAACTGCGCCAATTTCTTGTGGATTCATTTAGGTCTTCTTGAATATTAGGAAAGACAATCTCTGAATAACCCTTATTTGTTGAAAGAAGTCTCTCTCTTCTCTCTGCTAATGAGTGCCTAAAAGATCCCATTTTCCGAGCCATGGATGTTGGCTACACAGCTCTTGTGGATCTCTGCCTCTCTCTTTTCTTGCTAACAAGAATTTCCTGTTAAGTAAATATTTGAGGATTCTTTTGTATAAAGTTGGAGAAACTTCAATCTTTTATAAGAAAGAAAAAAAAAATGAGACAGAGTAGAATCTGACAAGGAAAGATTTTTCTGGAGTTCAATAATTAAAAAAAGATCTATCACCACATTTCTGGATTAGCACAGTGAATGCCCACTATGTACTCCAACAAAACTAAAGGATTTTATTTCAAGGGTAATATTTTTCCTTAATATTTTACTTCGTCCGTGCCGAACCGACATAACATTTTTATTTTCATATTAAAATTATTAAATAGGCAGTACTAACCAAAATTATTGATATTGATATCGTTTCATTTCGACTGAAATAGCTGAAAAAACAAGACAAAACGACATCATTTTCGTCTCGTTTTGAATACCGACTAGTACCAGAAATACCGGCCGAAACACCTCAGAATCACCCCGAGTGTTCCGTTTCGATCACTATTCCCACTTCTTCAATTTGCTCTATATATATATTGTTTGAGATGTATTGATACAAAAATTAAAATAATAAAAATTATAAAAAAAATATATATTATAAAAAAATAAAATTGTTATCAATTTAAATTTTAAAAAAAATAATTTTTTTTTTCTTTTTAAGTTTTTTCGTACATATAATTAATTAATTATATATGTATAGTACAACCCCGAAACGGCACACCGAAATACTCCAAAACCGAAACGTTTCATACCAATAGAAAAAACGAAATGGCAACTGAAACGGTATTGACAACCTTTGTTGTAACTCGATTTTGGGTCATGCCCCAAAACTATAAGAAAATAACAATAAAATAAAATAAAATAAAATAGGGGATGGTGTCAGTAAAAAAAAATCAAGTTAAAATTGTGGACATTTTTTAAAGTTCGATTGTACCCTTTTTGTGCCCGAAAATGAAAAAACGCAGATCCAAGACTAAAGTAATTTATTATCAAATAAATCTGCGTATAAACTAAGTAATAAGACATAATTATATTTTTATGGACCAGTTTGGTTTATTCGTTGGTTAATATAAGAGCGTAATTATGTTCAAGAATTAATTTAGGTCCAATTGAAGGGTTTATTTAACCTTGGTGACTTAATTATACTTTAAATTGATCAAATTAATTTTTATTAAGGGCTTAGTCAATAAGAAATCAAGTTCTTAAATTTAATTCGGGTTTAATCGGTGATATTTGAACTTTCGGAGGCTAATTTGAATTTTTCCAAGCCAATTGTGCGAAATCGGGGACCCAATTAAACAAATTGAGAGTTTAATGATTGATTGAGGACTATATCGCATAGATAAAAAGTCAAGGACCAAAATAAAAAAGGTGCGCGAAGTCAAGGATAGTATTGAAATTTATGAAGGAGGATATAATCGTACAAAATCATAAATTTAAGTTCAATTGGGGGCACAATTAAAGCAGTTATAAATTAAGGGACCAAATCGCATTTCACACCTCAAAAGTAATATAGAACACATGCTTGAGCTGCCAACAGTCACTGCCCCCAGTTGACGACCAACCGCTTGCACCTCCACCTACCAGCCACCTACACGTCGCCGCCCGCCGACCTACTGCCGCAGGAGGTAGGCTACCGTTGCTTGCAACGGTGTGCTCTGCAATGCTTATAAAAACTAGAACGAACAGAGAAGAAAGGGAAGGAAAAAAGGGAAGGAAAAAAGGGAGAAGAAAAAAGATTTGACAAGAAATTTTGAAACTTAATCCCTCGCATGATTTCTCCTTCACCTATGTCATTTTTTTCCTCTATTTCCCTCTCTCTCGGCCTCTGTTCTCTACCTCATAAAAAACAGCAGCCCCGACGTCTCTCTCTCCCATTCGGCCAGCCACGCGACCACCCTCCATCCCACCTCAGATCACCTCAGACCATCGCCAGCAACCTCCACTTCACCTAGATGCCCCTCCAGCAAACGCAGGTGAAGAACAACAACAACATCCCCTTCACAGTGCACAACCCCAACGACTTCCAGTCCATTTTCCGGCGAACTCAGGCCACCATTCTCGACGCCACCACGACCAAAAGTACCACCTCGACGTCCTCTACACGAAGGTATAAACAGAATATCCATTCATCGTACTTGAAAAATCACTCCATTACTGTTCATCTTCTTCGTTTTTTCATAAATTTCGTCTCGGTTACTGTTGTGAACAGTACCGGGTCTTGATTTGGGTCGGGCTTTTGCCCGGCCCGGTGCCCGACGGGTTTGGGTTTACAGCCCTGTTGACATATAATGTCATACTTTGTATGCTTTATATATTTTGATGATAACAATAAAAAGAAAATGGGCTAATAATATGCTTGGATGAGATTAAGCTATAAACAGGTTTTATTCAAAGAATACATCAACAAGCATAATGGAGTTCAAGAAGAAATCACTCCAAGAAGTCCAAGATACAAGCAAGTGAAGACTTAGAATAAGTGTTCATTTTAATGCTTTGTGTAAATCTCAATTTCTATCTTGATAGCATAAATTAAAATGAACTCACACACTTCACAGTGCATGCATTAAAAGGATTTGATGATTAAAAGGTTTAAGTCATAATCAATCGGTTCAAGAAATTCAGAAAAGATAATTTGTCAAAATAGATTTCTGCATGAACCGGTCGACCGCTTGAGGTATCCGTTGTGAATCGGTCGACCGCTTGGAAGACAAATTATTTTATCCGTTGTGAACCGGTCGACCGCTTGGTTTTGTCCGTTGTGAACCGGTCGACCGCTTGATATGACAGTTGCACTCAAACAGCCATAAACGGCTAGTTTCAAACGGCCATAAACGGCTAGTTTCCAACGGCCATAAACGGCTAGTTTCTAACGGCTATAAACGGCTAGTTTCTCTTTGAAACTTATAAATAGGCCTCTTAATTGCAAAACGAAATATATAGAACTTTCATATCTTATATTGAGGCAATTAGAAGTGCATAAACACTTTCATATCATCAATCCTCATTAATACTCATATTTATGTTTAAATCTTCATATCCTAACACAAAGAGTATTTCTCATTCTCACTACACTTAAACACCTTCAAATATCTTAAGTGCTATTAAGTGAGAGAAAGAGATCATAGATCTTCATTTGTAATATCCACACTATTAAGAGTGTATTGTTGTTTTACAAAAACAACCATTGTGAAACTCTTGAGAGTTGAGGAAGAAATCACTCCAAGAAGTCCAAGATGCAAGCAAGTGAAGACTTAGAATAAGTGTTCATTTTAGTGCTTTGTGTAAATCTCAATTTCTATCTTGATAGCACAAATTAAAATGAACTCACACACTTCACAGTGCATGCATTAAAAGGATTTGATGATTAAAAGGTTTAAGTCATAATCAATCGGTTCAAGAAATTCAGAAAAGATAATTTGTCAAAATAGATTTCTGCATGAACCGGTCGACCGCTTGAGGTATCCGTTGTGAACCGGTCGACCGCTTGGAAGACAAATTATTTTATCCGTTGTGAACCGGTCGACCGCTTGGTTTTGTCCGTTGTGAACCGGTCGACCGCTTTGTTGGCCATGTGTGCATCAATTGTCCCGTGGCGGAGGCCGGGTGGGCCAAGTCACAATCGAATGTCGTGGGCGCTTGCATGCTGAATGCGGTATAAGGCTAGGGTATGCGCCTCTTCTATCACCAATTGGTTTTAGAAGAGTTGGTAGCGCCTGAGGTCCTACAATTGGTATCAGAGCTTAGTTCTCAATTATTAAGTTTGCTTAGACTTTGAGTAGAATGGCAACTACAAGTTACAATCTCCAAAATGAAGGTGCCTCAACAACTAGACCACCATTTTTTGATGGTAATGACTATGCATATTGGAAAGCTAGAATGACTATATATCTTCAATCTATAGATTTTGATTTATGGCTTTCTATTGAAAATGGACCTCATAGACCACTCAAAATCGAAAATGGTGTTGAGTTTCCCAAAAGCATGATAGAATATACAGACTTAGATAAAAGATTACTGTCTATGGATGCTAAAGCCATGAACACCTTATACTGTGCATTAAATAGAAGCGAATTCAATAGAATATCTTCGTGTAAAAATGCTAGAGATATATGGCATACATTAGAAGTAACTCATGAAGGAACAAATCAAGTAAAAGAATCTAAAATTGATATGTTAGTTCATCAATATGAGTTATTTAAAATGTTACAAAATGAATCCATAACAAGCATGTTCACTCGTATGACTAGTATTACAAACAGTTTACATGCTCTTGGTAGAACTTATTCAAATACAGAAATTGTAAGCAAGATTCTCTGATCTCTACCAAAAGCTTGGGAAGCTAAAGTGACAACTATACGAGAAGCAAAAGATCTTACAAAATTACCATTAGAAGAACTCATCGGTTCTCTAATGACTCATGAGATCACTATGGAAAAACAAGATCAGGAAGAAAGGCCAAAGAAAAATTTGGCATTTAAAACTGTTCATCAAGTTAAAGACAAGGATAATAGCGATGATGAAGACAATGACGACGATCTTGTGGAAGATGTAGCATTGATCACAAGACAGTTTGAAACTTTCTTAGAAAGAAAAATGATAAGAGAAAGTTTTCGAACTACGTAAAGGAGGAAAGAAAAGGAGAATTTAGCAAAGAAACTCCAAGGTGCTACAAGTGCAACAAAGTGGGACATATCAAAACCGATTGTCCCCTTCTTCAAATGAAAAAGAAAAATCGCTTTCAAAAGAAAGCTTTGAAAGCAACATGGAGCGATGACTCAGACTCAAGCTCCAATGATGAAGAAGAACATGTGGCTAACATGTGCTTTTTGGCAATTGAAAGCTAAAATGAGGTACAATCTTCGGATGATGAATCCGACCCTTCTTATATTGAACTACATGATCAACTTGAAAGTTTGTATATAGAATATAAGAAATTAGGTTCTAAATATAGTACTCTAAAAAGAAATCATATATGTTTAATTGAAGAAAAGATTTATTAGAAAAGAAAGTATATGATTTAAATGACAAGAGTAGCAAGACCAATCAACTTGAAAAAGATAATAAATCATTAAAAGAGAAAGTTGATGAGTTGAATAAAATTATCACAAAATTCACACAAGGCTCAAAAATTTTTGAGAAAATGCTTTCGAGTCAAAGAAGTGTATTTAACAAAGGAGGATTAGGTTATAAACCTAATAAAAATCAAAAATACCTAAAGAATTACTTTGTTAAAGCTAAAGAGTCTTATGATCCAAGTCATACATGCAATTATTGTAGAAAATTAGGTCATTTGATTTATGCATGTCCGATGAAGAAAAATAAAATTGTTGACATGATTTGGGTTCCAAAAGGAACCACCCCTAACCAAAAAGGACCCAAGAAGGTATGGGTACCAAAATCCTCATCTTGATTCTATTTTGTAGGAACCAAGGGAACATGGGGAGTGGTTTTTGGATAGTGCTTGTTCAAGACACATGACCGGAGACGGCACCCTTTTTTCAAGTCTTTCCAAAACTAAAGGAGGAAAAGTGACTTTTGGGGACAACTCAAAAGGAAAAATTGTTGGAATTGGCAACATTGGAGGTATGTCTTCAACCTCCATTGAAAATGTATTTCTTGTTGATAATCTTAAGCATAACTTACTTAGTATAAGTCAATTATGTGACAAAGGATATAAAATCTTATTTGATCATACATGTTGCTTAATACTTGAAAATGACAAAATTATTTTTATCGGTAATAGAATTGGAAACATCTATAAGATCAAAATAGATGCATGTATGAGTAGTGAAAATTGTCTTGTTGCTAGTATAAATGATAGTTTTCTATGGCATAGAAGACTAGGTCACATAAGCATGGACATTCTTTCAAAATTGACCAAAAATGATTTAGTTAAAGGTCTTCCTCATATTTCATATGAAAAGGAAAAGCTATGTGACGCTTGCCAAATGGGTAAACAATTCAAAACATCTTTTAAAAGTAAGAATCACATTTCAACCGAAAGACCTTTAGAATTACTTCACATAGATCTATTTGGACCAACTAGAACAAGAAGTTTAAGTGGTAATAGATATGTGTTTGTAATTGTTGATGACTTTACTAGATATACATGGGTTATATTTTTGAAATCAAAAGATGAAACAATTCATGAATTTATAAAGTTTTCAAAGAAAATCGAAAATGAGAAAGGATTTTCTATAATTAACATAAGGAGCGATCATGGTGGTGAATTCACAAGTGATTTATTTGAAATGTTTTGTGAAGAAAAAGGATACCACCACAACTTTTCAACTCCTAGAACTCCCCAACAAAATGGGGTTGTGGAAAGGAAAAATCGGTCTCTTCAAGAAATGGCAAGAACTATGATAAATGAATTTAATACCCCTAAATATTTTTGGGCGAAGCCGTAAATACTTCTTGCTATGTTTTAAATCGTGTTACCTTGAGACCTGAGTTGAAAAGACTCCTTATGAGCTTTGGAAAGGAGGAAGCCCAACATCTCTTATTTTAAAGTCTTTGGTTCAAAATGCTTTATTCTAAACACTAAAGACAACCTTGACAAATTTGATTCAAAATCCGATGTTGGAATTTTTCTTGGATACTCCTCCTCTAGCAAAGCTTACAGAGTTTACAATAATAGAACACTTTGTCTTGAGGAATCCATGCATGTCGCCTTTGAGGAAACTCAAAATGACAAAATTGTTGAGATTCCAGATGACTTAAATAAAAATGTTCAACATTTGAATCTTCATGATAAAAATCCAAATGAAATATCAATTGAAGATACAACCAAGGACCAACCAAGCTCAAGCAATCAACAAGAGTTGGTAAGTAACTCCTTTGAGCCGCCAAAGGAGCTAAGGTATGTAAGTTCTCATCCTCCGAATTAATTATCGGTAATCCGCTTGAGGGAACTAAAACTAGAGCATCCCTTAGAAATATTAGTGGTCATTATGCATTTGTTTCTCAAATAGAACCTAAAACCTTTCTTGAAGCTGAAAATGATGAAAAATGGATTTTAGCCATGCAAGATGAGCTAAATCAGCTTTGAGAGAAATGATGTTTGGGAACTAGTCCCTAGACCAAAAGATTTATCAATAATTGGTACTAAATGGGTCTTTAGAAACAAAGTTGATGAACATGGGACTATTGTTAGAAACAAAGCAAGACTAGTTGCTAAAGGTTATAATCAAGAAGAAGGAATAGATTATGAAGAAACCTTTGCACCGGTAGCTAGACTTGAATCTATAAGAATGCTATTAGCCTATGCATGTCATGCAAATTTTACGCTCTTCCAAATGGATGTTAAAAGTGCATTTTTAAATGGCTTTATAATGGAAGAAGTATATGTTGAACAACCTCAAGGCTTTGAAAATTTTGAATTTCCTAATCATGTGTTTAAACTCAAAAGGCCTTGTATGGTTTGAAACAAGCACCTAGGGCATGGTATGATAGATTAAAAACATTTCTTATTGAAAATGATTTTAACATTGGCAAAATTGACACCACCCTGATTACAAAAAGAAAAGGAAAAGATATCCTTATTGTACAAATCTATGTTGATGATATAATTTTTGGTGCTACTAACGAATCTCTATGTAAGGAATTTGCAAAATGCATGCAAGAGGAGTTTGAAATGAGCATGATGGGAGAATTAAACTTCTTCCTTGGATTGCAAATTAAGCAAACAAGAGATGGCATCTTCATCAACCAAAGCAAGTACACCAAGGATCTTCTAAAAAGATTTGGGATGGAACATGTCAAAGATGCCGACACACCCATGGGAACATCTACTAAGCTTGATATGGACGAAAAAGGTAAAACCGTAGACATCACCAAATATCGAGGTATGATCGGTTCTCTTTTATATTTAACCGCAAGTAGACCCGATATTATGTTTAGTGTATGTTTATGTGCACGATTTCAAGCATGTCCAAAAGAATCCCATGTTAGTGCAGTAAAAAGAATTTTTCGTTACTTGCATGGTACAATTAATTTAGGGTTGTGGTATCCGAAGGGAAGTGAAATGAGTTTAATCAGTTATTCGGATGCAGATTTTACGGGTTGCAAAATAGATAGGAAAAGTACTAGTGGAACTTGTCACTTTCTAGGATCTTCACTAGTATCATGGGCAAGTAAGAAACAAAACTCGGTAGCCCTATCAACAACTGAAGTAGAATATATTGTGGCGGGGAGTTGTTGTGCACAAGTATTATGGATGAAACAAACTTTGGAGGATTATAGACTTAAGTTTGAAAATACTCCGATTAAATGTGATAATACAAGTGCTATTTGCTTATCTAAGAATCCTATTCAGCACTCTCGTACAAAACACATAGAAGTAAGACATCACTTCTGAGGGATCACATTGAAAAAGGAGATATTGTACTTGAGTTTATAGGTACAGAACATCAACTTGCAGATATTTTTACAAAACCCTTAGCCAAAGATCGCTTTTGCGAAATAAGAAGGAACCTAGGATTTATCCATGCAAATGATGTTTAAATTATGTATACATCAATGGTTATAAGTTGGATTTATTTGATGTTAAAAAGTATACACTTGGAGCATAAGAAACTTGTTCAAAACAAATATTGGAGAATTTAGAAATTCTGGGATGAACCGGTCGACCGGTTCATCAAGAGCAAGCCAACCGGTAGACCGGTTGAGACAGAATAAAACAGAGGATGGCTACTGGAATTTTTCGAATCTTGGAGGAAAATGGTTCTGAACATAATTTTTCGACATAAAGGGTACCTTTGAATATTAATGAATGATTTTAAAGTCAAAATGCAAAAATTTCCATTTTTGCATGGACCGGTCGACCGGTACATGCATCTGGATCAACCGGTCGACCGGTTGAGCCAGAGGAACAGTAGCGTTCGCTACTGCCTAAAATTTGCATTTTTAGCCCCTCGATTTCTTTTCCTTTTGGACATAATTTTTTTTATGAAAAGGCTACATTATGAGTGGAAAGAACGGTTCAAAAGAGAAATTTGGAAAATTCTCAACTTGGGAGTCAACCGGTCGACCGGTTGAACTTATCCCAAGGCAACCGGTCGACCGGTTGCTCGATAGTATAAATACTATCTAGGGTTTCAGAACTCATTCAACAGAAAAATCCGAAAAATCTTACCCTAAATCCTCTCCAAAACTAATCTAAATCAAAACACCCATAGCCAAATTGAAGACAATGGCATCTCATAAGCGATTAAGAAGGACTGAATCAAGGAGCAAAAGAGCCAATGATCCAGCTTCCTCGTCAGGTGATAATGTTCAAAGATTTTTGAGTAATTTCTCAAATAGAGCTATCATCGTAGAAAGAGGTTTAAGCAATGATCTATCTGCTTTAGGTATAGACACTTTATTTGCTGAAATGGGTTGGTACTCACTGTATGAATATAGGAAACCTACATACCCTAAATTGATGAGAATGTTCTTTGCTAACATGAGGGTTAATGTAGAACCTAGAATAATGAGTACTCTTCAAGGACATCCTATTGAATTTAATTGTGATGAATTAGCTGAGATATTGGGAATATCTAATGATGGTCCGAGGGTATTTGATATTAAAATAATTCCGACCATTGAAGGTTTTAGCTATGATTATGCTGTTGCATTGCATACTGGAAATAATGGATTTGCTCCAGGTGCTAAAATAAAGAGTCAAGATCTTTTATTGAGACCTAGGATACTCCATAGAATTATTGCTCACAATATCTTGCCCAAAAAGGGGCATTATGATGAAGTCACATTTATGGAGTTATGCTTAATTGACTGTATGATTCAGCGAAGGCCAATAAACCTTCCATACATATTGATTAGGAATATAATCTTAGCATTTGATCAAAAACAAAAGGCTCTACCTTATGGTCAAGTGTTTACCACTATTTTTGAGCATTTTGAGATCTTGCTCGACTGGCACGGATAAGAGACCGTACTCAGATAAGACTGGAGATAAATAACACCACTCTAACTAGGATGAAATATGTGCTAAATGAGCATGGTGAGTGGATCCAAGGGCACCAAGAAGGTGCACATGCCGAGGAAGAGCATGAAGAGGAGGAGAATGCGGCTGAGGATGAAGGTGAAGACGAAGTTCACACATTTATTTGAGTCACCACCTCCGGCTTCCTCCCGGATGAGCCATCTCGCGAGTGGTCTGGTCGCATAGGATAGAGAGTCGTCTCACGCTTATGGAGACAGATATACGATCCATGAGAGACTCTCACATAGAGATGCGGGCTGATATTCAGGAGATGAAAGCGATGATGGCTTCACTTCTCTCACGGAACCCACCTCCTTCGTGATTTTGTATCATGCATCTCATCCTATTTATGCTGTTATTTAGAAATATTGTATTTATGCTTTTCATTTTGGATATATGTACAATGATATTGAATATTTTTTTATCCACAATGATTAACCTTCTTTTTGTTGATGCCAAAGGGGGAGAGAAATATGAAAATATCAAATGCATCAATAATGGGGGAGTAAAATATGAGAATATAAAAGAATTATATGCATATATTTAGGGGGAGAAATATGAATTTCTCTTATAAATTGCATATGATATTTGTACTTAGATTAAATTGCTACAAATGTTCAATGTCTCCTATATATTGCATTATAATATTTAGGGGGAGACTCAATTTATTATCTAAGTTTTTTTTGTTTATTGTCATCATCAAAAAGGGGGAGATTGTTGACATATAATGTCACACTTATATGTTTTATATATTTTGATGATAACAATAAAAAGAAAATGGACTAATAATATGCTTGGATGAGATTAAGCAATAAACAGGTATTATACAAAGAATACATCAACAAGCATAATGGAGTACACGAAGAAATCATTCAAAGAAGTCCAAGATGCAAGCAAGTGAAGACAAAGAAGAAGTTCTCATTTTAGTGCTTTAATTATGTAAATCTCAAATGTCTAACTTGATAGCACAATTTAAAATGAACTCACACACTTCACATTGCATGCATTAAAAGGGTTTGATGATTAGAGGATTAAGTCATAATCAATCGGTTCAAAAATTCAGAAAAGATAATTTGTCACAATTGCCTTTCAGCATGAACCGGCCGACCGCTTGGTGTATACCAAGTGAACCGGTCGACCGCTTTAAGACAAATTGTCTTTTGAGCTGAACCGGCCGACCGCTAGGTTTATCCGTTATGAACCGGTCGACCGCTTTAAGACAAAATGTCTTTCAGCCGAACCGGTCGACCGCTTAGGTTATCCGCTGTGAACCGGTCGACCGCTTGAAGACGAATTGTCTTTTGAACTGAACCGGTCGACCACTTTATTTGTCCGTTATGAACCTGGTCGACCGCTTGATATGACAATTGCATTAAAACGGCTTATAAACGGCTAGTTTCTTTTAGAAACTTATAAATAGCCCTCCTAATTGCAAAAATAAATACACAAGAACTTTCATATCTTATATTGAGGCAATTAGAGTGCAAAAACATCTTCATATCATCAATCTTTATTAATACTCATATTTGTGTTTAAATCTTCATATCTTAACACAAAGAGTATTTTTCATTCTCACTACACTTAAACACCTTCAAATATTCTAAGTGTTATCAAGTGAGATAAAGAGATCATAGATCTTCATTTGTAATATCTACACTATTAAGAGTGTATTGTTGTTTTACAAAAACAACCATTGTATTATTCTTGAGAGTTGAAGTATAAAACTCTTTGATATTGGTGAGGGAATATCACCAAGGAAAAATCTTGAAGAGGGTACATCTTCAAGTGGGAAGAAGGAAAATCTTGAAGAGGGCATATCTTCAAGTGGTGTAAAAGTCTTGGTGTGGATTCATCAAGCAAGATTTGTAATCTTGTTACTTGGACTAGTAAGAGAGTACAATACTCAAGTACGGATTTGTACTTGAATCGTGGACGTAGGCTTGCCGAACCACGTTAAAAACCGAGTTAGCAATCTCTCTCTTATCTCTTTACTTTAAAGTAATTGATTTTAGAATTGCTATAATTATTGTATTTACACCTAATTCCCCCCCCCTTAGGTGTATAGTTGCCTTAATCCTTGAATAACAATTGGTATCAGAGCCAAGGTCACGAGTTCGATTCCCAGCGGGAGCAATTGCTGAGGGGGAGATTGTTGGCCATGTGTGCATCAATTGTCCCGTGGCGGAGGCCGGGTGGGCCAAGTCACAATCGAATGTTGTGGGCGCTTGCATGCTGAATGCGGTATAAGATTAGGGTATGCACCTTTTCTATCACCAATTGGTTTTAGAAAAGTTGATAGCGTCTGAGGTCCTATAATGTCACACTTATATGTTTTATATATTTTGATGATAACAATAAAAGAAAATGGACTAATAATATGCTTGGATGAGATTAAGCGATAAATGGTATTATACAAAGAATACATCAACAAGCATAATGGAGTACACGAAGAAATCATTCAAAGAAGTCCAAGATGCAAGCAAGTGAAGACAAAGAAGAAGTTCTCATTTTAGTGCTTTAATTATGTAAATCTCAAATGTCTAACTTGATAGCACAATTTAAAATGAACTCACACACTTCACATTGCATGCATTAAAAGGGTTTGATGATTAGAGGATTAAGTCATAATCAATCGGTTCAAAAATTCAGAAAAGATAATTTGTCACAATTGCCTTTCGCATGAACCGGCCGACCGCTTGGTGTATACCAAGTGAACCGGTCGACCGCTTTAAGACAAATTGTCTTTTGAGCTGAACCGGTCGACCGCTAGGTTTATCCGTTATGAACCGGTCGACCGCTTTAAGACAAAATGTCTTTCAAGCCGAACCGGTCGACCGCTTGGGTTATCCGCTGTGAACCGGTCGACCGCTTGAAGACGAATTGTCTTTTGAACTCGAACCGGTCGACCACTTTATTTGTCCGTTGTGAACCGGTCGACCGCTTGATATGACAGATTGCATTAAAACGGTTATAAACGGCTAGTTTCTTTTAGAAACTTATAAATAGCCCTCCTAATTGCAAAAATAAATACACAAGAACTTTCATATCTTATATTGAGGCAATTAGAGTGCAAAACATCTTCATATCATCAATCATTATTAATACTCATATTTGTGTTTAAATCTTCATATCCTAACACAAAGAGTATTTTTCATTCTCACTACACTTAAACACCTTCAAATATTCTAAGTGTTATCAAGTGAGATAAAGAGATCATAGATCTTCATTTGTAATATCTACACTATTAAGAGTGTATTGTTGTTTTACAAAAACAACCATTGTATTATTCTTGAGAGTTGAAGTATAAAACTCTTTGATATTGGTGAGGGAATATCACCAAGGAAAAATCTTGAAGAGGGTACATCTTCAAGTGGGAAGAAGGAAAATCTTGAAGAGGTCATATCTTCAAGTGGTGTAAAAGTCTTGGTGTGGATTCATCAAGCAAGATTTGTAATCTTGTTACTTGGACTAGTAAGAGAGTACAATACTCAAGTACGGATTTGTACTTGAATCGTGGACGTAGGCTTGCCGAACCACGTTAAAAACCGAGTTAGCAATCTCTCTCTTAGCTCTTTACTTTAAAGTAATTGATTTTAGAATTGCTATAATTATTGTATTTACACCTAATTCCCCTTAGGTGTATAGTTGCCTTAATCCTTGAATAATAATTGGTATCGGAGCCAAGGTCACGAGTTCGATTCCAGTGGAGCAATTGCTGAGGGGAGATTGTTGGCCATGTGTGCATCAATTGTCCCGTGGCGTAGGCCGGTGGGCCAAGTCACAATCGAATGTCGTGGGCGCTTGCATGCTCGAATGCGGTATAAGGCTAGAGTATGCGCCTCTTCTATCACCAATTGGTTTTAGAAGAGTTGGTAGCGCCTGAGGTCCTATAATGTCACACTTATATGTTTTATATATTTTGATGATAACAATAAAAGAAAATGGACTAATAATATGCTTGGATGAGATTAAGCGATAAACAGTGTATTATACAAAGAATACATCAACAAGCATAATGGAGTACACGAAGAAATCATTCAAAGAAGTCCAAGATGCAAGCAAGTGAAGACAAAGAAGAAGTTCTCATTTTAGTGCTTTAATTATGTAAATCTCAAATGTCTAACTTGATAGCACAATTTAAAATGAACTCACACACTTCACATTGCATGCATTAAAAGGGTTTGATGATTAGAGGATTAAGTCATAATCAATCGGTTCAAAAATTCAGAAAAGATAATTTGTCACAATTGCCTTTCTGCATGAACCGGTCGACCGCTTGGTGTATACCAAGTGAACCGGTCGACCGCTTTAAGACAAATTGTCTTTTGAGCTGAACCGGTCGACCGCTAGGTTTATCCGCTATGAACCTGGTCGACCGCTTTAAGACAAAATGTCTTTCAAGCCGAACCGGTCGACCGCTTGGGTTATCCGTTGTGAACCGGTCGACCGCTTGAAGACTAATTGTCTTTTGAATCGAACCGGTCGACCACTTTATTTGTCCGTTGTGAACCGGTCGACCGCTTGATATGACAGTTGCATTAAAACGGCTATAAACGGCTAGTTTCTTTTAGAAACTTATAAATAGCCCTCCTAATTGCAAAAATAAATACACAAGAACTTTCATATCTTATATTGAGGCAATTAGAGTGCAAAAACATCTTCATATCATCAATCTTTATTAATACTCATATTTGTGTTTAAATCTTCATATCTTAACACAAAGAGTATTTTTCATTCTCACTACACTTAAACACCTTCAAATATTCTAAGTGTTATCAAGTGAGATAAAGAGATCATAGATCTTCATTTGTAATATCTACACTATTAAGAGTGTATTGTTGTTTTACAAAACAACCATTGTATTATTCTTGAGAGTTGAAGTATAAAACTCTTTGATATTGGTGAGGGAATATCACCAAGGAAAAATCTTGAAGAGGGTACATCTTCAAGTGGGAAGAAGGAAAATCTTGAAGAGGGCATATCTTCAAGTGGTGTAAAAGTCTTGGTGTGGATTCATCAAGCAAGATTTGTAATCTTGTTACTTGGACTAGTAAGAGAGTACAATACTCAAGTACGGATTTGTACTTGAATCGTGGACGTAGGCTTGCCGAACCACGTTAAAAACCGAGTTAGCAATCTCTCTCTTATCTCTTTACTTTAAAGTAATTGATTTTAGAATTGCTATAATTATTGTATTTACACCTAATTCCCCCCCCCCTTAGGTGTATAGTTGCCTTAATCCTTGAATAACAATTGGTATCAGAGCCAAGGTCACGAGTTCGATTCCCAGCGGGAGCAATTGCTGAGAGGGAGATTGTTGGCCATGTGTGCATCAATTGTCCCGTGGCGAAGGCCGGGTGGGCCAAGTCACAATCGAATATCGTGGGCGCTTGCATGCTGAATGCGGTATAAGGTTAGGTATGCGCCTCTTCTATCACCAATTGGTTTTAGAAGAGTTGGTAGCGCCTGAGGTCCTATAATGTCACACTTATATGTTTTATATATTTTGATGATAACAATAAAAGAAAATGGACTAATAATATGCTTGGATGAGATTAAGCGATAAACAGGTATTATACAAAGAATACATCAACAAGCATAATGGAGTACACGAAGAAATCATTCAAAGAAGTCCAAGATGCAAGCAAGTGAAGACAAAGAAGAAGTTCTCATTTTAGTGCTTTAATTATGTAAATCTCAAATGTCTAACTTGATAGCACAATTTAAAATGAACTCACACACTTCACATTGCATGCATTAAAAGGGTTTGATGATTAGAGGATTAAGTCATAATCAATCGGTTCAAAAATTCAGAAAAGATAATTTGTCACAATTGCCTTTCTGCATGAACCGGTCGACCGCTTGGTGTATACCAAGTGAACCGGTCGACCGCTTTAAGACAAATTGTCTTTTGAGCTGAACCGGTCGACCGCTAGGTTTATCCGCTATGAACCTGGTCGACCGCTTTAAGACAAAATGTCTTTCAAGTCGAACCGGTCGACCGCTGGGTTATCCGCTGTGAACCGGTCGACCGCTTGAAGACGAATTGTCTTTTGAACTCGAACCGGTCGACCACTTTATTTGTCCGCTGTGAACCGGTCGACCGCTTGATATGACAGATTGCATTAAAACGGCTATAAACGGCTAGTTTCTTTTAGAAACTTATAAATAGCCCTCCTAATTGCAAAAATAAATACACAAGAACTTTCATATCTTATATTGAGGCAATTAGAGTGCAAAAACATCTTCATATCATCAATCTTTATTAATACTCATATTTGTGTTTAAATCTTCATATCTTAACACAAAGAGTATTTTTCATTCTCACTACACTTAAACACCTTCAAATATTCTAAGTGTTATCAAGTGAGATAAAGAGATCATAGATCTTCATTTGTAATATCTACACTATTAAGAGTGTATTGTTGTTTTACAAAAACAACCATTGTATTATTCTTGAGAGTTGAAGTATAAAACTCTTTGATATTGGTGAGGGAATATCACTAAGGAAAAATCTTGAAGAGGGTACATCTTCAAGTGGGAAGAAGGAAAATCTTGAAGAGGGCATATCTTCAAGTGGTGTAAAAGTCTTGGTGTGGATTCATCAAGCAAGATTTGTAATCTTGTTACTTGGACTAGTAAGAGAGTACAATACTCAAGTACGGATTTGTACTTGAATCGTGGACGTAGGCTTGCCGAACCACGTTAAAAACCTAGTTAGAAATCTCTCTCTTATCTCTTTACTTTAAAGTAATTGATTTTAGAATTGCTATAATTATTGTATTTACACCTAATTCCCCCTTAGGTGTATAGTTGCCTTAATCCTTGAATAATAATTGGTATCGAGCCAAGGTCACGAGTTCGATTCCAGTGGAGCAATTGCTGAGGGGGAGTTTGTTGGCCATGTGTGCATCAATTGTCCCGTGGCGGAAGCCGGGTGGGCCAAGTCACAATCGAATATCGTGGGCGCTTGCACGCTGAATGCGGTATAAGGTTAGGGTATGTGCCTCTTCTATCACCAATTGGTTTTAGAAGAGTTGGTAGCGCCTGAGGTCCTATAATGTCACACTTATATGTTTTATATATTTTGATGATAACAATAAAAAGAAAATGGACTAATAATATGCTTGGATGAGATTAAGCGATAAACAGGTATTATACAAAGAATACATCAACAAGCATAATGGAGTACACGAAGAAATCATTCAAAGAAGTCCAAGATGCAAGCAAGTGAAGACAAAGAAGAAGTTCTCATTTTAGTGCTTTAATTATGTAAATCTCAAATGTCTAACTTGATAGCACAATTTAAAATGAACTCACACACTTCACATTGCATGCATTAAAAGGGTTTGATGATTAGAGGATTAAGTCATAATCAATCGGTTCAAAAATTCAGAAAAGATAATTTGTCACAATTGCCTTCTAGCATGAACCGGTCGACCGCTTGGTGTATACCAAGTGAACCGGTCGACCGCTTGAAGACAAATTGTCTTTTGAGCTGAACCGGTCGACTGCTAGGTTTATCCGTTGTGAACCGGTCGACCGCTTTAAGACAAAATGTCTTTCAAGCCGAACCGGTCGACCGCTTGGGTTATCCGCTGTGAACCTGGTCGACCGCTTGAAGACGAATTGTCTTTTGAACTGAACCGGTCGACCACTTTATTTGTCCGTTGTGAACCGGTCGACCGCTTGATATGACAGTTGCATTAAAACGGCTATAAACGGCTAGTTTCTTTTAGAAACTTATAAATAGCCCTCCTAATTGCAAAAATAAATACACAAGAACTTTCATATCTTATATTGAGGCAATTAGAGTGCAAAAACATCTTCATATCATCAATCTTTATTAATACTCATATTTGTGTTTAAATCTTCATATCTTAACACAAAGAGTATTTTTCATTCTCACTACACTTAAACACCTTCAAATATTCTAAGTGTTATCAAGTGAGATAAAGAGATCATAGATCTTCATTTGTAATATCTACACTATTAAGAGTGTATTGTTGTTTTACAAAACAACCATTGTATTATTCTTGAGAGTTGAAGTATAAAACTCTTTGATATTGGTGAGGGAATATCACCAAGGAAAAATCTTGAAGAGGGTACATCTTCAAGTGGGAAGAAGGAAAATCTTGAAGAGGGCATATCTTCAAGTGGTGTAAAAGTCTTGGTGTGGATTCATCAAGCAAGATTTGTAATCTTGTTACTTGGACTAGTAAGAGAGTACAATACTCAAGTACGGATTTGTACTTGAATCGTGGACGTAGGCTTGCCGAACCACGTTAAAAACCGAGTTAGCAATCTCTCTCTTATCTCTTTACTTTAAAGTAATTGATTTTAGAATTGCTATAATTATTGTATTTACACCTAATTCCCCCTTAGGTGTATAGTTGCCTTAATCCGTGAACAACAATTGGTATCAGAGCCAAGGTCACGAGTTCGATTCCCAACTGGAGCAATTGCTGAGGGGGAGATTGTTGGCCATGTGTGCATCAATTGTCCCGTGGCGGAGGCCGGTGGGCCAAGTCACAATCAAATGTCGTGGGGGCTTGCATGCTGAATGCGGTATAAGGCTAGGGTATGCGCCTTTTCTATCACCAATTGGTTTTAGAAGAATTGGTAGCGCCTGAGGTCCTACAATGTCACACTTATATGTTTTATATATTTTGATGATAACAATAAAAGAAAATGGACTAATAATATGCTTGGATGAGATTAAGCGATAAACAGTATTATACAAAGAATACATCAACAAGCATAATGGAGTACACGAAGAAATCATTCAAAGAAGTCCAAGATGCAAGCAAGTGAAGACAAAGAAGAAGTTCTCATTTTAGTGCTTTAATTATGTAAATCTCAAATGTCTAACTTGATAGCACAATTTAAAATGAACTCACACACTTCACATTGCATGCATTAAAAGGGTTTGATGATTAGAGGATTAAGTCATAATCAATCGGTTCAAAAATTCGAAAAGATAATTTGTCACAATTGCCTTTCTGCATGAACCGGTCGACCGCTTGGTGTATACCAAGTGAACCGGTCGACCGCTTTAAGACAAATTGTCTTTTGAGCTGAACCGGTCGACCGCTAGGTTTATCCGTTGTGAACCGGTCGACCGCTTTAAGACAAAATGTCTTTCAAGCTGAACCGGTCGACCGCTTGGGTTATCCGTTGTGAACCGGTCGACCGCTTGAAGACGAATTGTCTTTTGAACTGAACCGGTCGACCACTTTATTTGTCCGTTGTGAACCGGTCGACCGCTTGATATGACAGTTGCATTAAAACGGCTATAAACGGCTAGTTTCTTTTAGAAACTTATAAATAGCCCTCCTAATTGCAAAAATAAATACATAAGAACTTTCATATCTTATATTGAGGCAATTAGAGTGCAAAAACATCTTCATATCATCAATCTTTATTAATACTCATATTTGTGTTTAAATCTTCATATCTTAACACAAAGAGTATTTTTCATTCTCACTACACTTAAACACCTTCAAATATTCTAAGTGTTATCAAGTGAGATAAAGAGATCATAGATCTTCATTTGTAATATCTACACTATTAAGAGTGTATTGTTGTTTTACAAAAACAACCATTGTATTATTCTTGAGAGTTGAAGTATAATACTCTTTGATATTGGTGAGGGAAGATCACCAAGGAAAAATCTTGAAGAGGGTACATCTTCAAGTGGGAAGAAGGAAAATCTTGAAGAGGGCATATCTTCAAGTGGTGTAAAAGTCTTGGTGTGGATTCATCAAGCAAGATTTGTAATCTTGTTACTTGGACTAGTAAGAGAGTACAATACTCAAGTACGGATTTGTACTTGAATCGTGGACGTAGGCTTGCCGAACCACGTTAAAAACCGAGTTAGCAATCTCTCTCTTATCTCTTTACTTTAAAGTAATTGATTTTAGAATTGCTATAATTATTGTATTTACACCTAATTCCCCCTTAGGTGTATAGTTGCCTTAATCCTTGAATAATAATTGGTATCAGAGCCAAGGTCACGAGTTCGATTCCCAGCGGGAGCAATTGCTGAGGGGGAGATTGTTGGCCATGTGTGCATCAATTGTCCCGTGGCTGAGGCCGGGTGGGCCAAGTCACAATCGAATGTCGTGGGCGCTTGCATGCTGAATGCGGTATAAGGCTAAGGTATGCGCCTCTTCTATCACCAATTGGTTTTAGAAGAGTTGGTAGCGCCTGAGGTCCTATAATGTCACACTTATATGTTTTATATATTTTGATGATAACAATAAAAAGAAAATGGACTAATAATATGCTTGGATGAGATTAAGCGATAAACAGGTATTATACAAAGAATACATCAACAAGCATAATGGAGTACACGAAGAAATCATTCAAAGAAGTCCAAGATGCAAGCAAGTGAAGACAAAGAAGAAGTTCTCATTTTAGTGCTTTAATTATGTAAATCTCAAATGTCTAACTTGATAGCACAATTTAAAATGAACTCACACACTTCACATTGCATGCATTAAAAGGGTTTGATGATTAGAGGATTAAGTCATAATCAATCGGTTCAAAAATTCAGAAAAGATAATTTGTCACAATTGCCTTTCTGCATGAACCGGTCGACCGCTTGGTGTATACCAAGTGAACCGGTCGACCGCTAGGTTTATCCGTTGTGAACCGGTCGACCGCTTTAAGACAAAATGTCTTTCAAGCCGAACCGGTCGACCGCTTGGGTTATCCGTTGTGAACCGGTCGACCGCTTGAAGACGAATTGTCTTTGAATCGAACCGGTCGACCGGTTCACAACGGACAAATAAAATAATTTGTCAAAATAGATTCTGCATGAACCGGTCGACCGCTTGAGGTATCCGTTGTGAACCGGTCGACCGCTTGGAAGACAAATTATTTTATCCGTTGTGAACCGGTCGACCGCTTGGTTTTGTCCGTTGTGAACCGGTCGACCGCTTGATATGACATCCGTTGTGAACCGGTCGACCGCTTGGTTTTGTCCGTTGTGAACCGGTCGACCGCTTGATATGACAGTTGCACTCAAACAGCTATAAACGGCTAGTTTCAAACGGCCATAAACGGCTAGTTTCAAACGGCTATAAACGGCTAGTTTCTAACGGCTATAAACGGCATATTTTAAAAATTGTTTTCTTTTGGAAAAAATATATATTATCTTGGGTTTTGAAGAGAAAAATGAGTTTTAGCATGGATTTTGCAAAGGAAAAATCATTCTTGCATTTTGAGATTGTACAACAGGTTTGTAAAATCCAAAGGGTATTGACCAATATGTCGAAAAAATTTAAAATCTTATTTTTTTGGGGTTTATTATTTACCGTCGGTATTTGGATAAATAAATCCTAAAGAGGTAAAAATCCAAAAATATTCAGTGGGAATGATATGCTTTTATTCACTGTTGGTATTTGAGTAAATAAATCCTAAGGGGTTATTACCCAAAATATTCGACGGGAATAATAAGCTATTATTCACCATCGGTATTTGGATAAATAAATCCTAAAAGGGTTGATATCCAAAATATTCGGTGGGAATGATAAACTTTTATTCACTGTTGGTATTTGGATAAATAAATCCTAAGGGGTTATTACCCAAAATATTCAACGGGAATAATAAGTTATTATTCACCATCGTTATTTGGATAAATAAATCCTAAAAGGGTTGATATCCAAAATATTCGGTAGGAATGATATATTATCATTCACTGTTGATACTTGGATAATTAAATCCCAAAGGGTTAAAAAAAAAACATTCGGCAGAGTAATATCCCATTTTTTTTATTTGATTAACACATGTTTTGAAAGTTCAAGCCCATGGCAAATCATAGGCGAGACAAAACGTCAAGTAGCTTACCTTAGGTAGGGCGTACTAGGGGTGCCAAAACCTTCTCTTTACGCAACCAGTCCCTTACCCTATAATTCTCTGAAAGACCAGTCTTAGGTTTCCTAGTAACCATAATACTAGGTAGCGACTCCCTTTTTACGAAAATAAATAATCCCCCCGACATTGAATCTCCCCGCTCACGGGGAGGGTCGTCACGATGCCGCGTCGTTCACTACCATTTTTTCGGGTGCGACAAAATGACGACTCCGCTGGGGACTTGGACTAAGCTTGACAATTTTTTTGTTTATGATATGTTAATTATTTATGTGTTTATTTATTCATTTATTCTCATGTTTCCATGGATTATTTATATATTTGTTTAAAAGTTTTAGCATGCATATTTACATCCTGTCATCATAATATGCCTCGTCATGCATCAGTTTTTTTATTTATTTTGAGAGCACACACTAAACTTTAAGTTAGGTGGGGGAGTAGCAGTTTACCTATGACTTGAGTCAAGGTTGAAGTTTGTGTAAACCCCAACTCTTTGTTGAGTGTTTAGACTGGTAGTGATTGGTATATGAGTCATCCCACTATCTGCTGAACCCCCATATCGTCTTTACGAGGGTGATCACTGGGATAGCGAGAAACCCTCTTTAGAGACCAAGTAGTCAACCTACCTTATGTCTCACGTAAAGAAACTAGAACCTATCGTTAGGATGTATGCTCCGTAATATCTTTCACATGAAATAGACCTAAAAAAGCATTTTCGCTTTACAGGTCTTGTGAACGAAATGGCCACAACCACTAAACTTTCTATCATGGAATATGGGAGAAATTCTGAATTGTCACAATTGACTAAAGGAGACTGCCTTAAAGGCGATGCTATGAGACTATCACCAATCAAGAATCTAGATTGCATTATAAATGAGGTGAACAAGTTAACGACTCACTTTCAGGATGTGGATAAAGACACATTTTTCAGAAAATACGGATGCCTGATGGAGATTGCGAAGGTGGACGTCTTAAGCCCAGCAGTGCGAGGTCTAATTCATTTTTGGGACCCTGACTACCGTTGTTTTTCTTTTGGGAACATAGATCTATGTCCTACTATGGAGGAATATGGAATGTTGACTGAGTTTCCAAATGACCTATACAGGATTTATTTCCCTTCGAGATCTGATAAGGTCATTCCTGAACTGTCGAAGCTGCTTAGGATCCCTAACTTTGAAAGGTTTTTAGAAAAGAAGGTTGTTGGTCTAAGATGGAAGATGCTGGAGTTGGAACTAGAACAAAAGTCTGGGTCAGAGAAAGAAAGATTGATTGCATTAGGCATATTTGGCCTTGTGTGATTCCCAAGCCGGACGGGTATAATAAGCTTAGAAGCTGCTGCTGCGTATGTAGGATATGAGACTACACAAATCAACCCCGTGGCTTCTGTTTTGGCTGAAACTATCATGACACTTAATCACTGTCAAAAAGCTGGGAAAGGGGCAGTGAGATGTTGCACGCAACTATTATATATTTGGATGGTTAGTCACATTGAAACAAAAAAATCTGTCTTCAATAATTTTTGGTGGTTCAACCAAAAACCATTGAGGATAGTGGAGGAAGAAGAATGGGGGGATCTAAACAACCAAGGTTGGGTAGAAAAGCTAAAAGCTATACCTAGTGGTGGTTTGAAATGGAAGGCCCCTTGGGCCAAAGTAGTGAATGTCCTAATGAGTTGCGGGCAAAGGTGCTGGGTTCCGTTGGTATAGATTACCGGTTATGTGAGTTATGCTCCAGCCCTCGTGGTAAGACAACATGGGGGCATGCAATTCATTCCAAGAACCAAAGGGATTGCTCAATTTTTTGGTTTGTTTAAAGATCCCATTGCATAAGAAGTCATGAGAGTCATCAAACAAGACTGGAAACATCTAGTTTTGTTAGAAATAAAAGGTTTGGGGAATCCTAGTGCAAGCGAAGGGTATGCAAAATGGAGAGATTCAGTTGCCTCAGCCTCGACCAATGGAGAAGTAAAGTCGCCACAAATTGGACAAAAGTCTGTTAAAAGAAAAAGAGTTGACAATGAAGGAGAATTGAGGAGACAAATTGAAAAGCTTCAGATGGAATTAAACAAGACCCGAAAGGACAAGATGATGATGGAAGAAATGGTGTTGGAAGGTGATAAAAGGAGAGCATTTTTAGATGAACAGTTACAGTCTAGAGATGCGAGATTAGCTAAGCTCGAGTTGAAGATGGTCGAGGAAGAAAATGTTAGGTTGGGATTTGAGAAAGAATTAGCGGAGATGAATCGGAAGTGGGTGCGAAGTTGCTCTGAGCTCAGCGCATTGAAGACTGAACATAATGAATGCCAAGAGAGCATAGAATATTACCAAGAGAAGTTTGCAGAAGTTCAGTGCGAGTTGATGGATAAAATTGAAAAATATGAAGAATTGTACAAGAAATATGTAATGTCGAAAAGTCGTTTAGCAGAGCCTGTGAAAGATGAAGTTGTTGAAACAGAATTGGTGATTAAAGAAGATGAGATAAGAACTTTGAAGACGGAGCTCAACAAAGAGAGAGAAAAGATAAAGCATCTGGGCGAAAAATTCGCATTGATAGAAAAACATAAGGATCAGATTGATGGTAATAATACTTCATTAAACAAAACAACATGTTGCTTATTGAAAAATTGTCCAAGATGGACGAACAAATGGATGAAGTTGTTGCGCACACTCGGGTCATTAGGACCAATGCTAGAAATGTGGGGAGAGACATCATTCGTTATCGGCGAAGTCTAGCTGAAACCAATGCTTTCTTGGAGTCAATCAAGAATCGGGGATTCGCTTTCCTACATTTGGTGGAAGATGTGACGGAAGAAGGATTTTAATTTGCTTTTCCTTTTTGTGTTTTTCAAAAATGTAGCAAGCTTATCCAATATCAATAAAAAAGGGTGTTACTCATCTCTTATGCAAATTTCGTCTTTTGGGGAATATGACTTAAGCAAATGACCCAAAATGCAGTACTCCTAACGGCAATGTGACAAGAAACCCCTATTCTATGAAGTGTTTTGGCCATTAATTATTCACAAGAGAAACCCATTGCATTACATATACATTCATACAAGCATATTCATCATACCACATACATTTTACATTCTCTTATGCATTCATGTAAACAGCTCAACCACGAAACATAGGTCCCCCTGCGAAAGTCCACAACACTCGTTTAAGAAGAAGAATGGAAAATGAAGAAAGGACCGAGCCATAATCTCCATACCAAAAAGAGCTCGAAGTTGTCCAAAACAATGTGGCACGTTTGACTGGCATGCTTGAAAGGGTATTGAAAACAAAAGATGGAGAGGGGACGTCAGCTCAGACGGATGAAGCACCATCGACAGTTCAATGCCCGGAGGCACCTCATATTCTAGGGTCAAGATCACCAAAGAAACAACCCTAACTCACTCGGCCCATTCCAATCCCTATTGCATTAGATTTAACGAATGAGGAACCACAAGATTCTAGATTGTTCAGCCATGCGGGATATGACAAGTGGTCTGCACTAGAGGAAAGGTTAAGAGCAATTGAAGGAAACGATTTATCCGACCCAATCAGGGTAGCTGAAGCATGCTTGGTGCCAAACATTGTGATACCGCGGAAGTTCAAGGTTCCAGAGTTTATTAAGTATAGTGGGACAGAATGCCCCAAAACCCATCTTCGTTCCTACTGTAACAAGATGGCGGAGGTCATTCACGATGATAAATTGTTAATCTACTTTTTCCAAGACAGCTTGACAGGGTCAGCCCTTAGCTGGTACATGAGGTTAGATAACATCAAGATTAGAAAGTGGGCAAACTTGGCAGACGCTTTCTTAAAACAATACAAGTTTAATATGGAGATTGCTCCTGATAGGACCAGTTTGATCACCATGGAAAAAGGGGACCAGGAGTCCGTAAGGGCTTATGCACAGAGGTGACGGGACCAGGTTGTTAATGTACAACCACCGTTGATAGAAACGGAAATGGTGAATCTATTTGCCAATACCTTTAGAGCCCCATATTATGAACATCTGATGGGAAGCTTCGCCCAACATTTTTTTGATGCGGTACGGATTGCTGAGAGGATTGAGCAAGGAATCGGGAGCGGAAGATTTGTGGAACCCGTGGAGAAGAGAGGTTTCATCGGGAAGAGAAAAGAAGTTGAATAATCTAGAAGAAAGGTACAAGGGGAAAGAGAAAAATTACAAAAGCTACCAAACACCTACACCCCAAACCACCAATATCAACTTTTCCAAACCCACCACTCCAAACCCACCTTTTTACCCCGAAATTCCCCACGCATAATCAAGGTAACTTCCAAAAGAGAGAGTACCAATAACCAGAAGAACAACTACCACCTTTGCCCATGACTTTAAAAGAGTTATACGCGCAATTGTTAAACATCGGACATATTGCTCCCCTACCACTACCCCCTTTGAAGCCACCTTTCCCTGCCTGGCACAACCCTAATTTGACCTACGAATACCATGCTGGTAATGCAGGTCATAACATCGAGACTTGTGCAGCGTTTAAGAGAAGGGTATTGCAACTGATCAAGATTGGATGGATCACCATTGAGGATCCACCCAATGTGAATCTGAATCCTTTGCCCAAACATGCTGCGGGAAGTAGTGGGGTGAATGCAGTAGAAGCTGATAACAAAGTAAGGGCTCTCAAGGTGACTATGACTAGATTATATGGCATGTTGGTGCAATCTGGACATTTGATGGGATCAACCAAGCATGACATGGGCGGAAATAACTTTTTCCCATTCCATAATGAAAAAGGGCATTACATTGATGAGTGTACCGAATTCCATCAAAAGGTCACAAGGATGTTGACTTTGGGGGAGTTGAGGATAAAGAGTATGAAAAGTAGTGGAGAGGTAGTAGGAGATGTAGATTTCAATCAACAACTAGTGGGCTATCGAGGTTGGTTTTGTATAAACCCTCATATGCAAAGAAGGTAGACTACAAGGCAACACCAGGAAATTATGTTGTCACCACAAATGGTGAAGCTCCTTCCTTCCAGGCTGAGATTGGTGGTTTGACTCGAAGCGGTCGTTGTTTCACACCTGAGGAGTTGGGAAATCAAATGAAGAATAAGGGTAAAGAAGTAGTAGGCTTTGAAAAAGAATTAAGCAAACCTGTGACAGAAGAAGAGGCAAACGAGTTCTTGAAGTTGATGAAGCATAGCGAATACTGTGTGGTGGAGGACCAATTAAAAAAGACCCCTGCCAAGATTTCCATTATGTCTTTGATACTTAGTTTTGAGCCCCATCATAATGCCTTACAGAAGGTACTGGATGAGGCTTATGTACCTCAGGATATCGAACAAAAAACTATGGAGCATCTGGTTGGGAGAATTCATGCTTCAAATTACTTATATTTCACCGAAGATGAACTCGACGCTGAAGGAACAGAACACAACAAACCTCTGTACATCACAGTCCGATGTAAGGATTGTCTAATTGGCAAAGTTCTTATTGATAATGGCTTAGCCCTAAATGTGTTGCCAAGACACATGCTGGAAGAGATGCCAGTAGATCCTTCTCACATGCAGCCAAGTGGGATTATGGCTAGAGCATATGATGGTGTGTCGAGGCAGGTGTTGGGGGCAATCGAAGTTGAACTAGCCATAGGTCCCCAAGCCTTCTTGGTAACCCTTCAGGTGATGGACATCCACCCTTCCTATAGCATGTTGTTAGGAAGACCATGGATACACGCTACTGGAGTTGTTACTTCTTCACTGCATCAACGTTTGAAGTATATAGCCAATGGTGTCCTCGTTACTGTTAAGGCCAAGGAAGCTATATCCGTGATGAAAAATGTGGCGGTCCCATTTATTGAAGCTGAAGATTGTACGGATGGAAACCTGCATGCGTTTGAGGTTGTGAATACAGAGTGGGTGCCGGAGAATACCATAAGAAGGAAACCCAGGATCTCAGAGGCCACTAAAATGGTCGTTAAAAGCCTTTTAAAGCACAAGGTTCCTGCCCGATTTGGAGCAACAAAAAATAAATTCGAATGGATTGGGGTAACGAAGCTAAAGGCTGCAGAACAAAGGTTTGGTCTGGGATATAAACCTAAAAAGGAGGACTACCAGCGGGCTGCCATGGCAAGAAGAGAGAAAAGAATGGTGAGGATTGAAGGAAGGAAGCCTAAAGAAGAAAATTTAGTCATTCCTCCGATCAGAGTCTCATTCTCAAAAGCAGCATATGTCATACAACCTGATACAGGACATGAGAGCTTTCTTCAGAAAATATCATCTATGAGCATAAATATTGTGGTAAAGGAGGAAGTCAAGGGTATTGTCAAGAAGACTCAGTCAGGGAAAAGGGATGAAGAGCCACCACAGTTGACCATCTATGCCGTAGAGGAAGTCACTGCCCATGCATGCATTCGAAAGTTAGCCAAGGGGGAGAAATTCTAGAATTGGGAAACCCAAGAAGCTCCATTGGTTTTCAGAATGTGATGAACAATGTTTTTTATATATTTGTTTTTGTTTGTTTTGTTTTAAGGCCTAACATGCCAATAAAATTTTATCTTTGTTTGTTGCGAATCGAATTTTTATGAAGATCATGCATTTTTTGTTCATCTCTCTTCTTATTTTTATTTGGTGCATTTACACTCATTTTCCGCTTTCAGGAACCCTGAAAGCGAAACTTCCACAACACCACTTGCACATTACACTGAGAATGAATGGACGAATTATAAAGAACACATAATAGTTGTAGAAGAGGAAGAAAGGGATGAAAATAGCATTAAGAAGTTCACAAAATTATTAGAGCAACACGAACAAGTTTGGAAACCCGCTAAAGAGGAACTTGAAACCATAAATGTGGGTACTGAAGAAAGCCATAGAGAACTCAAGATAGGAACTTTGATCACACAAAAGGAAAGAGAAGACTTGATTGCACTGCTTCGAGATTATACGGATGTTTTTGCTTGGTCTTATGAGGATATGCCAGGTCTAGATACAAATATCGTGGTACATAGGGTACCATTGGAGGAAGGGTGCAGACCAATTAAGCAAAAGCTCAGGAGAACGCACCCAGAGGTTTTGATCAAAGTAAAGATAGAGATTGAAAAACAATGGAACGCTGGTTTCTTAGAAGTGGTCAAGTATCCACAATGGGTGTCCAACATAGTAGTAGTACCTAAAAAGGAGGGCAAGATTCGAGTCTGTGTGGACTTTAGGGATTTAAATCGCGCTAGCCCTAAAGATAATTTCCCTCTACCACATATAGACATGTTAGTTGATATTGCAGCTCGTAGCTCCATGTATTCCTTTATGGATGGTTTCTCAGGCTATAATCAAATAAAAATGGCGCAGGAGGATAAGGAGAAGACGACATTTGTTACACCATGGGGGACTTTCTGCTATAAAGTCATGCCATTTGGGTTAAAGAACGCTGGTGCCACTTACCAAAGGGCTATGGTGACTTTATTTCATGACATGATGCACAAGGAGATTGAAGTATACGTGGATGACATGATCGCTAAATCTGGAAAATAAGAGTATCATGTCCAAATATTGAAGAAATTATTTGAAAGGTTAAGGAAATATAAGTTGAGGCTTAACCCTGCAAAATGTTCATTTGGGGTGAAATCTAGGAAGTTGTTAGGATTTGTGGTGAGTGACAAAGGAATAGAAGTGGATCCTGAAAAAGTAAAAGCTATTCAGGACATGCTAGCTACGAAGACTGAGAAGGAAGTAAGAGGATTTTTGGGAAGGTTAAATTACATTGCTCGATTCATATCCCAATTAACCACAATCTAAGACCGTATTTTTCGTTTGTTAAGAAAGAAAAATCTTGGCATTTAGAACGCAAAATGTGAAGAAGCTTTTGAGAAAATCAAGCAGTACTTGCTAAAACCACCTCTACTGGTCCCCCTTGTACCAAAAAGGCCATTGATTTTATACCTAACAATAACTGAAACAACGATGGGATGTGTGCTTGGGCAACAGGATGAGTCTGGGAGGAAGGAAAAGACCATTTATTATTTAAGCAAGAAGTTCATGGAGTGTGAGTCTAGGTATACTATGATTGAGAAGTTGTGTTGCGCGTTAACATGGGCTGCAAAAAGATTACGACAGTATATGTTGTATCATACAATATGGCTAATTTCTAAATTAGACTCGTTGAAGTACATTTGTGGAAAGCTCTACTTATCCAACCGAATTGCTAGGTGACAAGTTCTGTTATCTGAGTATGATATAGTGTACATGACAAGGAAAGCAGTAAAAGGGAGTGTTATTGTTGATCACCTAGCAGACCATGCTATGGAGGATTATGAGCCGTTAGACTTTGATTTTCCTGATGAGAATGTGTTTTCAGTTGAGGAAGAAAAACCAGGATGGTGGAATATGTACTTTGATGGTGCTGTGAATGTATGTGGTAACGGAGTCGGGGCGGTGATAATATCTCCTGACAAGAAACAATACCCAGTTTTAACTAAATTGCAATTCGGGTGCACTAATAACACAGCTGAGTATGAGGCCTGTATTCTTGGGTTAGAGACTGCGTTGGAGTTGAACGTAAAAAAGATAGATTTATATGGAGATTCGATGCTAATTATTTGTCAAGTAAAAGGGGAATGACAAACCAAAGAAGAAAAGTTAATACCCTACCAAGAGTACCTATCTAAACTGGTTGAAGAGTTTGAGAAAATAGAGTTCACACACTTAGGAAGGGAAGGAAATCAGTTTGCAGATGCCTTGGCTACACTAGCTTCTATGGCTAGAATAGACTTCGGGCAAAACTTACAGCCGATACACATCGACATCAGAAATAACCCGTCTCATTATTGCTCAGTTGAAGAAGAAATAGATGGAAACCCTTGGTACTACGATATCAAGAACTTCATCCAAAATCAGACTTATCCCATGGAGGCATCATACTCAGCTGAAGATGAATGGTGTTGTAGAAGCTGCTAACAAGAACATCAAGAAGATTGTTCAGAAAATGGTAGTCACCTATAAGGATTGGCACGAAATGTTGCCATTTGCTCTTCATGCATACCGTACCACAGTTCCGACCTCAACAGGAGTCACTCCGTACGTGTTGGTATATGGTATGGAGGCGGTAATGCCTTTAGAGGTAGAAATCCCATCACTAAGAGTATTGATAGACTCTGAACTAGATGAAGCAAAATGAGCAAAGGTCAGATATGAACAATTGAATTTGATCAGTGAAAAGAGGTTAGCCGCAATCTGTCATCATCAACTATACCAAAGAAGGATGGTCAAATCATATGATAAAAAAGTCTGACCTCTAAAATTCCAAGAAGGCGATTTGGTATTGAAGAAGATATTGTTTGTACCAGGGCAAGATCAGAGTAAATGGGCCCTGAACTATGAAGGCCCTTATGTGGTGAAGAAGTCATTCTCAGGAGGAGCTTTGCTATTATCTAGAATGGATGGAGAAGATCTAGCTAGGCCTGTGAATTCTGACTCTGTAAAGAAATATTATGCCTGATATGTTGTAACCTTCCTCAATAAGATAAAATTCGGCCATGAATTCTCGTTGCAAGAAATCTTTTCCAAAGCACATGATCTTATAATATTTATTTACGTTCTATCATTTATTTTTGATATATTTTGTGCACCACACTGGGGGCAAAATCATAAAATAAGCGATTTGCTTTAAAAGCGTCAATTGGCAAACAAAACCATGTTTTGAAATTCTTTCAAGTATATATCGTTTTGAGTTTTTAAACATGAGTAAAAATAAAAGAAAACTACAATGGAGCTAGAAAGGGTCCTATGTAGAACAAAAAGTCTCGTCACCAAGCGTAAAGATATGGCATGGGGAACACATCCTATTAAGGAAGGCTACCACGAAGAGGGGGGGACCTATGTTTCTAAAGAGGTAACAAAACATGCATATTATTGTCATAATACTAGCCTAACAGGAAAGGTGTGGCGAAAGCTGATGTAATTGCAAGTCATGAAAGATATGGAGAAACATAATCTTAGGTCGACAAAACCGCGAAAGATGAATTCAGAATCGGTGTTGTTTCGTTCCTCGAGCCGGGTCGGTCACCCATAACAATGAGACCATGCTGGCCGGGTCGGTCACCCATAAAAATGAGACCATGCTATCCGCGTCGGTCACCCATAAAAATGAGACCATGCTATCCGGGTCGGTCACCCATAAAAATGAGACCATGCTGGCCGGGTCGGTCACCCATAAAAATAAAACCATGCTGGCCGGGTCGGTCACCCATAAAAATGAGACCATGCTGGCCGGGTCGGTCACCCATAAAAATGAGACCATGATAGCGGGGTCGGTCACCCATAAAAATACCCATAAAAATGAGACCATGCTAGCCGGGTCGGTCACCCATAAAAATGAGACCAAGATCGCGGGGTCGGTCACCCATAAAAATGAGACCATGATAGCCGGGTCGGTCACCCATAAAAATGAGACCATGCAAGTCGGGTCGGTCACCCAGAAAAATGAGACCTTTTCTAACTCGGGTCAGTCACCTAGAAAAATGAGACCTTTTCTAACTCGGGTCGGTCACCCAGAAAAATGAGACCTTTCTAACTAGGGTAGGTTGCCTAGGAAAATGAGACCTTTCTAACTCGGGTCGGTCGCCCAGGAAAATGAGACCTTTCTAACTCGAGTCGGTCGCCCAAGAAAATGAGACCTTTCTAACTAGGGTCGGTCCCAGAAAAATGAGACCTTTCTAACTCGGGTCGGTCACCCAGAAAAATGAGACCTTTTCTAACTCGGGTCGGTCACCTAGAAAAATGACACCTCTTTCCCTTTTAAACTGGGCAAATCACCCGTCATAATAAGGCCCGGGTAAGTCATGCGTCACAATAAGACAAACTCCATTTTTTCTTTACAACACTTACTAAGCTAAAGTCTTTTACAAAGACTTTAGTCGTAAGCATTGTAGAGAAGGGGGCAACTGTTGTAATCCGATTTTGGGTCATGCCCCAAAACTATTAGAAAATAACAAAAAAATAAAATGAAATAGGGGATGGTATCAGTAAAAAAAATAAAAAAAATCAAGTTAAAATTGTGGACATTTTTGAAAGTTCGATTGTACCCTTTTTGTGCCCGGAAATGAAAAAACACAGATCCAAGGCTAAAGTAATTTATTATCAGATAAATCTGCGTATAAACTAAGTCATAAGACATAATTATATTTTTATGGAACAGTTTGGTTTATTCATTGGTTAATATAAGAGCGTAATTATGTTCAAGAATTAATTTAGGTCCAATTGAAGGGTTTATTTAACCTTGGTGACTTAATTATACTTTAAATTGATCAAATTAATTTTTATTAAGGGCTTAGTCAATAAGAAATCAAGTTCTTAAATTTAATTCAGGTTCAATCGGTGATATTTGAACTTTCGGAGGCTAATTAGAATTTTTCCAAGCCAATTGTGCGAAATCGGGGACTCAATTAAACAAATTGAGAGTTTAATGGTTGATTGGGGACTATATCGCATAGATAAAAAGTCAAGGACCAAAATCAAAAAGGTGCGCGAAGTCAAGGATAGTATTGAAATTTATGAAGGCGGGCTGTCAGCCTAGCCCGAGACAGGCTGAGCTGGCAGCCCAGATTATCAAATGGGTGGGCTGGCAGCCCAACCCACCCATAGATAAATAAAAAATAAAAAATAATAAAAATATATATATAAAAAAAAAATTATACAAAAAAATCTAAAAAATATGTGGTGTTTTTCTTGCATACGACCAATACACTAGCATATTTTAAAAATTGTTTTCTTTTGGAAAAAATATATATTATCTTGGGTTTTGAAGAGAAAAATGAGTTTTATCATAGATTTTGCAAAGGAAAAATCATTCTTGCATTTTGAGATTTTACAACAGGTTTGTAAAATCCAAAGGGTATTGGCCAATATGTCAAAAAAAATTAAAATCTTATTTTTTTTTGGGTTGATTATTCACCGTCGGTATTTGGATAAATAAATCCTAAATTCGTAAAAATCCAAAATATTCGGTGGGAATGATATGCTTTTATTCACTGTTGGTATTTGAGTAAATAAATTCTAAGGGGTTATTACCCAAAATATTCGGCGGGAATAACAAGCTATTATTCACTGTCGCTATTTGGATGGATAAAATCCTGAGGGGTTGATATCCAAAATATTCAGTGGGAATGATATGCTTTTATTCACTGTTGGTATTTGGGTAAATAAATCCTAAGGGGTTATTACCCAAAATATTCGACGGGAATAATATGGATAAATAAATCCTAAAATGGTTGATATCCAAAATATTCGGTAGGAATGATATATTATCATTCACTATCGATACTTGGATAATTAAATCCCAAAGGGTTAAAATAAAAAAAAAGAAAACATTCGGCGAAATAATATCCCATTTTTTTTTTTTGATTAACACATGTTTTGAAAGTTCAAGCCCATGGCAAATCATAGGCGAGACAAAACGTTAAGCAGCTTACCTTAGGTAGGGCGTACTAGGGGTGCTAAAACCTTCCCTTTATGCAACTAGTCCCTTACCCTAGAATTCTCTGAAAGACCAGTCTTAGGTTTCCTAGTAACCATAATACTAGGTGGCGACTCCCTTTTTACGAAAATAAATAATCCCCCCCGACATTGAATCTCCCCGCTCACGGGGAGGGTCGTCACGATGCCGCGCTGTTCACTGCTATTTTTTGGGGTGCGACAACTTTGGTACTAACAAATTGAGCAGTAATATTAAATGTATGTTCAGAATTGAGGTTTTGCCTGCATTTTCTCCAAATATAGGTAACTTTTTTTTTTGGTACTGGTCGGGGCAATTACGCCCTTCTAAATATCACGAGGAATGGTGAACCCAATAAGGTCAAAATACAACATAGGATAAATGCCTAACGGGGGATCGGTTAGAGAATCCGACTCCCTATCTAACAAATCTCTACCCAAGCCAAAATTAGCCAACCAATCAGCTACGTAATTGGCTTCCCTATACACATGATAAACTTCAACATCCCATTCCCTATCCAACATAGTTTTTATCTGCATAATAAGATTATAGTATCTATTCATTCCCCCACCACCATTCTTAATTAGATTCACCCCAATCTTGGAATCAGACTCCAAAACCACTTTCCGAAATCCTTTGTTCCAAGTGATTTGCAACCCATCATGGATAACCCATAATTCTGCTGTTAATGGCGAACAAGTTCCAATATTCCTTGCGAAACCTCCTACCCAGTGCCCTATATGATCTCTGATCACTCCTTCTGCACCTGCCAAACCCGGATTGCCCTTACTGCAACCATCAACATTTAATTTAACCCAACCTTCCGCTGGATATTTCTACCCTATATAGTTTGTCACTATATTGCTAGAAAGATCCCCTAAATTCCTTCTTTGAATATAATGACTATCTGCCACCGTTCTTCTTATAGCAAGCACCGTCCCATACCAATTTCTCTGATTCCCTCCGAATGTTCTATGACATCTCTCCTTCCATATGAACCATAATACTACTCCATACACTCTGGACCAATCCCCAAACCGATTCGCGCTTCGCCTTGAAGATAAATTGGAAACCAACCAGACATACCAATTCTGACTAAAAAACAATTCCTTTTCCTCCTCCCTTACAAAAGCTTCCCAAATTTTCCTAGCCATAGTGCAATCTCGAAGAGCATGCAATAAGGACTCCACTTTATCTACACAAACACTGCAAAATTTGTTATCCGTTAATCTCCTTTTCCATCTCACTTCATTTGTCAGAATAGCACTATGAGCCACAGACCATAGAAACACTTTGATCCGCTCCATTCCATTCCATCGCCACACGATTCTCCATATAGGGTCTTGATCCCTGAACCCCCCTCCTCCCGTGCCCAGTAAGCTGATTTGATATTAAAGCTACCATTAGCGGAATGATTCCAAACCACGGAATCTTCTGGAGCATCTCTCCGAGGTGGGACATATCCAGCAATACCCATCACTACTTGCATCGTAATGGTGTGAGCAAAGACTTCCCACTTCCAACTACCGCTACTGTTAACCATGTCCGCCACTGAGCAGTTTAGAGACTCAATCGGCATCTCTTGTTGTAGATGATTAACAAGAGGACCACAACCTTCCACCCAACTATCTTTCCAAAACAAAACTCGTCTTCCATTGCCCAAACTCCAGCTGACATTTCTATTCACTTCATCCCATTCCCTGCATATGCTCTTCCATAGTAGAGAGTCTTTAGAGAGAGCTACCGGCCGCCCTGCTTCCCTATTTGAACTCATGTATTTGTCTTTAAAAAACCGAACCCACAGGCTATTTTCCTTTAACAAACCCCAGGCCAACTTCATAATAAAAGCTTTGTTCACCAAATCCATTTTCCTGATGCCCATCCCCCCTTCCTCCTTTGGTTGACATAATTTCCTCCAGTTTACAAGATGAATCTTGTCTCTACCCTCCTTCTGACCCCAAATAAACCTCCTACAAATTTTTTCAATCTCCATACACGTATGCTTTGGAATAGCCGTAGCTTGCATCAGGTAGAGAGGGATGGTGGCAAGGGCAGATTTACACAAAGTGATCTTTCCTGCCAGAGATAGGGTGCTAGACTTCCACCCTGCCAAACGTCTACGCATATTTTCTAACAAATAACTGTAGGTTTGTTTTGTAACTCTTTGGTGTAACAATGGCACCCCTAGGTACTTTCCCAAATCATTAGTTATTTGGTAACCACTCCTTCTACTAATATCATTTGCCAATGCAACTGACACATTCTTGGAGAAAAATATTCTTGTTTTTGCAACACTGACTCTCTAACCTGAAGCTGAGCAGAACATATCAAGACACTGATTCACATTTTCCATCTGCTGCATGCTCGCCTCTGCAAATAAAAGCATATCATCTGCAAAACACAAATGTGAAACCTTCATACCATTTCTACGCTCATTAAACGACTTCCAGCTATTCTCCTCCACATTCTTATTTATTAATTGCAATAGCCTCTCCAAACAAAGAACAAATATGTACGGGGATAACGGATCACCCTGTCTTATCCCTCTATTAGGACTAAACTCCCGAGTTGCACTGCCATTCCATAAAACACTAAGAGAAGCGGTTTCAATACAACGCATGATGAGATTTATTAGATCCCCAGGAATATTTGCCTCAAATAATGTATCTCGAATAAAGCTCCAGCTTAGCCGATAATAAGCCTTCTCAAGATCAACTTTGATTGCCATAAATCCTTTTTCCCCCCTCCTTTTCCGCATGGAATGGATAATTTCCTGAGTGATAATAATATTATCTGTAATATGACGCCCTGGAACAAAGCTGCTCTGTGCTTCACTAATCAGCTGCGGCAACAAATTTTTCAGCCTCCCAACTATCACCTTACTCACGATTTTAAATATCACATTACATAAACTTATGGGTCTGAATTGGTGAAGGTATTCCGGCGCTGGAATTTTTGGAATCAGGACCACATATGTCTGGTTAACTTGAGCAATATCCTTCTGACCTTTAAACACCTTTTTGATATAGCTGCAGACAGACTGACCAACTACATTCCACTACGATTGATAAAACACTGGTTGATACCCATCTGGCCCCGGAGCTTTGTATGGCTTCATCCCAAAAATAGCTTCCTTTATTTCCTCATCCAAAACTGGATTATTTAATTGCTGCATATGACTAGATTCGATACTTGGAAATCGACCTTCCAGTCTAGTCACCCCGTGAGTTACCGCTTGATCCTTGCTGAATAAATTCTGAAAATACTCCCGAGTCATTTCCTTTAGATTTTCCTCATCCCACACCCACACATTTTGCTCATTTTTCAGAATCTTGATTTTGTTCCGTTGTCTTCGAATAACAGCTTTGGTATGAAAATAGGATGTATTCCTATCTCCAAACGAAATCCATTGACATCGAGATTTTTGATACCAATGAATTTCCTCCTGATGAATAATTTGCCTATATTCTGTTGACAGCTCATCCTCCAAACTGTATAAGAAAGGATTTCCATATCGTGCTATAGCTTTCTGGACTCCTCCCAAACCTAGCCAAGACTCGTCTTTTACGTTGAAAAACATTTCCAAACACATCTCTATTCCAAACTTTCAACTCAGCAGTCAACTTGTCCAAAGCTCGTGGAACCTCAACTCCTGACTCCCAACCCTTCCTCACAAAATCTGCAAAATCACCATGCTGAATCCAGGCCGCCTCAAACCGAAAAGGTTTGCACTCTCTTCGACTCCTGTCATCCTGCTCTTTTAATTCTACAAGAATAGGATGATGGTCCGATTTTACTCGGGGGAGAACAAAAACCGTTGCATTCTGAAAAGAATGACACCATTCAACATTACCAAAGCACCTATCCAGGCGCTCATACACTCTACCACAACCATTCCGCACTCCCCCTCTCCATGTGAATCTAGGCCCCTTGCTCCCCAAGTCTATCAACTGACACTCCTGAACCCATTTAGCAAATCTATCAACTCTCTGGAGGTCTACTGCAGCTCCCCTAATCTTTTCTGCGACCGACAATATTTCATTAAAATCCCCTATAACCATCCACGGTTGTCTGATGCTTCTAGCCAACTGCACCACTTCATCGAAACACTGCTTTTTTAAAATAGCATTTGGATTCGCATATATCTCCGTAAACATCCATGAACCAACCATCCCCTCATTCACAATGCCATGTATATTATGTTGAGAATAACTCAGAATTTTAAAGAGTACCAAAACTGTGGAAACCACTAAAAAACGAGGTCGAACCTCAGTTTTGAGTCTTGGAGAAACAACTTGAGGCTGCTTCTTATGGCATGCACCGCAGTCTCTCTCTCTCACTCGCATGAAATCATTTTGGGTGTAAAAAACCAGGCTGTGTGCATCCTCATGGACACTGACAGTAGTAAAAGCACGTGCAAGAAAATTATAGGCAGCAGCAACACTCGCAGCTCCCTCCCTTCTACAGTCACACTACTAGAAAAATGACTTGTTGGCAAAAAGAAAAATGACTTGTTGGCAAAAATCCATTGTAATTTTGCAACGAGGAAAAACAAATTTTGGAAAAAAAAACATGGGTTGCAACGGATTTTTCGTTACAATTTAAAATTATTTACAACGAATAAATGAAAATTGTTTTTCAAAATACATTAATTTATCTTTCTCTCGTTCATCCGCGCCCTCATTTGTATCTTTTATTCTGAAAAATTAAAACAAACACCGCGCGCTCTCTCCTAAAAAATTAACCACTGCCGTGAACAATGGTTTTTTAATTTCCATTCCAACTCTTGTTCCTGATCTCCGACCACCTTGCCAACGTCGAGCTTCAGTTACCCAGTACCCATCACCACCACAACGAAGTAAACCCTCTTGTCTTTCTCCCTCCCCTCAGTTCTATTACAAGACGCCCTCGTAGTAAACCCTCTTGTCTTTCTCCCTCTCGAAATCCTTGTTGACCCAAAATTGCTTTCTCTAAATCGAAGCACAAATCACTAATCACACCTCAAGATCTACTGCAACTCTTGATTTCACACATCAAAGGTTAGATCTTTACTTACTCTGGTCATTAAAAAGCTAGATTTTCAAGGTTTTTTTAACTTTAAAGTTTGGGGTTTTATTCATGATGTCTGTGTTTTGTTTTGTATTGTTTTACTTCTTGCAAATCTGGGCTGTTTATGATAGAACAGTGTTCTTGAAGTGAAGCTCACCCTTTTCAAGTTTTTACGTTTTGAAGTATTTGTGCTTGTGTTTTTTTGGGATCCGGGATCGGTAAAGTCTGGAACTTTAGGTTTTTTGTGAACTGTTATTAATGGAAATGCCAATTGCACCACCAAAGGAAGAGTCCATTCAAATCAGAGAGGTCTGGAATGATAATCTTGAAGAGGAGTTTGCGTTGATTCCTGAAATTGTCGATCAAAAGTTATGTAGCTATGGATACCGAGTTCCCTGGCGTGGTTTTGCGCCCTGTTGGGAATTTTAAAAACATCAATGACTATAATTACCAGACTTTGAAAGTAACGTTGATATGTTGAAATTGATCCAACCGGGTCTTACATTTTTGGACGAGAATTGGAATTTGCCGACCTGTGGTTATGATTTTGTGTGCTTTCTTGATATGTATTATTTATACAATAAATTAAAATACTTGTATGTTTTTGCAAACAGGGTTGTAATGGTTCTGATTTTTGCCCATTTGAAGAGTTTAAGGTACTAGCACCATTCAATTCTTTGGTTCTAACTTGCATGATTGATTCACCTGTGCTGATTGCATATTCTTTTTCCTTCAGGAAAAAATAGTTGCTCCTCATCTGAAGCACGACTATAACAGTGTGTGCACTGTATAGCCAGAAGAACCAGAGCATAAGCCTGCAACCAGTAAGTTATCAAGACTATTTCGTTGGCTCTTCGCTATGCAGAATGATGATACACAGCACACAAAAGATGAATTATAGTTTGTTATTGGAGAATCAAAGAAAGAAGATTTCTTGCATGCTACTTTTTCCTTCTTGGTGCTCCTCCATGTATGCTGATTTTCAGCCAAGGCCAGCTCCCCCTTTTAGCCGAGTTTCTTTTGGATTGATCTGAATGTCTCACGACATTGAACTTACTGGCTCGGTTTTGAATTTTGATCTAGTGTTTTTTTTCTGACAGATCCGTTCTTCTAGGTAGATGTTAATTGGCTTCACTTTGTGTGTATCCCATTTTCCACAATCAACTACAATAACCATTGTCTCTGCAAACAGTTCCGGAGCCACGATTTTGTTTGAATTTTTTTGTGTAAATTAATTTGATCCATGTTAGTGTGTTTGTGTACATTGGTAGCCAATACTTCTATATATGTATTTTTTTATTCCATGTTAATTTACTTATACATATAATTATAACTGAATCTTTATTGTATTATAAATTTTAATTTATGAAATTTTTATTTCAACTATATTACCAATACTTCTATACATATTTTTATTTCAACTAAATTTTAATAATATATCAGTAATATTTATTCATAATTAATTAAAAAATAAATAAATTCGAAATTAATTAAAAAAATTAATTGCTAATTTGCAACGGCGAATCTATTGCAAGTTTGCAACGGAATTTCCATTGCAAATGAATTTGCAGTCTCGTATTTGCTTCCGTTGCAAATAAATTTTGCAACGACCTCTTTTCTTGTTTGCAACGGACATGTCCGTTGCAAACACCTCCCATTTTTAGTAGTGAGCAGCCGATGTGCTCTCTCTCCAAAGTCACCATTAGCTCCCTCCCTCTCCTCCAGCAGTAATCCTTGGAGAACACCACCATGAGAATACTTCCCCTCCATGCCATAAGCTTCGTCGTGACCTCCTCAACAGTAGCAACAAGCCCTGGCGTAGGCGGCGGCAACAATAGCCTTCTAATGCTTCTCCAGCCATCATTTTCGACGTCACCACCACAAGAAGAACTGCATCAGCCCCCTCTACCCATTGAAATCGATAGTTGAGCCTCTCGTCACCATCGACAGACTACTATTGTTCATGTGAATTAACTCACGTAAACAGCTCGCTGCATTGTTCATGTTTTAAGAAGACGTGAATAGTGCAGCGCGCCGTTTTACTCAACATATATATATGATGGACTTGGGTTGGACCTTCTCTCGGCCCAGCCCAAGTCCAATAGGAGTTGGGCATTTTGGCCCAACTTGGCTGGGTGTACCCATTTAATTGGGACAAATCCAATCTGATTTTTTAAAAATATATATTTAAAAAATATATTGATAGAGATCAGTCTTGATGAAAGGAAAAGGAGCGTGACTTCGTTTCACTCCACAAACCTGTTATTTTTCGATTAATTATGAATGAGAAACTTTCAATTGAATTTGGCCTTGGAATTATATATATCTCTAATAACTGGGTTGCAGATGTTGTTACTGATGATATTGTTACTAGATGATGCTCCTCGATAAAATAGCAAGGGAATGCAGAGTCATTCACGTATCAATTTAGTTCGTAATGAAAGTATAATTCAAGGATTAAGGCAACTATGCACCTGGGAGGGGAATTAGGTGTAAATACAATAAATAATGCAATTTTAAAATTAATTACTTTAAAGTAAAGAGATAATAGAGAGAGATTGCTAACTCGGTTTTTAACGTGGTTCGGCAAGCCTACATCCACGGCTCAAGTACCAACCCGTACTTGAGTATTGTATTCTCTTACTAGTCCAAGTAACAAGATTACAAATCTCGCTTGATGAATCTACACCAAGACTTTTACACCACTTGAAGATATGCCCTTTTCAAGATTTTCCTTCTTCACACTTGAAGATGTACCCTCTTCAAGATTTTTCCTTGGTGATGTTTCCTCACCAATATCAAGAGTTTTATACTCAACTCTCAAGAGTTTTACAATGATTGTTTTTGTAAAACAACAATACACTCTTAATAGTATGGATATTACAAATGAAGATCTATGATCTCTTTATCTCACTTAATAACACTTAGAATATTTGAAGGTGTTTAAGTGTAGTGAGAATGAGATTTAATACTCTTTGTGTTAGGATATGAAGATTTAAACACAAATATGAGTATTAATGAGGATTGATGATATGAAGGTGTTTTTGCACTCTAATTGACTCAATATAAGATATATATCTGTGTGTTTTCTTAGTTTTACAATTAAGTGACCTATTTATAGGTTTCAAAGAGAAACTAGCCGTTTCTAGCCGTTTTAGTGCAACTGTCATATCAAGCGGTCGACCGGTTCACAACAGATAAATCAAGCGGTCGACCGGTTCACAACAGAATATTAATTATTTACAATAATTTTTACAATAATAGCTATAATAGTTGTAAAAATTTAACAATCATGATGATCATAATAATAATAATAATAATAATAATAATAATAATAAATATAATTCATTAATCGTTGTTGTTTTTATGAAAATTTGATTTCTACAACTTTTTAATGAATTATATTTGGTCAAATTACACAAGGCAACTAACTATAATGATATTTCATATCTAATATTACATAAATAAAAAAAATATACAAAGCTACACATAGACAAAATAAGTGAAAATTTGGTCCAATTGTATACAAATAAAAAAAAATATAGTTAGTTGCCTTGCATTTCGCTGCAGATAAAATCAAATTTTATAACATGTTAAAAAATATTAATCGTTCTTGATTTTTTTTAATGACGCTATAAATTAGAGCGAAATAATCAATCTATAAGACTTCAATTATTTAGTTTTTTATTATATTTATTTTATTATAGATAATTCATTTTAAAATAATGAGAAATATTATTTTAAAGTTTTTTCTCTTTAAAATAATTATATATTATGATATTTATTTAATATTAACTCCTTCTAAAATATAACAAATAACTAACAACTGAATATTAACTATACATGTATAAGATATGATTTTACTTTTATTTCACACCACCAAAAATGAATTTACTTTGGTTTTTTAAGCAAAGCTACATTTAATACAAAATAAATTCTAATAAAAATTAAAAATCAAAACTAAGAGTATAAATTCATAAATACAACAAATTATTTAGAGTTGTACCAAAATTACTTAAAAAATAAATGGATCAAAACTAAAGCAAGAGATAAAAGAATTATTTATTTTTTCCTTGCAATACTTTTAATAATTTTAATTTAATCCTTTGTTTAAAATTATTTACATATTTTGTTTTCATTTCAGCACATATACTTTTTAATTCTTTATTTGAATTCCTTTATTTTTTAGATATAATTTTAAATAGTTCCTATTTTTGAGTATGTTTATATATTTACACTCTTAATTTTGGTTTGTAATTCTAATTATTTTCTCTTTTATTTAGGCTATATTTCATAGAAAAATTTAATTCTTAGATTTAAGTTTTTTTTTTACAATATTTTGATGTATGATATTTCAGATATAATATTATGTTAACAAAAAATGCACGATGCAACACAGGGTAGACAAATTTGCCCAAGTAATCTACAATGAAAAAAATATACGAATGACTTTTCTTGCATTTCAACTACAATGTTCTTTTTAGGTGGAAAAACAACATTTCTTTAACATATTTTATCTATTATAATTTCATTAATTAAATATTAAGATAACCAATTATAACACGTAAAAAATCAATCTATTTTCTATATAGAAAAAAGTCCAGTGCAGCTCACATAACCTCATTGTTTCTATAAAAAAAATTCATAAAAATCGTTTTGTCTTTAAATTAAATTGAATGATGATGCAAAGCAACTAGCTGTTTTTCAAGAAGAGGCATCCCAAAAATTATTTTTACCCATTTTGCAAATGCTGAATATTGTTATGTATTGTATACAATCTGTTTTGTTTTAGTTGATATTTTATTTTTTAATTGGAACTGAATATTTAAGTGTTTGATCGTTCCATTTTCAAGTTGTAATATTTATGATTTTATATATAATTAAAAATATTAATTAAACCAACAAAATTTTAGTTCAATTCCAAAAATAAAATTATTTAAAAGTATACAATTTACATTTCAAACATTAATAAAAAAATGAGAGTTGAACTATACAACTTGATCGACTTGATGAGTCCAAAGATAACATGAAAATATGATAATTTTTTTTATTTTAACTAAATAAACAAATTAACATCTTAAAAAAATATGAAAATAATGATATATTGAATCAACTCGAGTCAACCTATGTTAACCTTTAAAATATGTGACATGTGATATAAAACCATAATAACCTTAAATAAAACAAATCAAAACAAATTATAAAGTTAAATTCCTAATAAACACGTTGTTAAATAATGAAATTGGGAAAATTTTAATATAGAAAAAACATTATAAAATAATATATTTGAATAAATCAGAACCAAAGTTCCTGACGTTTTGTTCATGAAGTTTAATCTTTAGTTTAAATCATTTGCCCAGAAGTTCAACAAATTATTTGTAACGGCAATTTACTTTTATATATATATATATATATATATATATGTGTGTGTGTGTGTATGTAAGAGTAAAGCAATATTCAGTATTGGATTTGATTTGATATAATTAGTTTAGTCGTTTGGATTTACTCGATATAGACAATAAATATTTTATATCTATATCAATTTTTGAACATATAATTAAACAAGTAGCATGATTAAAGAGCATAGTGGGCATACTCTCTACCGATAAGCATTACCAATAAGCATTGCTATGAATTGTAATTGAGAAATGACTAAACTTGCATGGCATTATTAACCCAGTTTCATTTTGAAGGAAGAAGTTGAAACGTAGGCGATTTTGGTTTATTATCAGGTCCTTTTATTTAATTTATAATTTTGCTTTATCCCCACATATATACAATCAATCATTTTGAAAGAATAAGTTATTATTTCGCAAATGATCGAGATTGTTTTTAAAAATATTTTTGAGATTATATTGTGGATAGAGTAAGAATAAGTATCAATTTTCAAGGAGCGTGACATGATGATAAAAGGTTTGAGATATGCATAAAAACTTTCGAGTTCGAGTCAGGACGTACATCTCTTGTAAAAATTTAGGATAACCAAGGTTTTACTTGATTCCTCGAACCCAAACTAACTGTGATTTTCAGAAATAAAATTTCATCGAATAAAAAAAAAAAAACAGATATCACGATCATGTTATTGGAACTTACACTGGCAAGATAATCAGTTCAAATATGCCAATTTCTGGTCTTCAGCGTATCATCTTGAAATTAGATGTACAGCTAGTTAGGTAGAAGAAATGAATAGGAAGTGCATTTAGAACACACACCATGCATGTATCAACACACCCTCAAAATGCACTTTCAGCTTATTTACTCATCTTTCTAACCTAAATTCTCTACCCGAAACAGCACATCATGGCCCCTCTCTACTCCGAGCCTACTACTGCAATTACTTCAGTAGTTTTGCTTCTTCTCATCTCCCTTCCGCCCACAATCCTCTCACAAAACCCCCCCATCCCCACTGGCCCAACAGTCTCTGATTGCACTCCAAGGCTGCTACCACTGGCCCCGTGTGCCCCATACATTCAAGGCATGGCTCAGACACCAGTTCAACCTTGCTGCGACAATCTCAACCAGCTCTACCAAGAGCAGCCGGGTTGCATTTGCCTCTTGCTCAAAGACACCAACTTCAGCTCTTTCCCAATCAATCGCACCTTAGCCCTGGAGCTGCCTGCCCTTTGCAACGTGCATATTAACATTGCTGCCTGTTCAGGTATATGATATTCAATCTGAACATTCCAGGTTGTTTTTCCTCACCATAATTCAGATCCCATTTTAAGACTAGAAATATTAACATTTTTTTTTTCATTATGAATCTTCTTTGGTGAATCAGGGACCCCTCAGGTCGTATCTAGTCCACCTACTTCTCAAGCCTCCCCGGGAGCACCCTCCAATTCCTCTGCTGGGAGACACACCAACTATTCTATTGCTGGTATTCACAACATTAATTTGGCTTTGAATGCGTGTATTTCATTCTTATGTGAACCCTTTATTATCATTACAGAATGATGGTCCCCTTGTCAGTGTTAAGAAGAAGAAGGTGATTTTATAAGCAATCCGAGTCTGGTATTTTAATTCTCTATCCTGACCATGCTTCCTGTTTTATTTTGGAACTCAGCTTCTCCTGTGGTTGAAGGGGAGCCGAGATCCTCCATCATGGGAATCCGATTTCATCGGAGCACTGGTGTTAAGTTGGAGGCACAAGGTTCTTCGATGCTTCTGGTGACTCTGGGAGTAATTTCTTTATCAAAGGCATTTCGTTGGGTCTAGGTTAATAATAAGCATGTTGTGTTTATCCTATATTGGCATTCTTAGTCTCAGAATTTGGCAAAAAACACGACTGCCTCTGATTTCTCTTCTTTGATTTATATCCCTATGCTACCTTTCTAGTGGTTTCAAACAATATCTGGTTGTTTCTTATGGATGATTGCACTTGTATCAGAAAGTTCAACCAGTTAAGAGTGTTTAAGGCAAGTGCTTGAACGGCAGTTTTTGACCTCCAGAGATTTTATTGCAGAAGGCTATGCAATCATGAAATCGCAGCCAAACTACATGGTTGCTATAATCTAATCATAAGACAAAAAACCATGAATACCACCTCAACCCAAAATGCCACATAATCTCTCAAAGTGAGCATTGAATATCTTGAAAATGCCGTGTCTTTACTATATAACTGCAATTCTTCCCAAAAGTCCTATTCCAAATAATTTTCCAGATGGTTTCTCTAGTTAAGAATGGAAGAATTGGGTCAAACCCCCTGCCTATCAACTCAAGTTCTCAATTGACAACTCTTTTCAAGTTACAGCAAATCAGATGAGTCGCAATGAAACTGAAAGAGAGAATTTCAGACACAAATATAGTGCGTTCTAGTAAACTGAACTCATAGTAGGAATTTTTCTGTATCAATATCTCACAACATAATTACATACATACATTTGAAAAGCTATAAACTAGAATCATACCTTGTCAATCAAAGACATTCTTTTATAGGATCTATATCATAGTCCAGAAGTAGAGAAGATCCTTCACATTCATTATATAGTGACTATTCCAAACTAGGTGCCACCTCAGTAGGATTGGAGTCGAAGACATCAGAATTAGATGCTTCAGGCTCTTCTAAGAGATCCCGCGACTGGATTGACTCCTTGTATGCAGGTGTCTCCTTAAAATCTGCTGCCCCTCCATTGTACGTAGCCACGGCAATCCCACATGCAACTAGCTGACAACGATAAGTAGAACATTAGTCCTAAATAGTAACAGAGAAACCACTTCCGCTAATCTAAACCGAGAGAGGAATCTATTGGAGATAAAGTAGCAGAGCAGAAATCATTCACACCACTTAAAAGCTGCAAGCCAAGAGTCTAGAATATATAGCTTCTATAATAGGTAACTTAAAATTTTTCACTTAACAAACTGAACTAAGGGTTCTCAGCTGTCATAAGCTCGACATGCACAGAGGTCAAGCCCAGGTAGTTTCCCACTTCCATGTGCTTATTCTTTTTCTTCTTTTCTTTCGGAAGTGAAAGAAATAGTAAAGAAGAAAACCTATATAACCTTGATCATAGCTAGTCAAATAGCAAGAAAACTAGTATTCTGACTTGAAAAAAATTCTTTCCCTGAATATCCAAAAACATTTGTCTATTTGTATCTTCTCCGATTCTGTTCATATTCATTTTTCATTTCTCTTTCAATATTAGCCGGATCGCGCTCTGATAAAGTAAAACACAATCAAATGTATTAAAGAAACAAACGATCACCCTTTTATTCTTCCATTACATTGCATTACATTAATTAATACCAATTGTATCCTAAATCCATACATAAATGGAGTAATAATTTGCAGCAACTTGAAACCACATATAAACATCTGCTACCCATTGATTTCTAAGAATTGTAGGAGTATATCAATAAGTAGATGATAATTGTAATTGCATATGAGATATCTAAGATCATAACAGGTACAAAAGAACAGGAGTTCCTAGATCAAGTTTAAAGCCTGTTTGAGAGTGTGATAAAGATTGATTTTCTTAAAATTATTTTCACACTATCACATCAAAATGATTTAAAAAACACTAAAAAAATTAAAATTAAAATTAAAACATATATATTTTTTTAAATGTTTTTAAAACGCAATGTTTTGAAAGTACAGCCAATACTCAGAATTCAAGTCTAAGAACTAAAGTTTTTTCACCCACAGTTTGTTGGGCAATTTTAGAGACTAACCACAATCAAATGACTATAAATAGATTCAGCTTACATTTCTTCTAGTCAATAGATTCACCTCGTCAATAGCATAGGATGATAAGCAATTGGTAAATTATAGTCGTATTTACAATCTATTTCAAGCAAAAAGCCAGACAATGGAAATATACCATGCATATGTGGCAAAAACTATAATTAACAGCAGAAAGCCAGAAACAAGAGCAGCAATCATTGAACAAAAGATAAAGGTAGACAGGCATATCATACCGCAAAAACAATACCAAAAGCCCACATATACTGCACGAAGAAGCCGAGACCATCCCACCGTGGACCTTCCCAAAAATCAGGCTCATCCCCTGGAAGCTCTGGCAAGAAATAGCCATCAAAATTCTCACCAACACCTGTATTAACATTTTTAACTTCACCATTTACATTTTCATTACCACCACTACCATCCCTTTTAATCTCTTCTTGGTCTTTGGTCGAAGTAGTTGAGCTCTTCTTGTTCCTGCTGTCAAACTTGCCAATTCTAGAGAAAGAGGAGAGTTTCTTGCTTGAAGCTGAGACTATATGGAGATGATCCTGAGGTGATCTTCTGCGTGGAAACAGGATATGAGAACGGCATGTAGTGTGGGTGTAAGGGTGGTGTCTCGTAGGGTTGCTGCTGAGGATTCTGCCTCCACCACCATTGCTATTGGCTATGAAGAGAGACATGAAGTCGGGAGAGGGAGTGGATGAGAGTTTGCGAATTTTCAACACTAGTTTTGCGAGGATAAAATGCGAAGCCTGTTGTGTGTTTCTCTCTAGTTGTGTGGGCTTGGCGTGTAGTGGGAGGCCTAGTCCTTACTATGCATTAAAAATATCACGGTGTAGCTACTTTCAGTTGCTCCTAAAACTGTGTTATTTGTCCATTTCTTATCCTTTTGCAAATATGTATCCTTGGTTAATGGATTTTTTTCTTTTTCTTTTTCAATAAAAAAATATTTCTTAAAATTTTAAAATATTTTATCATAAAACTAGAAATATATATGTCTATTATATATTTCTTCTTTTGAAAAAAATAAGAAACCAAAAATCAAATTCAAACTAAACATCTTTTCTATTATCTTTATATTTTGATGCACGCAGATATTCTATTTCTAATCTCAAGGGTATTGCTTATTTTTTAATTAGTTTATCATTATCTTAGAGAAAATTTACACCTAACAACATTAAATGAAATACAAGAATAAACACAATAATTAAAAAATATTTTCACTATTAATGTGTTTATTAATAATAAAGTTCAACGTTAAAAAAAAATATTAATTAAAATACAATAAAATAATAGTCATGAGCTTCAATAAAGAACTGCTCTTTGTAGTCTTGTATAACTGTTGTAACAAATTTGATATATTGTTTGTAATTCTATTTTTCAACTTTTTGTTCCACTTATTTAGGCTTGAGATTAGATAATTTAGGTTGTATCTTTGTTGTATATATTTAATTGATTCATTACATAGATTGTTGTATATAGTTAATTGATTCATTACATAGAATTGTGTAAGAACTCTATTAATCTCTTTCTCTTATAGCACATTTATTGGTATCAATGTTGCATCTCAAACTCCCTTAAAGCTTACCTCAACCAACTATGCATCTTGGAAACTGTAATTTCATATTCTATTCATTAGGTATGATCTTCTTGGATACATTGATGGCTCCAAACCTTGTCCAGATCCAACTATTCTAGAAACCATCACTCCATTCCACACATTCACTCTGGATAACAAGATCAACTCATTCTTAATGTAATTCTTGGTTCTATGCCCCCCCCCCCCCCACATAATAATCTCCTTTATTGCTCGAGCCAAAACATCATCTTAAGCTTGGATAATATTAGCAAATACCTATGTCAAACCATCTTGAGGCAGAATTAAGCAAGTGAAAAACCAATTAAAACAAATCACAAAGGGATCTATGGGAATTTCTGAGTACTTTCAGACCATCAAAGCTTGTGGATAGTGATGCCAATACCTCCAACACCCCAACATAGCTCTTGGATAGTGATGCTTCTCATCATGTCAACTCTAACTTGAGCAATCTCTCACTTCATACACAATATAATGACTCTGATGACATTATGATTGGTGATGGAACAAGACTCCCAATAAAACATGTTGTTTCCACCTTGCTCCAAATTCCCAATGCAATTTTCCTTAAACAATGTTCTTTGTGTACTTGACATGGAAAAAAACTTTGTATTCCAACAATGTTTCAATTAAATTCTTACTATTTTCTTTTCTTATCAAGGACCTTTGAATAGGAGCAACTCTTTTGAAGGGTAAACTAAAAGATGGTGTATATGAGTGACCAATATCCTCACCTATCCTTGCCTTTTCTAGTATCAAAACCACTTCATCACAATGACATCACCAATTGGGACACCTTGCTTTCCCTATTTTTCAATATGCTATCTACAAATACTCTAGATTTATGTTTTTCCATTTCTTTGACTTTTTCTTGTAATGTATGTCACAACAATAAGAGTCACAAACTATCTTTTTTCCATCTCTACCATTGTCTCAACTCGTCCTTTTAATTATTATTTTTTCTAATGTATGGTCCTCCGTCCTCCCTAATTTTTCTAATGTATGGTCCTCCCTAATTTTTTCTTATGATGATTTTAAGTATTATGTAATTTTTGTTGATCATTTCACCAAAAATATATGGTTTTATCCTCTAAAACAAAAATCTAAAGTGAAAGACATTTGTCGCACCCCAAAAATGGCTGGCGAGCGGCATCGTGGCAACTGGTCCCCATGAGCGGGGGAGATTATTTAATGCGGGGGGATTATTTATTTATTTTTTGACAAAAGGAGTCGCCACCTAGTATTACGGTTACTAGGAAACCTATGACTGGTCTTTCAGAGATTCTAGGGTAAGGGACTAGTTGCGTAAAGGGAAGGTTTTAGCACCCCTAGTACGCCCTACCTAAGGTAAGCTGCTTGGTGTTTTTGTTTGTCTTATGATTGCTAAAATATTTTAAAAAATATTTACATGTTGCCGATATATTATTTACGCCGAATATTTTGGATAGAATTTATCCAAACTCCGAAAACAATAATGTGAATCACCGAAAAGTTTTTTTATATTTTTTTGAATATTGGCCAATACCCTTTGGATTTTACAAACATGTTGTAAAATCTCAAAATGCAAGAAATGATTTTTTCTTTAGCAAAATCCATGCTGAAACTCATTTTTTCTTCAAAACCCAAGATAATATGTATCATTTTCAAAAGAAACAATTTTTAAAATATGGTAGTGTATTGGCCTTATGCAAGAAAAATAAAACATTTTTTAAGATTTTTTTTTGTATATAAAAAAACATTTTTTTTTATTATTTTATTATATTATTATATTATATATATATATATATTATTTTCGAGTGAGTTTGGTCATCCTGGTCGCCAACCAGCGAGTCTAGGTGTCGCACCAGGCTCCATGATCGGTCCAGGCCGTGGCCCAGTACGGTCTCTGCCTGGCCGTGGCCCAGACGTTCACGGTCTGGGCCGTGGCCCAGACGTTCACGGGTCTGGACCGTGGCCCAGATGTCCAGCGGTTCTGGGCCGTGGCCCAGACCCGACCCGACCCGACCCGGTTACCCTCAACAGTAACCGGGTTTCGTTTTTTCGCAGACCCTTTGAAGATGACGATGTACAGTAACTTACAGGTTTTTCAAGTATGAAGAAAAGAGAAATGGTTAATACCTGGATGTAGAGGATGTTGTGGGGATTCTTCTGGTCGTGGTGGTTTTTGAAATGGTCGCCTGTGCTCGCCGGAAATGGAGCTCGAAGTCGCCGGGGCTGGGCACTGTGAGCTTCGGGACAATCACTTTATCTTCAATGGAGACTATGGATGAGTTTCTGTGGTTGAGGGGATGCCTGTGGTGACGAGAAGGAAGGACAATGGTGGTAGCTGGTGGTTCCTGGAAGAGAGAGTGACGCCGGTGCTGGTTGTAGTGAGAGAGAGGGAGAGCTTGCTCGGGAGAGACCGTGAGGGAACAGGCGGAGCTCGAGAGAGATGATGGTGGTTCCAAGCTGGCGCTGCAGGCGAGAGGAGGATGGTCGACGGTGGTTTAACTCTTCTTCCCGAGAGAGAGGGAGACAGCTTACCGAGAGAGAGAGAACTTCGTGATTTCAGTCCGAGAGGGAGACGAACGAGCGGAAGATGAAGAGGAAGATCGAGAACGCGTCCCAGACCCCAAAACCCAGAATTTCAAGTCTTTTTACGTGAAATCCCTTCCTGGTTTCCTCGGTTTTTTTGTTGTCTTTTTTTTGCTTCTTTTCTGCCCCCTTTATTTTCATCCCCTCCCCTCTTCCTTTAAGTGGTGACAGGTTACCCAAAAAACAGGGTGATCCATGTATTTCGGAATATGGGTTTCGGGTGGCTCCATGAAAATGGGTGGCTTGCTCAATGTCTTTGTCTTTTTAATTTCAATATCCCATGTGGATGGTGGAGAGTTTTGTCTTCAAAGTGGGGTTTTTTTTTTGGGTGGCTCAAGTTTTGTTGCTTTTGGGTAGAAAATACAGTTTGGTCCCTCCATTTGTTACTCCTCCAATTGTACCCTTAATTGAACTTAAGTTTATAATTTTGTGCGATTATATCCTTGTGAAAAATTCAACGTTAACTTTATTTTGCGCACATTTGGTCCTTGATCTTTATCTGTGCAATATAGCTCCCCACTCGACCATAAAACTCTTAATTTGTTCAATTAGGTCCCCGATTTCGCTTAATTGGCTTGAAAAAAATTCAAATTGATCAATGAAAATTCAAATATCATCAATTGAGCCCGAATTAAATTTAAGCACTTGATTTCTTAATGACTAAGCCTTTAATAAAATTAATTCGATCCATTTAAAGTATAATTAAGTCGTCAAGCTTAATTAAACCCTTCAACCGCACCTAAATTAATTCCTGCATACAATTACGCTTTTATATTAACCAATGACTGTATCAAATCGGTCCATAAAAATATAATTATATTTTATGACTTAATTTATACGCGGATTTATCTCATAATAAATTACTTTAGCTTTGGATCCGCGTTTTTTTCATTTCCGAGCACAACAAAAGGTACCATCGAACTTTCAAAGATATCCAAAAAAAAAAATCTAACTTGATTTTTTACCGACACCATCCCCCATCTTATTTTATTTTTTTGTTATTTTCTGATAGTTTTGGGGCATGACCCAAAATTGGGTTACAACAGTTGCCCCCTTCTTTACAATGCTTACGACTAAAGTATTTGTAAAAGACTTTAGCTTAGTAAGTGTTGTAAAGAAAAACATGGAAATTGTCTCATTGCAACGCATGACTTACCCGGGTCTTATTATGACGGGTGACCACCCCAACTTTTAAAGGAAAGAGGTCTCATTTTTCTGGGTGACCGACCCTAGTTAGAAAGGTCTCATTTTTCTGGGTGACCGACCCTAGTTAGTGAGGTCTCATTTTTCTGGGTGACCGACCCTAGTTAGTGAGGTCTCATTTTTCTGGGTGACCGACCCTGGTTAGAAAGGTCTCATTTTTCTGGGTGAACATCTTCATTGATTGAATTTGAGAGATTTAAACACATAAGCCCTAAACACATGAGTGTTGGAGTGTATATCAATGAGAGGACCTATCACTTTGGCATGGCATAGATTTCTTTTAAATCCCGAAGAGTAATTGAGTTTTGAAGTTTGCATGTAAACAAATTCATAAAGATTTATATTCTTTATCCTTCTCGATTGTATTCTTATTTATAATGCTTGAATTCTTGGATATTGAGGGGAGATTAAGAGATTGGTCATGGTTATTTGTTTTTATTAAAATTTGTTTTTTTTTTTTTTTACCTATCCTTTCTCGAGGACGAGCAAGAGCTAAGTGTGGGGGTATTTGATGCGACCATATTATTTGATAATTTCATCCATATTTACATAGTGTTTTGCATATGTTTTGTGTATAAAATGCCTTGATATTCTTTGTTTTATGTTTTGAAGATATTTTTGGATGAAAGATACAAAAAGGAGTAAATTGGAGGTAATTGACAGATTTAACATTTAGTCGATGTTTTGTGCATAGCGTGAGTTCTATAGATCGAAATGAAGTGATTCCAGTGACATTCAAGAGCTAACATCCATACCTTTCTGGAAAGGTAATGCAAGAAAAATAAAAGGAGAAAGATCATGGAAATCGCATCCTGCAAAGTCAAATCTCGCATTCTGCCACTGTTGACCTTTGTCCATTCAAAATTCCATATCTCGAGCTACAGAAGTCCAATTAATGCAAACTCAATTGGAGTGGATTCAGGACTCAAAGTCCTATAAACGCTCCAAATTTCAGCTCAAAACGATGTCGTATGAGGGAGATATGAATTTTACAAGGGACAACTAAATTCTGCCAACTTAAGGAAGGACTATTTGGTAAAATACACATTAGGGTTTCTAAGCATATATAAAGTAGAGGAGGAGCAAGGAAGTGGCAGCCACCACAAGAGGAAACACGAAATTTTCATCCTCTAAACCCAAAAATCATGTGTTCTTCCATCTTTTTATTTAGTTGTTCAATAAACATGCAAGGCTAGATTCTTCTTCTTGGTTGCAAGGACACAAACACCTTCGGATTTCAAGAACCGTGAGATTTATTCTTCCTTCTATTTTCAGTTTATGTTATGAATGAATATATTTGTTTTCCTATGCATATTTCCTATGATTGTTGTTGATGATTGCTAGAGTGGACTCTAAGTTATTGTTGTGAACAATCTATTGCTAAGTTTAATATCAAAACCGGAGTTGTGATATATGAACTCGTGAAGCAACTAAGCTTGATAATTGTATGGAAACACATTATTGAACTTAGGGAGAACATTTGAACAAATTGACACTAGTTGCGGACAACTTGTATGTTAATCTTGATGAAATTATCTAGTTCTTAAAGCTACCATTAAATTGAATCATTAGTGCGGACACTTTGATTGTTTGTTGGTTAGGATTAGTTATACGGCGGATCCGTTAATTAATCACGTTAAGAAAAGATAAAATTTCAGAACATAAACTGTATTTTTTTGTTTCAAGGATCGGTTCTAATTTCCGTAGGTGGATGTATGCTTGTGACCAAGGTTTGTTTTCTTGATAAGTTTCGGTTTTAATTGATTTTTTTTGCTAGTTTAATTGCTGCCATAGTTTAGTTAATCACAAACCAAATCCCCCCAATCACATAACGTACAACATAAAAATCTGACTTGAAACTTCCTCGTGGATCGACCCTTGCTTGCTCTATACTATCTTGTGTGTTTTAAGCTAGGGTAATTAATTTGTGCGACCGCGACATCGCAACAAATTTTGGCGCCGTTGCCGGGGAGGTAATTTTAGTTGATTTTTGTGCTTGTACTGTTATTTTTATTTGCTGTGATTCAAAAAAAAAAAAAAACAGAATTTGTGCTTGCGACGGTATTGTTCACTTGTGCACGGTACTGTTCAAAACAGATTTTGTAGTGGAATTTGGTATCGATATTTTGTTTCTTGAAGGAAAAGCACGTTTTGAACAAGACTAGTGATAAATCACTAGCCCCACCTTATTGAGGCCAAATTCCTCTTTGTTCTAGTGTTTTTAGGCATTTTTAGTTTTCTACCGTAAAATTTTTGTACAATTTGCATTGTTTTTGATCTCTAGTGTGGTTATTTTCTTTTGAGTTTTCTTAAGAGTTTATGCCTGTGACCCGTTCTACTAATCAAATTCAAGTGCATTGATCTTGAAATAGAAAGCACTTTACGTAGGTTGAGAAAGGAAGCTCGTCTCAACACCATGGCTATTGCACGACAACAAACACTCAAGGAGCTTGCTGCTCCTAACGTGGAAAATCAACCATTGTGCATAAACATTGACAATAATGTAAATCTTGAGCTCAAATCTGGTTTTATACATTTGTTACCAACATTTAATGGTCTTGCAGGAGAAGATCCTCATACTCATCTCAAGGAGTTCCATATGGTTTGTGTTGGCATGAAACCAAATGGAGTTGATGAAGAACAAGTTAAGTTGAAAGCTTTCCCTTTCTCTTTGAAGGGGGCAACAAAGACATGACTTTTCTCTATTCTCCCAGGATCTATTGGAACTTGGAATGCTATGAAGAAGATTTTCCTGGAGAAATATTTCCCAGCATCTCGAGTTGCCAATATAAGGAAAGAAATATGTGGGATTCGACAATCTCATGGAGAGCCACTTTCTGAGTATTGGGAAAGATTTGAGCAACTATGTATTCAATGCCCTCATCATCAAATACCCGATCAACTGCTCATTCAATATTTCTATGAAGGATTGATGCCTCATCGACCGTAGTATCATTGATGCTGCAAGTGGAGGCGCATTGGTGGATAAGACACCCGAGGCTGCACGCCAATTGATCTCAAACATGGCAGCCAATTCAAAACAGTTTGGCACTCGTGGAGACCTCTCCAACAAACGAGTAAATGAGGTAAGTATTTCTAACCTTGAAAATAAAGTTAATGATCTTACTTCTCTTGTGCGTTCTTTGGCTTGTGGAAATGTGCAGCAGGTGAAAGTTTGTAGCATATGCTCCTTACAAGGACATGCTTCGGATATGTGCCCAACAATGCAAGAAGATTACATTGAACAAGCTCATGCAATTGATGGAGCATTCAACGGACAACCCCAGCGTAAATATGATCCCTTTTCCAACACGTACAATCACGGATGGAGAGATCATCCCAATTTACGCTACAGCAACCCATCCCAACAAGGCAATCCAGGCCGACAATTCCATCCACAAGGATTTCAGCCCCAACAAAATTATCAAGCAAGACAACCCGCTCCATTCACAAACTCCAATGTTATGGGGTCGTCATCCAATGATGAACTTCGTGAGATGATGAAAACTTTGGCTTCTAATACTGTTACCTTGCAACAAAATATCATGTCTTTTCAACAGGAAACAAGGTCAAGTATTCACAACTTGGAGAAGCAAATGGGGCAAGTAGCTTCAAGTGTAGGGAAATTGGAAGCACAAATAAATGGAAAATTGCCCTCCCAAGCATTGAATCCAAAAGAGAATGTTAGTGCTATCATACTGCGAAGTGGGAAAGAACTTGAAGAGAAAAAGTTGAAACAAATTGAGATGGAGGAGGAAGAAGAGATAGAAACTGAATTGAGTACAAAGAAAGAACATTCTCCTCCTCCACAAACAGAAACAAAGACAAACACTCCAAAGGTAACTTTTCACTCAAGCAATTCCAATTTTAAAACATTTCCACCCTTTCCTGTGAGTTCTTCTAGGTCAAAGAAAGAAGACAAAGAAAAAGAGATCTTAGAGGTTTTCAAGAAAGTGGAACTGAACATTCCTTTGCTTGATGCTATCAAGCAAATTCCCAAGTATGCAAAATTCTTGAAGGAGTTATGTACTACCAAGAGAGCTTTCAAACTAAAAGGTCATGAAACGGTAAGTATGGGTGAAGTTGTATCTGCCGTTGTTCAAAAGAATCTGCCTTTGAAACAAAAAGACCCAGGTGCGTTTACTATCCCATGTGTTATTGGTAATGCTAGTTTTAAAAGAGCTTTATGCGATTTAGGTGCATCCATTAGTGTTATGCCCAAACATGTTTATGATTCTCTTAGTCTTGAGCCTTTGAATAAAACTAGCATTGTAATACAACTTGTGGATCGTAGTTTTGTTTACCCACTTGGTGTGATAGAAGATGTCCTGGTCAAGATTGATAGTTTGGTTATTCCATGTGATTTTTATATACTTGATATGGAACATGATTCTTGTGATTTATCAACCAACACTCCTATATTGTTTGGGAGACCATTCTTGAAAACCGCCAACACAAAGATTGATTGTGGTAAGGATACTTTGTCTATGGAGGTAGGAGATGAAAAAATTGAATTCAATTTTCATGATGCAATGAAATATCCTTATAGCAATGTTTATTCTATCACATGCTATGATCAAATTGATAAGTGTGTGCAGCGAGTTTGTGATTTTGATTGCGAAGACGGATTAAGCATAGTTTTGAGCTATGGCTATGATTTCACCAAGATAGAAGAGATGGAGAGGCACATGTGTGTTCCCCAAAACGTGCACGAATCAGTATTGGCCTTACAAGCTTTGCAAACCGTTCCCCAAGGTAATGTCTTTGTTGATTTGATACTCTCACATAAAAAGCTTTTGCCATCTATTTTACAGGCCCCCGAGTTAGAATTAAAACCTTTGCCCGATAATTTGAAGTATGTATTCATTGGCGACAACAATACACTTCCTGTTATCATAGCAAAAGGTTTAACAAGTATGCAAGAGGAAAAACTTGTGAAGTTGTTGTGTGATCACAAGACGGCCATTGGATGGACTTTAGCCGACATCAAGGGCATTAGTCCCTCAATATGTATGCATCACATACTATTGGAGGACAACACAAAACCAACAAGGGAAATGCAAAGGAGGTTGAACCCGCCTATGATGGAGGTAGTGAAAGCTGAAATTTTGAAATTGTTAGATGCAGAGTCATTTACCCCATCACCGACAAGAAATGGGTCGCGCCAATCCATGTGGTGCCCAAAAGACCGGAATCACGTTGGTGAAAAACAAAATGATGAGCTCATTCCTACTCGCATCTCGAGTGGATGGAGAATGTGTGTTGATTACGAAAGCTCAATCTTTTACACGCAAAGATCATTTCCCATTACCATTCATGGATCAAATGCTTGAACGCCTAGCGTGTAAGTCTTTTATTGCTTTCTTGATGGATATAGTGGATACAATCAGATTGTTATTAATCCTGAGGATCAAGAAAAGACTACATTTACATGTCCATTTGGTACATATGCATATAGGAGAATGCCTTTTGGTCTGTGTAATGCTCCTGCAACTTTTCAAAGATGTATGATGAGTATCTTTTCTGACTATGTTGAAAGAATAATCGAGGTTTTTATGGATGATTTCACGGTGTATGGTGATTCTTTTGATAGATGTCTAGAAAATTTATCTTTGATCTTGAAAAAGTGCATTGAAACTAACCTTGTCTTGAACTATGAAAAGTGTTATTTTATGGTAGAACAAGGAATAGTTCTTGGGCATGTTGTGTCTTCACGTGGATTAGAGGTTGATAAAGCTAAGATAGATGTTATTTCATCATTGCCTTACCCCTCATGCGTGAGGGAGGTTCGTTCTTTTCTAGGCCATGCAGGTTTCTATCGACGTTTTATCAAAGATTTCTCGAAGATTACAGCACCCTTGTGCAAACTATTAGCCAAAGAAGTGGATTTTGTGTTTGATCAAACATGTAAAGATGCCCATGATGAGCTTAAGAGACGTGTCACATCTGCCCCTATCATCCAACCACCAAATTGGGATGAACCTTTTGAGATAATGTGTGATGCGAGTGACTATGCGGTAGGAGCCGTGCTTGGGCAAAGAATTGGGAAGAATTTGAATGTTATCGCCTATGCTTCTCGTATGTTGGATGGAGCACAATGCAATTACCATACAAGCTGAAAAGGAACTTTTGCGAGTGGTGTTTGCTCTTGAAAAATTCAGTTCATATTTTCTTGGTACAATAGTAATTGTTTTTACTGACCATGCAGCTCTCGGTATCTTTTGAAGAAGAAGGAGTCCAAACCAAGACCGATTAGGTGGATCTTGCTTTTACAAGAATTCGATCTTGAGATCAAAGACAAAAAGGTGCTCGAAAACCATGTGGTCGATCACTTGAGTCGGCTAAGGACCGAGGATATACATATTGAAACAATAAGAGAGACATTCCTCGATGAGCAGCTTGTATATGTTGCATTCCTCTACAAGACCATGGTATGCTAATTTGGTAAACTATTTAGTCACCAAAGAATTCCCTTCAGGTTTGTCTAAACCCCAAAAAGATAAGTTACGAGCTAATGCTAAATATTATTTTTGGGACGATCCTTACCTTTGGAAATTTTGTGCAGAGCAAACAGTTAGGAGGTTTGTACCACAAGATGAATTTCATTCTATTCTCACTTTTTGTCATTCTCATTCTTGTGGTGGGCATTTTGGAGCAAAAAGAACAGCCCACAAGGTACTTGAAAGTGGTTTCTATTGGCCTTCTATTTTTAAAGACGCTTATCACTTCTGCAAATCATGTGAAAAATGCCAAAGAACAGGTAATATCACTCATAAGAATCAAATGCCTTTAACGAATATTCTTGTAAGTGAAATTTTTGATGTTTGGGGTATTGACTTTATGGGTCCGTTTCCATCTTCTTTTGGCAATCTTTATATTCTTCTTGTCTGTTGATTATGTGTCTAAATGGATTGAGGTGAAAGCCATAATGACTAACGATGCTAAGATTGTTTTAGTTTTTGTCAGGACTTAAATATTTGACAGGTTTGGAATCCCTAAAGCTATCATTAGCGATCGTCACACTCATTTTTGTAATTGTTCCATGGAAGCATTGCTACGCAAATATCATGTGACTCATCGAACTTCCACAGCATATCATCCTCAAACGAATGGCCAAGCTGAAATTTCAAATCGAGAAATCAAATCCATTTTGGAGAAAACTGTGCAACCTAATCGGCGAGATTGGAGTCTACGTCTTGGAGATGCACTTTGGGCTTATCGGACTGCTTATAAATCACCTATAGGAATGTCACCTGATAGAATGATTTATGGGAAAGCATGTCATCTACCGGTGGAGCTTGAACACAAAGCTTTTGGGCCATTAAACAATGTAACATGGATTATGATGTCGCTGGATTGTAAGAAAACCGCAACTACAAGAGTTGGAAGAGATTCGAAATGATGCTTACGAGAATGCAAGGATTTACAAAGAAAAGACTAAGAATCTTCATGACCGAATGCTTACAAGAAAGGAGTTTCATGTTGGAGACAAAGTCCTTCTTTATCATTCGCGTTTGAAACTTTTTCCTGGAAAATTGCGCTCTCGTTGGATTGGACCCTTTGTTGTTTCTAATGTTTTTCCTTATGGTGCAGTTGAAATTACAAGTTTAGAAACCAACAAAGTACTCAAGGTCAATGGGCATCGTTTGAAACCTTTCTATGAAGGTTGGACAACAGAAATCACCGCTTCTATAGAGTTAGCTGAACCAATCTATGAAGGATGAGCATGCCACATGTCAAGCCAATGACATAAAACAAAAGCGCTTCATCGGGAGGCAACCCAAGCACACAAAACAAAAGATTTGCTTTCTTTTCCTTATCTTTTTATTTTTGCATTTTATTTCATTTTTGTCATTCTCCTATATTCCTTTTCTTTTATTTTCAACATTGAGGACAATGTTGTGTTTTAAGTGTGGGGGTATTGGGAAAATGTTAGTTTTTTTTATTTTTGTTTTATTTATTTTTCCCAAAAAAAAAGAAAAGAAAGAAAAGAAAAATCTATGATTGATCCTTTTGAACTCCCATTGGTTTTTGAGAATATGAGTATTATGTATGAGAATTAAGTGAGATAGATGAATGTATAAATCAAAAGAATGAGTGTGCATGCAAGTTTTAATGTTTAATTGGTTTAGGGATTGACTCTAAAAATATGCCATGTTGACTTTATAGTGTTATACCAATGTAAGCTTTTGAGCCTTCAACATTATATTCTTTGATTGTTCGTTCTTTCAATGATATGTATCTCTAGAACTTGCTTCATATCTTATTGAGATTACATTCACATTGCATAGATGCATGAAGATGATAAAGGCATTAGGAATTTTAACCACTTGAGCCAAAAAGCCAACCTAAAGCATATTATCTTTAGTGAGCCCCTTTTGAGCTTCTTTATCTTTTCTTTGCTTTATCCATATATAAGCCTTAAACTTTTTATATGTTTTCCTCTTTTCCCCTGGCCAAGGATTAGTAGAGCATATACTTTTGATATCTCATGGAATTATGGTTGGAAATTATGTGAAAAGAAAGAAGAAGTGATGCTTGATGAAAAGATGGGCAAAGTTGCCAAAGGTGAAGAACAAAAAAAAAAAACAAGAAAAAAGAAAGAAAAGAAGAAAAGAAAAAGAAAGAAATAGAAAAGAGCTTGAAATCGAAGGAAGCTTAGAATTGGTGCTTGAAGATTGAAAATTGATGTGTTTTGATGGAATATATTGGTTGAAATATATTTTTTTTCTTTTCTTTTCAGAATGCTCTACTTTCTTTGGTTTGAACCTTTTCTTGTACTCTCTTTGACCTCACCTTAACCTTAGCCCCATTACAACCGGAAAATAAGACCTTTTGATTCATGCATTGTTTGTAATATTTTAGTAATGGAGATGAGATTGAAGAGCAAGCTTATGGTAGAACATCTTCATTGATTGAATTTGAGAGATTTAAACACATAAGCCCTAAACACATGAGTGTTGGAGTGTATATCAATGAGAGGACCTATCACTTTGGCATGGCATAGATTTCTTTTAAATCCCGAAGAGTAATTGAGTTTTGAAGTTTGCATGTAAACAAATTCATAAAGATTTATATTCTTTATCCTTCTCGATTGTATTCTTATTTATAATGCTTGAATTCTTGGATATTGAGGGGAGATTAAGAGATTGGTCATGGTTATTTGTTTTTATTAAAATTTGTTTTTTGTTTTTACCTATCCTTTCTCGAGGACGAGCAAGAGCTAAGTGTGGGGGTATTTGATGCGACCATATTATTTGATAATTTCATCCATATTTACATAGTGTTTTGCATATGTTTTGTGTATAAAATGCCTTGATATTCTTTGTTTTATGTTTTGAAGGCATTTTTGGATGAAAGATGCAAAAAGGAGTAAATTGGAGGTAATTGGCAGATTTGACGTTTAGTCGATGTTTTGTGCAGAGCGTGAGTTCTAGAGATCGAAATGAAGTGATTCCAGTGACATTCAAGAGCTAACATCCATACCTTTCTGGAAAGGTAATGCAAGAAAATATAAAGGAGAAAGATCATGGAAATCGCATCCTGCAAAGTCAAATCTCGCATTCTGCCACTGTTGACCTTTGTCCATTCAAAATTCCATATCTCGAGCTACAGAAGTCCAATTAATGCAAACTCAATTGGAGTGGATTCAGGACTCAAAGTCCTATAAACGCTCCAAATTTCAGCTCAAAACGATGTCGTATGAGGGAGATATGAATTTTACAAGGGACAACTAAATTCTGCCAACTTAAGGAAGGACTATTTGGTAAAATACACATTAGGGTTTCTAAGCATATATAAAGTAGAGGAGGAGCAAGGAAGTGGCAGCCACCACAAGAGGAAACACGAAATTTTCATCCTCTAAACCCAAAAATCATGTGTTCTTCCATCTTTTTATTTAGTTGTTCAATAAACATGCAAGGCTAGATTCTTCTTCTTGGTTGCAAGGACACAAACACCTTCGGATTTCAAGAACCGTGAGATTTATTCTTCCTTCTATTTTCAGTTTATGTTATGAATGAATATATTTGTTTTCCTATGCATATTTCCTATGATTGTTGTTGATGATTGCTAGAGTGGACTCTAAGTTATTGTTGTGAACAATCTATTGCTAAGTTTAATATCAAAACCGGAGTTGTGATATATGAACTTGTGAAGCAACTAAGCTTGATAATTGTGGCGGAAACACATTATTGAACTTAGGGAGAACATTTGAACAAATTGACACTAGTTGCGGACAACTTGTATGTTAATCTTGATGAAATTATCTAGTTCTTAAAGCTACCATTAAATTGAATCATTAGTGCGGACACTTTGATTGTTTGTTGGTTAGGATTAGTTATACTGGCGGATCCGTTAATTAATCACGTTAAGAAAAGATAAAATTTCAGAACATAAACTGTATTTTTGTTTCAAGGATCGGTTCTAATTTCCGTAGGTGGATGTATGCTTGTGACCAAGGTTTGTTTTCTTGATAAGTTTCGGTTTTAATTGATTTTTTTGCTAGTTTAATTGCTGCCATAGTTTAGTTAATCACAAACCAAATCCCCCAATCACATAACGCATACAACATAAAAATCTGACTTGAAACTTCCTCGTGGATCGACTCCTTGCTTGCTCTATACTATCTTGTGTGTTTTAAGCTAGGGTAATTAATTTGTGCGACTGCGACATCGCAACAACCCTAGTTAGTGAGGTCTCATTTTTCTGGGTGACCGACCCTAGTTAGAAAGGTCTCATTTTTCTGGGTGACCGACCCTAGTTAGTGAGGTCTCATTTTTCTGGGTGACCGACCCTAGTTAGTGAGGTCTCATTTTTCTGGGTGACCGACCCGAGTTAGTGAGGTCTCATTTTTATGGGTGACCGACCCGAGCTATCATGGTCTCATTTTTATGGGTGACCGACCCAGATATCATGGTCTCATTTTTATGGGTGACCGACCCTGCTATCATGGTCTCATTTTTATGGGTGACCGCCCCGGATATCATGGTCTCATTTTTATGGGTGACCGACCCGGCTAGCATGGTCTCATTTTTATGGGTGACCGACCCGGATATCATGGTCTCATTTTTATGGGTGACCGACCCGGCTATCATGGTCTCATTTTTATGGGTGACCGCCCCGAATATCATGGTCTCATTTTTATGGGTGACCGACCCGGCTAGCATGGTCTCATTTTTATGGGTGACCGACCCAGATATCATGGTCTCATTTTATGGGTGACCGACCCGTATATCATGGTCTCATTTTTATGGGTGACCGACCCGGCTAGCATGGTCTTATTTTTATGGGTGACCGACCCGAATATCATGGTCTCATTTTTATGGGTGACCGACCCGGATATCATGGTCTCATTTTTATGGGTGACCGACCCGGCTCGAGGAACGAAACAACATCGATTCTCAATTCATTTACCATGGTTTGTCGACCTGAGATCTTGTTTCTTCAGATCTTTCATGACTCGAAATTGCATCAGCTTTCACCACACCTTTCCTGTCAGGTTAGTGTTATGACAATAATATGCATGCTTTGTTCATAGGTCTCCCCTCTCTTCGTGGTGGCCTTCCTTCATAGGATGTGTTCCCCATGTCATATCTTTATGCTTGACGGCGAGACTCTTTTGTTCCATACAGGACCCTTTCTCGCTCCATTGTTATTATTTTTTATTACTCATGTTTAAAAACTCAGAACGATTAAAAGAATTTCAAAACGTGGTTTTATTTGTAAATGGACACTTTTAAAGCAAATCACTATTTAAATAATTTTGCCCCCAGCGTGGTGCACAAAATAGGTCAAAAATACAAATTGACACTTTTAAAACAAATTGCTTATTTTAAAATTTTGCCCCCAGCGTGGTGCACAAAATAGATCAAAAATAAATGATAGGACGTAAATAAATATTATAAGACCATGTGCTTTGGAAAAGATTTCTTGTAAGAATTCCTGGCCGAATTTTATCTATTGAGGAAGGTTACAACATATTAGGCATAATATTTCTTTACAGAGTCAGAATTCACAGGCCTAGCTAGATCTTCTCCATCCATCCTAGATAATAGCAAAGCTCCTCCTGAGAATGACTTCTTCACCACATATGGGCCTTCATAGTTTGGGGCCCATTTACTCTGATCTTGCCCTGGTACAAACAATATCTTCTTTAGCACCAAGTCGCCTTCTTGGAATTTTCGAGGTCGGACTTTCTTATCATATGCTTTGGCCATCCTTCTTTGGTATAATTGATGATGACAGATTGCGGCTAACCTCTTTTCACTGATCAAATTCAATTGCTCATATCTGACCTTTGCCCATTCTGCTTCATCTAGTTCGGAGTCTATCAAGACTCTTAGTGATGGGATTTCTACCTCTAAAGGCATTACCGCCTCCATCCCATATACCAACATGTATGGAGTGGCTCCTGTTGAGGTCCGAACTGCAGTACGGTATGCATGAAGAGCAAATGACAACATTTCATGCCAATCTTTATAGGTGACTACCATCTTCTGAACAATCTTCTTGACGTTCTTGTTAGCAGCTTCTACAACACCATTCATCTTGGGCCTATAAGGAGAGGAATTTGAATGTTTGATCTTCCATTTAGCACAAAGTTCTGTTAGCAACTTCCCATTGAAGTTTTGGGCATTATCGGTTATAATCTTTTCTGGTGGCCCATACCGACATATCAGATCCCTCTCAATGAACTTTTTTACCACCTTTTGTGTTACATGAGCAAATGACCCGGCCTCTACCCATTTCGTGAAGTAGTCAATTGCCACGAGAATGAACCTGTGACCATTGCTGGCTTTTGGGTTGATAGGTCCAATCACATCGATCCCCCACATCGCAAAAGGCCATGGAGATAACAAATTAAATAGAGGTATCGGAGGAGCATTCATTTTGTCCCCGTAGGTCTGACACTTGTGACATTTGCGGACATAGTCAATGCAATCCTTCTCTAATGTCATCCAAAAGTAACCAGCTCTTTGTATTTTCCTTGCCATCATATGTCCACTAGCATGGGTCGAGCAAATCCCTTCATGCACTTCTCGCAATGCGTTTCTAGCTTCAACCCCATCTAGGCATCTCAGCAAAGTCCCATCAGATGACCTTTTATATAAAACTTCTCCATCAAGGTAAAAATCCATTGCCAGTCTTCTCAAGGTCTTCTTTTCGATGTTGGATGCCCCCATGGGATAAGTCTGATTTTGGATGAAGTTCTTGATATCGTAGTACCAAGGGTTTCCATCTATTTCTTCTTCAACTGAGCAACAATGAGACGGGTTATTTCTGATGTCGATGTGTATCGACTGTAAGCTTTGTCAGTCTATTCTAGCCATAGAAGCTAGTGTAGTCAAGGCATCCGCAAACTGATTTCCTTCCCTTCCTAGATGTGTGAACTCTATTTCCTCAAACTCTTCAGCCAACTTAGATAGGTACTCTTGGTAGGGTATTAGCTTTTCTTCTTTGGTTTGCCATTCCCCTTTTACCTGACAAATAATTAGCATTGAATCTCCATATACATCTATCTTCTTTACGCCCAACTCCAATGCAGTCTCCAAACCAAGAATACAACCTCATACTCGGCTGTGTTATTAGTGCACCTGAATTGCAATTTGGTTGACACTGGGTATTGTTTCTTGTCTGGAGATATTATCACTGCCCCGGCTCCGTTACCACATATGTTCACAACACCATCAAAGTACATAGTCCACCATCCGGGTTTTCCTTCCTCTACTGAAAACACATCCTCATTAGGAAAATCAAAGTCTAAAGGCTCATAATCCTTCATAGCATGGTCCGCCAAGTGATCAGCGATGACACTCCCTTTCACCGCTTTCCTTGTCATATACACTATATCATACTCGGATAGCAGAACTTGCCACCTAGCGATTCGGCTGGATAAGTAGGGCTTTTCACAGATGTACTTCAACGGGTCTAATTTAGAAATTAGCCATGTGGTATGATACAACATATACTGTCGCAACCTTTTTGCAGCCCATGCTAATGCACAGCACAACTTCTCAATCATAGTATACCTAGACTCACATTCCATGAATTTCTTGCTTAAATAGTAAATGGCCTTTTCCTTCCTTCCCGATTCATCCTGTTGCCCAAGCACACATCCCATCGCTGTTTCAGTCACTGTTAAGTATAAAATCAATGGCCTTTTTGGTACAGGGGGAACCAGTAGAGGTGGTTTAAGCAAGTACTGCTTGATTTTCTCAAACGCTTCTTCACATTCTGCGTTCCAAATGCCAGGATTCTTCTTTCTCAACAAACAGAAAATAGGATCGCAGGTTGTGGTTAATTGGGATATGAATCGAGCAATGTAATTTAACCTCCCCAAAAATCCCCTTACTTCCTTCTCAGTCTTCGGAGCTGGCATACCCTGAATAACCTTTACTTTTTCCGGATCTACTTCTATTCCTTTGTCACTTACCACAAATCCCAACAACTTCCCAGACTTCACCCCAAATGAACACTTTGCAGGGTTAAGCCTCAATTTATATTTCCTTAACCTGTCAAATAATTTCTTCAATATTTGGACATGATTCTCACCTTTTCCCGATTTAGCGATCATGTCATCCACGTATACTTCAATCTCCTTGTGCATCATGTCGTGAAACAAAGTCACCATAGCCCTTTGGTAAGTGGCACCAGCATTCTCTAACCCAAATGGCATGACTTTATAGCAGAAAGTTCCCCATGGTGTAACAAACGTCGTCTTCTCCTTATCTTCCGGCGCCATTTTTATCTGATTGTAACCTGAGAAACCATCCATAAAGGAATACACGGAGCTACGAGCTGCATTATCAACTAACATGTCTATATGTGGTAAAGGAAAATTATCTTTAGGGCTAGCCCGATTTAAATCCCTAAAGTCCACACAGACTCGAATCTTGCCCTCCTTTTTGGGTACCACTACTATGTTGGACACCCATTGTGGATATTTGACCACCTCTAAGAAACCAGCATTCCATTGCTTTTCAATCTCTGCCTTTACTTTGATCAAAACTTCTGGGTGCGTTCTTCTTAGCTTTTGCTTAATCGGTCTGCATCCCTCCTCCAATGGTAGCCTATGGACTACAATATTTGTATCTAGACCGGGCATATCCTCATAAGACCAAGCAAAAACATCTGTATAATCTCGGAGCAATGCAATCAAGTCTTCTCTTTCCTTTTGCGTGATCAAAGTTCCTACCTTGAGTTCTCTTTGGCTTTCTTCAGTACCCACATTTATGGTTTCAAGTTCCTCTTTAGCGGGTTTCCAAACTTGTTCGTGTTGCTCTAATAATTTTGTGAATTCTTTAATGCTATTTTCATCACCGTCTCCCTCTTCTACAGCTATTATGTGCTCTTTATAATTCGGCCATTCATTCTCAGTGCAAAGTGCAAGTGGTGTTGTGGAAGTTCCGCTTTCAAGGTTGCACAAAATAAAAAATAAGAAAAGAGATGAACAAAAATGCATGATCTTCATAAAAATGCAGTTCACGACAAACAAAGATGAAATCCGATTGGCCAGTTAGGCCTTAAAACAAAACAAACCAAAACAAATATAGAAAACATTGTTCATTAAATTCTGAAAACCAATGGAGCTTCTTGGGTTTCCCAATTCTGGAACTTCTCTCCCTTGGCTAACTTCCGAATGCATGTCTGGCAGTGACTTCCTCTACAGCATAGATGGTCAGTTGTGGTAGCTCTTCATCCCTTTTCCGTAACTGAGTCTTCTTATCAATGCTCTGAACTTCCTCCTTTTCCACAATATTTATGCTCATAGATGTCATCTTCTGAAGAAAGCTCCCGTGTCCTGGATCAGGTTGTATGACATATGCTGCCTTTGGGAATGAGAATCTGATCGGAGGAATGACTAAACTCTCTTCTTCAGGCTTCCTTCCCTCGATCCTCGCCATTCTTTTCTCTCTTCTTGCCGAGGCAGCCCGCTGGTAATCTTCTTTTTTAGGTTTATACCCCAGCCCAAATCTTTGTTCTGCAGCCTTCAGCCTTGTTACCCCAACCCATTCGAGTTTCTTCTTTGCTGCTCCAAATCGGACCGGAACCTTGTTCTTTAAGAGGCTTTTAGCTGCCATTTTAGTGGCCCCTGAGATCCTGGGTTTCCTTATTATGGTATTCTCCGGCACCCACTCGGTATTCACAATCTCAAATGCATGCAGGTTTCCATCCGTACAATCTTCAGCTTCAATAAATGGGACCGCTACATTTTTCATCACGGATATGGCTTCTTCAGCCTTGACAGTGACAAGCACACCATTGGCAATGTACTTCAAACGTTGATGCAGTGAAGAAGTGACAGCTCCGGCAGCATGTATCCATGGTCTTCCCAACAACATGCTATAAGAAGGGTGGATGTCCATCACCTGAAGGGTTACCAAGAAAGTCTGGGGACCTATGGCTAGCTCAACTTCGATTGCCCCCAACACTTGCCTCGGCGCACCATCATATGCTCTCGCTGTAATCCCACTTGGATGCATGTGAGAAGGATCTACTAGCATCTCTTCCAGCATGTGTCTCGGCAACACATTTAGAGCGGAACCATTATCGATGAGAACTTTACCGATGAGACAATCCTTGCATCTGACTGTGATATACAAAGGCTTATTATGGCCAGTTCCTTCGGTTCCGAGTTCATCTTCAGTGAAATACAAATAGTTTGATGCGTGGATCCTCCCTACCAGGTGCTCCATAGTCGTTTGCTCAATATTTTGGGGCACATAGGCCTCGTTCAAAACCTTTTGCAAGGCATTTCGATGAGGCTCAGAACTTAATATTAATGACATGATGGAGATTTTGGCAGGGGTTTTCTTTAACTGATCAACCACACAGTACTCACTATGCTTCATCAATTTCAGGAACTCATTTGTCTCTTCCTCCCTCACCGGTTTATTTACCTCTAACTCGTTTTCCAGATCCACTACCTCCTTACCCTTGATTTTCCTTTGTTTTTCCCACTCCGTGGGCGTGAAACAACGACCGCTCCGGGTCAAACCACCTACCTCGGTTTGGCCAATTTCGGCGTTTGGGGTAGCAGCATAATTTCCCGGCATTGCTTTATATTCCACCTCCTTTGCACATGAAGGCTTATATAGCACCAATCTCGGGAGTCCATTAGGTGTTGATTGGACCCTACACTTTTCTATCCCTGCTATCTCCTCAAGGTTTTCCCATCCTCAATCCTTAACTCCCCTAGAGTCAACATCCTGGTGACCTTTTGACGGAACTCAATACATTCGTCAATGTGATGCCCTCTTTGTTCGTGGAATGGGCAAAAGTCATTTCCGCCAATGTCATGATTAGCTGATCCCATCAAATGTCCAGATTGCACCAACATGTCGTATAATCTGGCCATGGTCACCTGGAGAGCCCTTACTTTGTTATCAGTTTCTATTGCATTCACCCCACTACTTCCCGCAGCATGTTTAGGCAAAGGGTTCAAACTCACGTTGGGGTGGATCCCTAATGGTGATCCATCCGATCTTGATCAATTGCAATACCTTTCTCTTAAAGGCTGCACAAGTCTCGATACTATGACCCGCATTACCAGCATGGTATTCGCAAGTCAGATTAGGGTTGTGTCAGGCAGGGAAAGGCGGCTTCAAAGGGGGTAGTGGTAGGGGAGCAATATGTCCAATGTTTAGTAATTGGGCATATAATTCCTTTAGGGTCATGGGCAAAGGTGGTAGTTCTTCAGTTTGTGGATAGTCTCTTCTTTGGTAGTTATTTGGGCTATTTGCGGGGAATCTTGGGTAAAAAGGTTGGTTTGGAGTGGTGGGCTTGGAGAAGTTGATGTTGGTGGTTTGGGGGGTAGGTGTTTGGTAGCTCTTGTAATTCTTCTCTTTCCCCTTGTACCTTTCTTCCACATTGCTCACCTCCACTTCTTTTCTCTTCCCGATGAAACCCCTCTTCTCTACAGGTTCCACAATTCTTCCATTCCGGATTCCCTGCTCAATCCTTTCAGCAATCCGTACCGCATCAAAAAAGTGCTGGGCTGAACTTCCCATCAGGTGCTCATAGTACGGAGCCTTGAACGTGTTGGCAAACAGGGTCACCATTTCAGACTCTATCAATGGAGGTTGCACATTGACAGCTTGGTCCCTCCATCTTTGGGCATAAGTCCTTACAGACTCTTGAGCTCCTTTCTCCATTGTCATCAAGCTTGTCCTATCAGGAGCAATCTCGAGGTTAAACTTATATTGCTTCAAAAAAGCATCTGCCAAATCAGCCCACTTTCGAATCCTGATGTTGTCCAACCTCATGTACCAGCTAAGGGCTGAACCTGTCAGGCTATCCTGGAAAAAGTAGATTAACAATTTATCATCATGTATTACCTCCACCATCTTGTTATAGTAAGAACGAAGATGGGTTTTCGGGCATTCTATCCCACTATACTTGATGAATTCTGGCACCCTGAACTTCCGTGGTATCACAATGTTTGGCACCAAACACGCTTCAGCTACCCTGATTGGGTCGGATAGGTCATTCCCTTCAATCGCTCTTAATCTTTCCTCCAATGCGGACCACTTGTCATATCCCGCATGGCTGAACAATCTGGAATCTTGCGTTCAGGTTGTTTCTTCGGTGATCTCGACCCTAGAAGAATATGGGGTGCCTCGGGGCATTGAACTGCCGGTGGTGCTTCCTCCGTCTGAGCTGACGTTCCCTCTCCATCTCTTGTTTTTAATACCCTTTCAAGCATGCTGGTTAAACGCGCCACATCATTTCGGACAGCCTCGAGGTCCTTCTGGTACGAAGATTCCGGCTCGATTCTTCCTTCATTTTCCATTCTCCTTCTTAATCGGGTGTTGTAGACCTTCATAGGGGGACCTATGTTTCGTGTTTGATCTGTGTACATGAATGCATAAGCAAAAAAAAGAAGATGTATGTAGTATGATGCAAATGCTTGTATGAATGTATATGAAATGCAATGGGTTTCTCTTGTGAACAATTAATGGCCAAACACTTCATAGAACAGGGGTTTCTCATCACGTTGACGTTAGGAGTACTGCATTGCGAGTTATTTACTTAAGTTATATTCACCAAAAGACAAAATTTGCACCAGAGACAACTAACACCCTTTTTCATTGAATAGATAAGCTTGATACATTTGTTTGGAAAATACAAAAAGGACAAGCAAATTAAAATCTTTCTTCCGTCGCATCTTCCCCCAAAGGTAGGAAAGCAAATCCACGGTTCTCAATTGACTCCAAGAAAGCATCGGTTTCAACTAGATTTTGCCGATAACGGATGATGTCTCTCCCCACATTTCTAGCGTTGTTCACGATGACCGGCGTGCGCGGCCGCTTCATCCATTTGTTTGTCCATCTTGGACAGTTTTTCAGTAAGCAACAAGTTGGTTGTGTTCAAGGAAGTATTATTAGCATCAATCTGATCCTTGTGCTTCTCTATCAATGCTAATTTTTCGCCTAGATGCTTTATCTTTACCCTTTCTTTGTCGAGCTTTATCTTCAAAGTTTTTATCTCATCCTCTTTGATTACCAACTCTGCTTCACCAACTTCATTCTTCATAAGCTCCGCCGAACGACTCTCCGACATCACATATTTCTTAAACAATTCGTCATACTTTTCTATTCTGTCCATCAACTCGCACTGGACCTCTGCAAACTTCTCCTGGTAATATTCTATACTGTCTTGGCATTCATTATGTTCAGTCTTCAATGCGCTGAGCTCAGAGCAACTTTGCACCCATTTCTGATTCATCTCCGCTAATTCTTTTTCAATTCCCAATCTAGCATTTTCTTCCTCGACTATCTTCAACTCGAGCTTGACTAATCTCGTATCCCTAGATTGTAGTTGTTCATCTAGAAATACTCTCCTTTTGTCACCTTCCCACACCATTTCTTCCATCATCATCTTGTCCCTTCTGGTCTTGTTCAGTTCCATCTGAAGTTTTTCAATTTGTCTCTTCAATTCTTCTTCATTGTCAACCCTTTTCCTTTTAACAGACTCTTCAGCTTGTGGCGACTTCACTTCTCCATTGGTCGAGTCTGAGGCAACTGAATCTCTCCATTTTGTATACCCTTCGCTTGTACTTGGATTCTCCAAACCTTTTATTTCTACCAAAACCAGATGCTTCCAGTCTTGCTTGATAGCTCTCATGACTTCTTGCGCAACAGAATCTTTAAACAAACCAAAAAACTGAGCAACCCCTTTTGTCCTTGGAACGAACTGCTTGCCCCCATGTTGCCTTACCACGAGAGCTGGAGCATAACTTACATAACCGGTGATCCCTACCAATGGAACCCAACATTGCTGCCCACAGCTCATTAGAACATCCATTGCCTTGATCCATGGAGCCTTCCATTTGAAACCACCCCTTGGTAAGATTTCTAGTTTTTCTAACCAACCTTGGTTATCTAGATTTCCCCATTCGTCTTTTACCACTATTTCCAAAGGTTTTCGGTTAAACCACCAAAAATTATTGAAAATTGGTCTTTTTGTCTCAATATGGCTGACCATCCAGATATACAACAGCTGTGTGCAACACCTCATTGCCCCTTTTCCGGCTTTTCGACAATGATTAAGTGTGATGATAGTCTCGGCTAGAATAGCGGCTACCGGATTGATCCGAGTATTCTCGTATTCCACATAAGCGGCAGCGGCTTCCAAACTTATTATGCCTATTTGGCTTGGAAATAGTACAAGACCAAACATGCCCAAGGCAATCAGTCTCTCTCTTGCTAGACCGGACTTCCCTTCTAGTTCACACTCTAGCAACTTCCATTTCAAACCCGCAGAATTTCTTTCAAAAAACCTTTCCAAACCAGAGATCCTTAGGAGTTTCGACAATTCATTTACAATATTGTCGCATCTCAAAGGAAAATAAACTCTATACAAGTTATTTGGAAATTCAGTCAGCAACCCATATTCCTCCATTGTAGGACATAGATCCATATTCCCAAAAGAAAATCGGCGATAATCTGGATCCCAAAAATAGACTAAAGCTCGTATTGCGGGGCTTAAAACCTCTACCCTTGCAATCTCCATTAAACGTCCGTATCTTCCAAAGAAGGCCTCTTTGTCCACATTCTGAAGATGAGTCATTAGCTTGCTTACCTCATTCAGGGTGCAATTCAGGTTTAATTGGTGGTAGAACCTCAGCACTACTCTTAATACAGTCTCCTTCGGTCAATTGTGAAGACTCAGAAATTTTCCCAAATTCCATGATAGAAAGTCTAGTGGTGCTGGCCATTTTGTTTACAAGACCTGTAAAGCGAAAACGTTTGTTTACGTTTATGTCATATGAAATGTATTACGGACCATACACCCTAACGATAGGTTCTAGTTCTTTTATGTGAGACATAGGGTAGGCTTACTATTTGGGCTCTAAAGAGGGTCTCTCGCTGTCCCAGTGATCACCTTCGTGAAGGCAATATGGGGTCTTAGCAGATAATGGGATGGTACGTATACCAATCACTATCATCTAAGCTCTCAGCAAAGAGTTGGGGTTTACACAAACTTAAACCTTGACTCAAGTCATAGGTAAGCTGCTAGTCCCCCACGTAACTTAAAGTTGGTGTGTGCTCTCAAAATAAATAAAAGTGATGCATGACGAGGCATATTATGATGACAGGATGAAAAGATGCATGCTAAAGCTTTTAAACAAATAAATAATTCATGGCAACATGAGAATAAATGAATAAATAAACACAAATAATTAACATATCATAAACAAATAAACTTATCAAGCCTAGTCCAAACTCCCCAGTGGAGTCGCCATTCTGTCGCACCCCAAAAATGGCTGGCGAGCGGCATCGTGGCAACTGGTCCCCATGAGCGGGGGAGATTATTTAATGCGGGGGGATTATTTATTTTTTTTTGACAAAAGGAGTCGCCACCTAGTATTACGGTTACTAGGAAACCTATGACTGGTCTTTCAGAGATTCTAGGGTAAGGGACTGGTTGCGTAAAGGGAAGGTTTTAGCACCCCTAGTACGCCCTACCTAAGGTAAGCTGCTTGGTGTTTTTGTTTGTCTTATGATTGCTAAAATATTTTAAAAAATATTTACATGTTGCCGATATATTATTTACGCCGAATATTTTGGATAGAATTTATCCAAACTCCGAAAACAATAATGTGAATCACCGAAAAGTTTTTTTATATTTTTTTGAATATTGGCCAATACCCTTTGGATTTTACAAACATGTTGTAAAATCTCAAAATGCAAGAAATGATTTTTTCTTTAGCAAAATCCATGCTAAAACTCATTTTTTCTTCAAAACCCAAGATAATATGTATTATTTTCAAAACAAACAATTTTTAAAATATGGTAGTGTATTGGCCTTATGCAAGAAAAATAACACATTTTTTAAGATTTTTTTTGTATATAAAAAAAAAACATTTTTTTTTATATATTTTTATTATTATTTTATTATATTATTATTATATATATATTATATTATTTTCGGGTGGATTTGGTCATCCTGGTCGCCGACCAACGAGTCTAAGTCGTTAGCCCGAGCTCCATGATCAGTGCAGGCCGTGGCCCTGACGGTCTCCGTCTGGGCCGTGGCCCAGACGTTCACGGGTCTGGGCCGTGGCCCAGATGTCCAGCGGGTCTGGGCCGTGGCCCAGACCCGACCCGACCCGACCCGGTTACCCTCAACAGTAACCGGGTTTCGTTTTTTCGCAGACCCTTTGAAGATGACGATGTACAGTAACTTACAGGTTTTTCAAGTATGAAGAAAAGAGAAATGGTTAATACCTGGATGTAGAGGATGTTGTGGGGATTCTTCTGGTCGTGGTGGTTTTTGAAATGGTCGCCTGTGCTCGCCAGAAATGGTGCTCGAAGTCGCCGGGGCTGGGCACTGTGAGCTTCGGGACAATCACTTTATCTTCAATGGAGACTATGGATGAGTTTCTGTGGTTGAGGGGATGCCTGTGGTGACGAGAAGGAAGGACAATGGTGGTAGCTGGTGGTTCCTGGAAGAGAGAGTGACGCCAGGTCGTTGGTTGTAGTGAGAGAGAGGGCGAGCTTGCTCGGGAGAGACCGTGAGGGAACAGGCGGAGCTCGAGAGAGATGATGGTGGTTCCAAGCTGGCGCTGCAGGCGAGAGGAGGATGGTCGACGGTGGTTTAACTCTTCTTCCCGAGAGAGAGGGAGACAGCTTACCGAGAGAGAGAGAACTTCGTGATTTCAGTCCGAGAGGGAGACGAACGAGCGGAAGATGAAGAGGAAGATCGAGAACGCGTCCCAGACCCCAAAACCCAGAATTTCAAGTCTTTTTACGTGAAATCCCTTCCTGGTTTCCTCGGTTTTTTTGTTGTCTTTTTTTTGCTTCTTTTCTGCCCCCTTTATTTTCATCCCCTCCCATCTTCCTTTAAGTGGTGACAGGTTACCCAAAAAACGGGGTGATCCATGTATTTCGGAATATGGGTTTCGGGTGGCTCCATGAAAATGGGTGGCTTGCTCAATGTCTTTGTCTTTTTAATTTCAATATCCCATGTGGATGGTGGAGAGTTTTGTCTTCAAAGTGGGGTTTTTTTTTTTGGGGTGGCTCAAGTTTTGTTGCTTTTGGGTAGAAAATACAGTTTGGTCCCTCCATTTGTTACTCCTCCAATTGTACCCTTAATTGAACTTAAGTTTATAATTTTGTGCGATTATATCCTTGTGAAAAATTCAACGTTAACTTTATTTTGCGCACATTTGGTCCTTGATCTTTATCTGTGCAATATAGCTCCCCACTCGACCATAAAACTCTTAATTTGTTCAATTAGGTCCCCGATTTCGCTTAATTGGCTTGAAAAAAATTCAAATTGATCAATGAAAATTCAAATATCATCAATTGAGCCCGAATTAAATTTAAGCACTTGATTTCTTAATGACTAAGCCTTTAATAAAATTAATTCGATCCATTTAAAGTATAATTAAGTCGTCAAGCTTAATTAAACCCTTCAACCGCACCTAAATTAATTCCTGCATACAATTACGCTTTTATATTAACCAATGACTGTATCAAATCGGTCCATAAAAATATAATTATATTTTATGACTTAATTTATACGCGGATTTATCTCATAATAAATTACTTTAGCTTTGGATCCGCGTTTTTTTCATTTCCGAGCACAACAAAAGGTACCATCGAACTTTCAAAGATATCCAAAAAAAAAAAAAAAATCTAACTTGATTTTTTACCGACACCATCCCCCATCTTATTTTATTTTTTTTGTTATTTTCTGATAGTTTTGGGGCATGACCCAAAATTGGGTTACAACAGTTGCCCCCTTCTTTACAATGCTTACGACTAAAGTATTTGTAAAAGACTTTAGCTTAGTAAGTGTTGTAAAGAAAAACATGGAAATTGTCTCATTGCAACGCATGACTTACCCGGGTCTTATTATGACGGGTGACCACCCCAACTTAGAAAGGAAAGAGGTCTCGTTTTTCTGGGTGACCGACCCTAGTTAGAAAGGTCTCATTTTTCTGGGTGACCGACCCTAGTTAGTAAGGTCTCATTTTTCTGGGTGACCGACCCTAGTTAGAAAGGTCTCATTTTTCTGGGTGACCGACCCTAGTTAGTGAGGTCTCATTTTTCTGGGTGACCGACCCTAGTTAGTGAGGTCTCATTTTTATGGGTGACCGACCCTAGTTAGTGAGGTTCTGGCGCTGAGGGAGACCAGTTGGAGGTCAAAAAGTTGGCTGAAGGAGTGAGAGAGGTTTGTCGAGGCTAGTGGCTGTGTTGGTGGAGGAGAGAGAAAGAGAGGTTTGTCGAGGTGAGAGGAGAGAGAGAGGGTGCTGCTATGATAGGAGAGAGAGGGATGGAGGAGCTATCAAATACCATGAATGGACAGTCGAGGCTGTCGATGGTGGCCGTGTGGGTTACATAAATTTTCCTCTTGTTCTTCCCTGTATTCCCCCATTTCTCTCTGCAATTTCCCCTCTCTCTACGTAAGTCCCCCTTTTTTTTATGGTTTTCCTCTCCTCTCTTTTATGTGAAATTTTACACGTTCTCACTCTACATAATTTCTCTTAGTTCCTCCCTTTCCCCCCTGTTCTCCCTATGTAAATTCTCTCGTTCTTTTTTTTCTCTAGCCTTCTCCCCTGTGTGATTCCCTTTATTCTTTTCTTTCTCTGCATGATTCCCCCCTCTACATGGTTTCTCTATGCGGTATTTATAGGCGTAAAAACAATGGGTTGCCTTTGTAGTTGTGCTCTGAAAGCATGGTTATCGGCGCCAGCGTGTGCAGATGGCCTTTTAGGTGGTATAGGTGGTTTGTAGGCAAGCAGTGCAGGTAAAGGCATGCAGTGCAGGTAAAGGCATGTGGGGACTGTAGTTTAGGGGAAGGTGGAAATGCAATTTGACCCTTCCATTTGTAATTATTCTAATTGCATCTCTAATTGGCTTTCAACTTTTAATTTTATGCAATTGTATCCTTGTTATAATTTCAATAACAACTTTAGCTTTGCACACCTTTTTCTTATTTTGGTTCTTGGTTTTTGATTTGTGCGATTTGATCCTTAATGAACCATTAAACTCTTAATTATTTTCAATTTGACCCCTAACTTTACACAATTGGCTTGGAAAAAACTCAATTGGGTCTCCGAAAATTCCAATCTTCTCAATTAAGCCCAAATTAAACTCAAGAACTTGATTTTTTTTATTGATTAAGCCCTTAATAAAATTAATTTGACTAATTTAAAGCATAATTAAGTCCTTGCACTTAATTAAATATTTCAATTGGACCTTAAATTAATTTGTAAACATAATAATACTTTAAATTGACCCATGATTAAATCAAATTGCTCTATAAAAAATACTGTCATGATTTTTGGCTTAATTCTTACCTCAAATTTGCATTTTCTCTCATTTTTGGGCATAAAAGAGGTATGATTGGGGTTTCGATAACTTCCAAAATTTTCACATTGATTTTTTTACCAACACCGACCCTTTTTATTTTTTTATTTTTATTTTTGGGAAGATTTCGGGGAGTAACCTAGAAATTGGGTCATGACCCTTTTTATTATTTTTCATTACCTTTTACAAATTTTACATTATTTAGAAAATAGAAAAAAAAACTAAATCCATAAATTTAAATACATGAAATAATTAAAAAAATTAAGCAATGTTAGAAAACAAAAAAAATCATCGAAAACTAACAAATTGGTTATGAATAGTGGTGGTGGTTATAGGAATAGTGGCGGTGCCAAAATAAGGTGCCAAGTAGATCTCCCCTTTCCTTTCTCCTTGTCAGCGGCGATATCATGGTGACCTGCAAAGAACAATGAAACAAACAGCGAAAACCCCATGGTTAGCAAAGAGCTCTCAATCAAATAATTTCTCGTGGTTCAACATGAGGCCTCTTGGTTGGATTCTAAGAGAAGAATGGAAGGGCCTGAATGAAAAAGCTTGGGTGAAGAAATACCGGGCACTTCCTGAAAGTAAGTTCAGATGGAAAACACCTTGGGTAGGAAGTTCAACTTATCTAATGAGTTGCGGTAGTAAAGCATGGGTCCTGTTAATTGGTTTAACCGGTTATGTTAGCTATTGCTCCTCTCTAGTAACCAGGCAGTTTGGGGGAACACAATATGTGCCGAGAACTAAAGGATTGACTGAATACGTGGGTTCTTTCAAAGAAGTCAACTCATTGGCTGAGCTTGAAGTAATTAAAAAGGACTGGGAGCAACCTATGTTAGTTAAGAGAGAGTCTCATCCAAATAAGCCTTCTGTTAGCCCTAGTTACCTGGCATGGAGGAAGAACGTCGTAAAGCAAAGCCTGGTACAAGATAGAGCACCCGTCTTTGCTGAAACTAAAAGAAAAAGGGTTGACGAAAGGGACCTGTAAGAAGAATTGGATAAGTTAAGAATTGAGCTTAGCAGCAGCAAAGGCAATCAGAAATTCCTCGAGAAACAACTACTAGAAGAAGAACAAATGAGGGTTTCTTTGGATTGTCAGTTGCAAAGGAAAGAAGAGCATCTCACCAAGTTGATCCAAGAGAAGAAGCAGCTAGAAGAAATAAGTTCTCAATATAATGACCGGATAAATAAATATGAAATGATGGAAAAGGAATTGGTCAGCTTGAAGACAACGTCTAGAAACAGGGAGCATGCGAACCAAGAATTGGTAGCCTCGGTGATAACAGAAAGGGACCATTACAAGATGAAATGGGAAACTAAGAAGGAGAAAGAAAGGGTGGTCAGTCTTGTTTTTGAAGAAGAAAAAGAATTAAAAGCCTAGTACCGAGTTTAGACAGAAAATAAGTTGGAGGCAAGAAGGATAGCTGAGTCTAACGTGAAAAGATACTTAACCATGGCAAATGGCCTAAGAGATCATGTTTCCACTCTGCAAGCTGAACTAGAAGCTCGGGAAGAAGAACTAAGGATAGCGCAAGAGCAATGCAATGAATGGCAAGAACGCACCACCAAAATTGAGGCTCAGTTGAACTCCGAAATAATAAGGCTCCAGGCAAGGCTATAAAGGGCTAAAGATCAAACCCAATAGTTTGAAAAATTAGTTCTAATATTAGAGAAAAACAATGACTCATTAACTGCTTGCAATGAAACGTTGTACCAGGATAATCTTGTATTCCATCACAAGATAGAGCAGACTGATAAACTGATCAATATAGTGGCTAGAAAGGCAGATGAATTATGTGTAAAAGCTACTAAAATCGGTGGTAATGCCTGCAAATATGAAATGTACTTGGATGAACTCTCCTCTTTTGTTAAGTTTGTAGCTAATAGAGGAGTAGCATTTGAGTAAATATTTTGTATTTTGATGAATGAAATGGACAAGCTCCATCTCTTGCCTTTTGTCATGTGTGTATTATTCAATTGACTCAAGTATATGGGCAAAGCTTCTACAAGATATCTACGGATTTTACCCGGCATGGAAGTCATGGATTGGTTTTTCAAAAAAAAATCATCATGCATACATTCATTCATCATAAATAACACGCATATCAGGTTGAAATATAGGTCCCCGAAGAAATTCACCTCCTAGGATTTACAACACCCGTCTCCGTCAAAGAAATATGGAAGACGAAGAACATGCACATCAAAACGCTCACTTCCAAGAGGAGTTGAATGTTTTAAAAGACAACGTAGCTCGCATCGCTAGTCTACTTGAGCAGACACTAAGAAATGCCTCTGGCGAAGTTCCTTCAACTAGACCTCTGACAACTACTCAAACACAAGAGGTAAACCATCCTGATGAAATAATCGGAGAAGAGGTTCAGAATCCTCAACAAAATCCCCTTTTTGGACATGCAACCGCACCAACACCCCTACCAACACCGATTGGTGGAATATATGTAAATGAGTCCCATAAAACACAATCATCTGACGGTGTCGTTCAAGACAAAATGGCGGCATTGGAGGCTAGGATAAGGGCCATTGAAGGAGCAGAGTTGTATGATCCAGTAAGAGCTGCAGAAATGTGTTTGGTCCCAAATGTGGTGATACCAAAGAAATTCCGTGTTCCTGAGTTCATCAAGTATACTGGAACACAATGCCCTGTCACACATCTAAAGTCATATTGTAACAAAATGACAGAAGTGGTGCATGATGAGAAATTATTAATGCATTTCTTTCAAGATAGTTTGAGTGAAGCAACTTTAAGTTGGTACATGAGGCTTGATAACACTAGAGTTTATAATTGGAAAGACTTGGTAGATGCTTTTGTTAAGCAATACAAGTATAATATGGATATTGCTCCTAATAGAACTAGTCTGTCCAACCTGGAAAAAGGGGAAAAGGAGAGCATAAGAGAATATGCTCAAAGATGGAGAGACCTGGCTACACAAGTGCACCCTCCCCTTTTAGATAGAGAGATGGTTACTCTATTTGCCAATACACTGAGAGCACCATACTACGAGCATGTAATGGGAAGTTCGGCACAACAATTTACAGATGCCGTAGCCATGACAAAGCGTATAGAGCAAGGAATAAAGAATGGGAGAATTTCTATACCTATGGAAAAGAAGGGTTTCGTAGGAAAAAGAAAAGAGGTTGATCATATTGAAGGTGGTTATAAGGGCAAGAACACCTAGTTTCCAAAATACAACCCCTTATCATCTCAAGTCGCCAACATTAACTTTAACTCTCCATTCTCTACCAAAAAAACCGAGAACCAAGTTGGAAATTTACCGAAAAACCAAATCAGAAGGTTCCCCAAAGAGAGCTACCAAGAACTTCAGGAACAATTACCCCTATTGTCAATGCCTCTAGACGAGATATACCAGAAATTATTAAGTATTGGGCATGTAGCTCCTGTACCCTTGACACCCTTGCAACCACCTTATCCCAATTGGTATAAACCGGATCTTACTTGCGAATACCATGCAGGAGTCGCAGGATACAACATACATACATGCATTGCTTTTAAAAGGAGGCTCCTCCAATTAATTAAAGCTGGATGGATAACCTTCGATGATACCGAGCCTCAGAGAAGTTTAAAGGTGCCGATGGAAAAAATCTATCAAATGCTGACAAAAGCTAAACATGATGATATGAGATGTTGCCAATATCATAACCAGGAAGGTCATTCTATTAGTCAGTGTCAAGGCTTCTATGAAAATGTGACGAAAATGATAAATAGAGGTTTGCTTCGAGTAGAGACAATTACAGATGATAAAGTATCTGTGACAGAAATGTCAAAGAAAGAAGTATGTCGGATCCAACTCACTCCAGAAGGACTACCCAAGTTAGTTTTGACCAAGCCCACCGCTACCCATAGAAAAGACTATAATGCCATACCACACAATTATGGGCATTAATCTTTTTGTCTGAAATTGGAGGCTTGACTCGAAGTGGTAGATGTTTTACCCCGGAGGAGTTAAGAAGAATTAAAGGGAAAGAAGTGGTCGAAATAAATAAACCCATAACAGAAGAGGAGACCAATGAATTCCTGAAGTTGATGAAGCATAGTGAATATAGTGTGGCGGAACAACTCAAGAAGACCCCTGCTAAGATATCATTATTTTCCTTGATATTGAGTTCCGAGTCTTATTGGAAAGCTTTGCAAAAAGTGTTGAATGAGGCCCATGTCCCCCAGGACATTAACCTAGAGGCCATGGAGCATTTAGTAGGGAGAATACAAGCTTCAAATTATGTGTATTTTACTGAAGATGAAGTGGATCCTGATGGTACAGGGCTCAATAAGCCATTATACATCACAATACGATGTAAAGATGTTTTAATTGGAAAGGTATTAATTGATAATGGCTCTGCACTGAATGTGTTACCAAGGCACATGTTAAAAGAAATGCCCATTGATGCATCGCACATGAAGCCAAGGGCATTTGATGGATCACCGAGACCAATAGTGGGGACATTGGAAGTAGAATTATATGTGGGGCCATAAATATTCCTAGTGACATTGCAAGTAATGGATATACATCCATCTTACAGTATGTTACTAGGAAGACCATGGATACATGCAGCTAGAGCAATGACCTCTTCACTACACCAATGCTTGAAATATATTATAAATGGAATGTTGATTACTGTCAAAGCGGAGGAAACAGTTTCAATGATCAAGAATGTGGTCGTACCTTTTGTAGAAGCCAAGGACTGTAGGGAAGGGAATATTCATGCTTTCGAAATAGTGAATGCAGACTGGGTTCGTGAGGGCACGATGTTAAAGAAACCAAGAATCCTAGAGGCAGCAAAGATGGCAGCCAAGTGTTTTTTAAGGAATGGGATTCCCTTTCAATATGATCCTATAAGCGGAATGCCAGAACGAATCAATATAATGAAATTGAAATGTGCGGATCAAAGGTTCGAATTGGGATATAAGCCAAAAAAAGAAGATTATATGCGGGTTGCCCAAGCTAGGAAAGAAGCAAGGATGGCGAAAATTGAGGAAAGGGAGTCAAAAGAAGAAGAGCTTGTCCTCCCACCACTCCAAGTATCTTTTCATAGTTCAGTTGAGGAGATCAAGTCAGGCATAACCGATTTGCATATTGACACTCTTGAATGCCAAGGGGAAGAGACAAATTTTACACAAATATCTATTCACGATGCAGACAAGCTTCCTACGAGGACTTTTGTGCGAAAATTAGTTAGAGGAAAGGTGCACCAGAATTGGAAGATGGAGCTTGCTCCTATTGTGTTTAAAAAATAATTGCTTTTGTCTGATCATGTCCATGATTTAATTTATTTTGACCTTGACGGTAATCCAGCTCACGATGCCGCAAGGTTTTGCTTTGTCAAATGAGCACTCTTTTTATAAGATCATGCATTTTTATGACCTGTCATTTGCAAATACGCATTCTTACACGAACACACCTTACAGTTTCAGGAGTGCTGAAAGTTCCAACCACTCACAAAACTATCACACTAAGAATAATTGGCCAAATTTCAATAGTGTTATTGTACTTGATGACGAAGAATGGGCAGAGGAAGATATAAAGGAGTTTGCTAAATTGGTGGAAAAGTCTGAAAAAACTTGGAAACCTTTTAGTGAAGAGCTTGAGACCATCAATTTAGGAACCGAGCAAGAGAAAAAGGAGTTAAAAATTGGTACCCTTATTACAACTGAAGAAAGAAGAAGATTGATCTCTCTTTTGCATGAATATACAGATATTTTCACCTGGACTTATGCAGAAATGCTTGGTTTAGATACTGATATAGTCGTGCATAAAATCCCTTTAATAGAAGGAAGCATGCTAGTATAAATGCAGCCAGATATGCTCCTAAAAGTTAAAGCAGAGATACAAAAGCAATGGGACACAGGGTTTCTAGAGGTTGTTCACTATCCTCAATGGGTAGCTAATATGGTTGTGATCCCTAAGAAAGAAGGAAAGATCCGGGTGTGTGTGGATTATAGAGATTTGAACAAAGCAAGCCCGAAAGATGATTTTCCATTGCCTCACATAGATACCTTGGTTGATAACGCTGCTAAAAATGCCACATATTCATTCATGCATGGGTTTTCTGGTTATAATCAGATTAGGATGGCAGTACAAGACAAAGAGAAAAACCACCTTTACCACACCTTGGGGAACTTTCTGTTATAAAGTGATGCCATTTGGTTTGAAGAATGTTGGGGCTACATATCAGCGAGCGATGGTGGCTTTTTTCCACCATATGATGCACCGAGAAGTTGAAGTCTATGTGTACGACATATTAGCTAAATCCAAGATCGATGAAGATCATGTGCAGATATTGAGGAAACTATTTGAGAGATTGCGAAAGTACCAGTTAAAGTTGAACCCTGCCAAATGCTCCTTCGGAGTAAAGACATGAAAATTGTTGGGTTTTATTGTGAGCAGTCGAGGAATAGAAGTTGATCCCGATAAAGCTAGGCCATACAAGAAATGCCCGCGCCTAAAACTGAAAAAGAAGTAAGGAGTTTTCTCGGACGCTTGAATTATATAGCTTGTTTTATATCCCAGCTAACGACAACGTGTGAACCGATTTTTCGCTTACTCAGAAAGAAAAATCTTGGAGTGTGGGATGCTAGTTGTCAAGAGGCCTTCGACAATATAAAGAAGTATTTACAAAACCCTCCACTATTAGTACCTCCATTGCCAGGGAAACCATTGATCTTGTACTTAACGGTTACAGAAACAACCATGGGTTGTGGTTGGGACAACATGATGAATCTGGAAGAAAGGAGCAAGCTATATACTACTTGAGTAAGAAGTTTAACGATTGTGAGTCTAGGTACCCCATAATTGAGAAGCTATGTTGTGCTTTGGTTTGGAGTGCGAAAAGACTCAGGCAGTATATGTTATACTACACCATGTGGCTAATTTCCAAGTCAAATCCACTTAAGTACATATGTGAAAAGCCCTATTTATCCAGCAGGATAGCGAGGTGGCAAGTGTTGTTAGCAGAATATGACATTGTTTTTATGACGAGGAAATCCATAAAGGGCAGTGTAGTTGCCGACCATCTTGCAGATCATGCCGTGGAAGATTATGAGCCTCTAAATTTCGATATCCCTAACGAAAACATACTAGAGATTAGGGATGATATGGGGGCGGATGAGTGGTGGACACTCTATTTTGATGGAGCAGTAAATGTATCAGAAAATGGGGTTGGAGCTGTAATAATTTCCCAGATGGAAAGCAATACCCTTTCTCAGCAAGGTTGCAATTCGAATGCACTAATAACACAGTCGGATATGAAACATGTATCATTGGTTTAGAGGCCGCTTTAGAGCTCAAGGTTAAGTAACTTGAAGTCTTTGGGGATTCCATGTTGATTATTTGCCAAGTGAAAGGAGAATGGCAAACTAAAGATGAAAAGCTGAAACCTTATCAAAACTACCTTGTAAAACTAGTCGGTGATTTCGAAGAGGTTAAATTCACTCACATGAGCAGGGATAAAAATCAGTTTGTTGATGCTTTAGCAACTTTGGCTTCAATGGTACACTCGAAGAAATCCACCCAATCGACATCAAGGTTCGAAATCATCAAGCCCATTGTTGCACACTCGAAGAATCATCAGATGGGGAACCCTGGTATAGTGATATTAAAAGATTCATCCAACACCAAGAATATCCCCAAGACGCTTCTAAAGAAGATAAAGAGACTTTAAGGAGGATGGATGCAAATTTCTACTTGGATGGCGAAATCCTATACAAGAGGTCGTTTGATGGAACTTTACTCAGGTGTTTAGATGAGAAAGAAATTGGGCAAGCTTTAAAAGAAGTTCACGAAGCAATTTGTGCAACCCATGCCAATGGTCATACAATGGCAAGGCAAATGCAAAGATCTGGGTATTTTTGGCTGACTATGGAAAGAGACTGCGTGATTTATGTTAGAAAATGTCATAAGTGTCAGATTTATATTGATAAAATAAATGAACCTCCAAGACCTCTATTCAACATGTCCTCACCGTGGCCATTTGACATGTGGGGATAAGATGTCATAGGACCAATTAACCCGAAGGCAAGTAATGGACATAGATTCATTTTGGTGGCAATTGATTACTTTACTAAATGGGTGGAAGCTAATTCCTACGCCCATGTAACGCAAAAGGTTGTCAAGAAGTTCATTGAAAGAGACTTGATTTATCGCTATGGTCTACCTGCAAGGATGGTGACTGATAATGCTCAGAACTTTAACGGAAAATTGATTGTCGAACTTTGCACCAAGTGGAAAATGAAGCATCTCAATTCCTCTCCTTGTAGACCAAACATGAATGGAGCCGTTGAAGCAGCTAATAAGAATCTTAAGAAAATCATCCAAAAGATGGTTGTGACTTACAAAGATTGATATGAAATGCTACCATGCACTTTGCACGCATATCGCACTACTGTGCGAACTTCCATAGGGACAACCCCATATGTTTTAGTATATGGAATGGAGGCAGTCACAACTTTAGAACTGGAGATTCCATCACTAAGGATCTTGAAAGAGGCAGAGTTAGATGAATCAGAATGGGCAAGGGTGAGGTTTGAACAGTTAAACTTAATTGATGAAAAAAGATTAGCAGCTATTTGCCATCACCAGTTATACCAAGGCAGGATATCAAAAGCTTACAACAAGAAGGTCAAGCCAAGGGTGTTCAAAGAGGGAGATTTGGTATTAAAGATGTCAGTAGTAGAGGACCAGAGTAAATGGGCGCCAAATTATGAGAGACCATATGTAGTGAAAAAGGCTTTTTCTGGGGGAGCCTTAATTTTAACTAACATGGATGGAGAAGATCTGCCTAGACCTGTAAACTCTGATGTTGTGAAGAAATATTATGCTTAATGTATCACTCAGGACATCTAATGAAATTGAAATTTGGCCATGAATTTTTGGTGTATCCTCTTTTTTTGCATGATCCCAGGATTTTATAAAGATTTTTGGCAGATCAAAGTCTAGTACAAAAATGAATATCAATTTGATGTTTATTTAATAAATGTGTTCTGGGAATTCAAAGGATTTCATTGAAAGGTGATCTCATACCATCAAAATCCACATAATAAAGATAATCTTTTAGCCAAACAAATATTCCAAAAAAAATAAAAAAAAATCATTAAAAAAAAATTGTTTCGCATGGAAAAACAAGGCTTATTGATTCATATTGCATGTTTTGAAATGAGGAAAGGCCATATTTGATATCCTTTGCAGTCCCTATTTGAACCTAATAATTTTATTTTCTTGATAATTAACCTTGACAAGGATCATAACCTACACTGGGGAGCAAGTGCACAAAAAAAATCTACAAAACAGTCCTCAATGACAGGTGACACCCGAAGAAGCTAGGGGGCATAAACATAAAAAGGTTTTAGTACACCATAGCAAATTAATTCAACATTTTGGTAGTACTAAAAACCCAACATAGAAAGCCCAAACAAAATGCTGGGAGGCATGTCGTGAAAAAGCTCAAACAAATATACCTTGGGGCCCTGTCAAGTCAGCATAATGTTAGTGCCAAAGACCAATGAAAAAGCCCAAACAAAATACTTGGGGGGCATGTCAAGTCAGCACAACGTTAATGCCAAATAGCATTGAAAAAACCAAGCAAATACTAGGGGGCATGACAACATAAAAAGCCCAAACAAAATACTTGGGGGCATGTGAAGTCAGCACAATGTTAGTGTCAAATACCAATGAAAAAGCCCAAAGAAATATCGGGGGGGCACGTCAAGGTCAAAGCTCAAACCAATACTAGAGGGTATACTAGGTCACTATGAAAATAAATCATGAGGGCTAAGTGAAGTTCTAAGAGTAAGCACTAAGTGATCCTTAGTCTAAAAAACCCTTAAACACTTTTTGAGCCTATAAATATCATTTTTTTTGTAGCCAGTAACCTAAGCCTACGTTACAAGCTTAATAAAGCCCTTTCTGATCAAATATGGGTTATTTGGATCGATAAGAAGTGCTTTTCCATTTGAAACAATCCTTACAAATGCTTTACACAAGTTGATCTAAGCCTTCTTGACATACAAGACTTACAAATATCCTTTTGCATTCTTGTCAAAGTCAACAAAATACTTGACAATGAGATCACTTGAATTCTTTCGAGAACAAGCTAGTTAAACAAACATCAAAATGGTTTTTGTGCTTGGAATGACTTTGAAATTCCAAAAGTTTTACTTGAAAATATTTTTTGCAAATAACCATCTCTTTCCTGTAAATACTCAAAGCCTAAAACACTGGTGTGACATGATTTAACTGGGAGAATCAAAATGGTTTTTGTGCTTGGAATGATTTTGAAGTTCCAAAAATCCCACATGAAAACACCATCTTTGCAAATAATCAACCCCTTCCTACAAACACCTGAAGCCCAAAACACTTTTGGGGCATGACCAAACAGAGGGGCAATCTAAAATGCAATTGAAGTTGGCTCTATCATTCCTTTTCAAAGAATATGGATCAAACTCAGGGGGGCATATCATCTCCAGCGGTCAACATCAACAAGTTGCGACTTGAGTATGCAGAAGCGAGAAGCATTCAAATCACGAAGTTGACTCCATAATTCATTTTCAAAGAATCTAGATCAAACTGGGAGGCATGTTGATATGGAAAGTCTATCACCCCCAATGGTCAAAATCATAAGTTGCGGCTTGAGTATGCAGAAGCGAGAAACTGACAAATACAGAGGTCCAAATCCTAGAAAAGAAGGTCTGGAGGAAGAAAGGGGACCTATATCTCTCAGGTAAGGATACATGCATCATCATGCATTGCATCCCCATTGAAAATCAAAAAATATTCTGGAGGGATCGTAATTTACGAACCTTCATTCATTTTGTGCACGCTTTCAAGCTCTCATCTCATACATTTCCTTGAGTTCGCTTTTCAGCTTTATATATTCCTTGATTTTGGGTGTCGTCATGCATTGCACCATCATTGAAAATCTAAAAAATATTTTGGAGGGATCGTAATTTTCGAACCTTCATTCATTCTGTGCATGCCTCCGAGCTCTCACCCCTTTCACTTCCTTAAGCATGCTTTTTGACTTTATCTCTTTCCTAATGCGAATGTCATCATGCATTGCATCTCCCCGCTGATAATATAGAAAATGTTTAGAAGGGATTGTAATTTACAAACTTTAATCATTTTTTTGTGCACCTTTGAGCCCTCATCATTTTCACTTCCCTGAGTGCACTTACGAGCCTTTCATTCAGTAGATAGAGCGTTTTTCAACCTTATCTCTTTCCTTATTTGAATGCTCTTTCTAGCCATCAACCAACTCAGATAGTGCACTTTTAAGTCCTATCTCTTTCCAGAACTTGGTGAGCTTTCCAACCCTCGGTCCATCAATTAAATAGTGCACTTTCCAGCCCTATTTTCCATTTTCGAGTGTGTTTTCATACCCTTAAAATAGTGCGCTTTCAAGCTATATTTCTCCTCATCTTCGAGTGCGTTTTCATACACTCGACCATCGATTAAAATAGTAGGCTTTCAAGACCTATTTCCCCTTATCTTCGAGTGCGTTTTCATACCCTCGACCATCGATTAAAATAGTGTGCTTTCAAGCCCTATTTTCTCTCATTTTAGAGTGCGTTTTCATACCCTCGACCATCGATTAAAATAGTGCGCTTTCAAGCCCTATTTCCCCTCATCTTCGAGTGCGTTTTCATACCCTCAACCATCAATTAAAATAGTGCGCTTTCAAGCCCTATTTCCCCTCATCTTCGAGTGCCTTTTCATACCCTCGACCATCAATTAAAATAGTGTGCTTTCGAGCCCTATTTCCCCACATCTTCGAATGCGTTTTCAGACCCTCAACCATCATATAACCTGGGTAGGTCTCCCATAACAATGAGACCACCTCCACCATTTTCACCTGGGTAGGTCACCCATAACAATGAGACCACCTCCACCATTTTCACCATTTCCTAGGTAGGTCACCCATAACAATGAGACCATCTTCATCATTTTTCATCTGTGTAGGTCACCCATAACAATGAGACCACCGTCACCATTCTTTTTCTTTACAACGCTTACTATCTAAAGTCTTTTCCAAAACTTTAGTCGTAAGCATTGTAAAGAGGGGGCAACTGTCGTAACCCAATTTTTGGGTTACTCCCAAAAATAAAATAAAAATGACAAAAAATAAAATAAAAGGGGTTTGGTGTTGTTAGAAAAATTGTGGTGAAAATCTTGAATATTTTCTGAGCTGAATCATATCCCTGTTGCGCCCAAAAAAATAAGAAAAAATACAAATTTGAGGTAAACATTAAGTCAAAAATCATGATTATATTTTTTATAAGCCAAGTTGATTTAATCATGGGCTAATTCAAAATATTATTATGTTTAAAAATTATTTTAAGGTCCAATTGAAGAATTTAATTAAGTGCAAGGACTTAATTATGCTTTAAATTGATCAAATTAATTTTATTACAGGCTTAATTGACAAAAAGTCCAATTCTTGAATTTATTTGGGTTCAATTTACAAGATTGGAATTTTTGGAGACCCAATTGAATTTTTTCCAAGTTAATTGTGCAAAATTAGGGGCCAAATTGAAGACAATTGAGAATATAATGCTCAATTGAGAGTCAAATTGCACAAAACAAAAGGTAGGGACCAGAATAAAAATGGCACGCAAATTAAAGGACCAAAACATATTTATACTTACAACTATTTTTAACAACAACCCACCACCCCGCCGAAAGCAATCAATAGGTCGGTTGTTGCACATGCCACCCAGATGAAAATATAGTGTTTCAGCCACTGTACATATTGGTTTTATGTTATAAATAGCCATGCACAACGATGAAATGAGGAGGAGGAGACGACCAGGGAAGATATCACACAGAAAGCTTTCAAATTTTTCCCTCTTGTTTTCTTCGTTCATCAGGCCTTTGTTCATTTTTTTTCTTTCTTTTTCTTCTTTTCTCTTTTCTCTTCCATTCGTCTCTCTCTCTCGATCCTGTCTCTCTCTCCCTCTAAAATTTCACACAGCACTCCCTCCCTCTCTCTCTCTCTCAGCTTGAAAAACAACCACTGTTGACCAACTCCCTCCATCGCACCGTCGACCATCCAAGCCCCTCTTGAGCACCACCATCGTCTCCCCTATCACTCCAGCGACCCAGGCAGCTAGCTCCGGTGAAGAAGGTAGAACAACCCCGACGCAGCAGCAACAGGCCAACGACTTTGAGGGCATTTTCCGGCCACCACAGACCTCCGTTTACAAAACCACCACGATAAGAAGGATCACCTCGACCCCCTCTACACGACTGTATCCTCAGGTAATCCTCTCGTCGAAGTTGTCCATCTTACTGTTCACAAAGTCACTATTCTTCTTCGTTTTTGTTTTTTTGTTTTTCATTTTTTTTTCGGTTCGGGCCGGGTTAACCCGCCCAACCCAAGATTAATTGGGCTTCCAGCACAGACGAGCTGGAAGCCTAGCCCGAAATAAAACGGGTTGTCAGCCCACTACACTAAGAGCCCAGTCCAAGATCAACTGGCTTCCAGCCTCATAGGCTGGAAGCGCAGCCCAAATCGGGTGGGCTATCAGCCCATCAGGCTCACAGCCTAGCCCGAAAAAAATAAAAATAAATAAAATAAAAATAAATAAAATAAAATAAAATAATAAAAAAATGTAAAATATAAAAAAATTAAAAATTAAAAATTAAAAAAATAAAGAAAAATAAAAAAAGGATAAAAAAATAAATAAAACATCTTCTCTTTTTTTTAAAAAATTCATTAAAAAAAATATTTGTTTTCTTGCATACGGCCGGATTCCAAAGCTTTTCTCATTGTATTTTTCGTAAAATGAAAAATTTGGATATTGTAACCGGTTTACAATTATCCATCGGAAGTAGGCCAAAATGTCAAAAATGATTTAATAATTATTTTGTTTTCGCGGTGTAAATTGACATTGTAAAGTACACTCGCAGATAAAAAAAATAAAATTTTAACTACTGTGTAAAATTACATTGTATAATACATCAATGGATAAAAAAAGGATTTCAACTACGGTGTAAAATTACATGGTAAAGTACATCCGTAGGTAAGAAAAAGATCATCAACTGCGGTGTAAAATTACATTGTAAAGTACACCGGCAAAAAAAAAATTGTTTCTTTGAAAAATGCAATGCAAAATTTTAATTGAAAAAAAAAATCAAACAACAATGCAGGTTACCTTAGGTAGGGTGCACTGGGGGCGATGCGTCTTCCCCTTGCACAACAAGTCCCCTTACCCTAGACTCTCACAGACCAATAGTTTCCTAGTGACCTTAATATTAGGTGGCGACTCCTGATATTTATAGTTGTAATTTTTATGACTATAAAAAACACCCTCTCATTTTTACCGTGCGCCGTTATCCCCATCGAAATAGGGGGAAGGGCGGGGCGCGAAGCGCGTCAAAAAAATCATCGTCGCGACAGTCCTAATGTGATTTGCGGTTGCCTATATCAATGTGAGGGTCTCTCCAGTCTGCCTGTTGGCCATGGTGATGGAGCTTCCACTAAGTATTATAATGACTTTAGGCTTTTTTGTTCGCCTCAGCTCCTACTTCCTCTAGGGTCTGTTCCTATGTTTATTGTTTCCCTGTGGTAGCAACATGGAGTCCTTAAGAATCCTTCCTGTTTCAAGGGCTATGTTTTACTAGAAATGTTGCTCTATTGTTGCATTCCTATTAAGATTTGTTGCTTCAGCAATTGTGATTTGGAATGGTAGTTTTCTAACATTGCTGCTCCTTTTCCTTTATTTTCTTATCGGAGTCTTGCCCTAGCGGTGGACTGTGTTGCACTGCATTAGTTATCTCCTAGTAGCCTGCTTTGTGTGCTAGTTTTGTTGGCAAAATTCAGTTGCTACTAAATGCTAAGTTGGTTGCGTGCTCTAGGGAACCTATCCCACTACTGATCATGTAATTCTAGTCATGTTGCCAATGGTTTGTTGATGAAGTGTGCTTAACCAATCGAGGAACGCTCTTTGTTGGCTATTGTTGAGTTGAATGGTTGATTCCGGTTCAACTATGAAAAAAATTGTTTGTTGGCTACTAGACTAGAGTATGCTCTTTAGTTCAAGTTAGATGCCTTGTTTCCATTTGGTTAGCTTGTTTTCGTGAGCTTGTTCCCATCAACAAAATTATTGTATATGTTTTGTTTTGGTTGTTCTTGGAAGCCTGTTCCCTTGTACTTGCTTGTTTGTACATGTTTGTATCTTCTAACTTGTTGGTTTTCCAACTAGGTTTCACTTTTTTTTTATCTATACAATTACTTACATTTGATAAAAAAAATAGCACACAAAATCAACCGGTTCTCTTCTTTAGATCGCAGGTCTTTTCTTCTCATTTTGTTTTTCCCAAATGGTGACAGGACTGCCCACGATGGGGGATGCTATCGTTTGTGGTAGTTTGGTGAGAGGGAGAGGCTTCCCTCAACAACGACACCACATTTACCTCACCACCAACGACCTCTCCCTTCAACACAACCAAAACCAACAGCAAGAAAGCGACACAACAACAGCCAACCCACAACTAGCAGCAGCCAACCCTCGCTTCCCTTAGTAGTGTGCAAGTTTTTTGTCCTCGATCACCAACTTCGTCTCTTCGTGACGTCCAGTAGCGACAACAAGTTGTAGCACCTCTCCCAGCCATAACTTTTGACGTCTCCACTACCAGGAGAACCAACTCGAGCTCCTCTATCCAGTGGTTGTAATAGGTACGTTGACCATCTCCCTCCGTCTACCCACTTTATTGTTCATGTAATACATGAATATTTCACAATAAATCAATTCACTTTATACAAGTTTTCTTTTCTTCTCTTGTCGGGCCTCTTCTTAGCCTAGCTAGTTGGCTCGGTTAGGTCTAGCCCAAGTCTAGTAGAGTATTTTTGGCCTAATTTGGCTAGGTCATCAGATTTATTTGGGTCAAACCTAGTTTTAATGAAAAAAAATACTTATATAAAAAGTTGTATTTAAAAAAAACAAACAAAAAAGTGTTTGTTTTTAGGCATCCGACCGAATTGTTAGGTTCTAAATGTAGTGTAAATTTTTTCAAAATATAGAATTGTTAGGTTTTTGACTCCCAATGAGATAAAGACTCTCATAAAGAGAGATCTACGTCAAGCCTTACAGAAGAACATAAATAAAATTCAATATATATCTCAAGATATGACCAAAAGATTAATGAAATGTCAAACTATCTTAATCTAGTCTTCTTCATCCAATCCTTGTGTAATGGTCTTGGTTCCCCCAACAAGCCCCTCTTGATCATCAATTAGATCAATCAAGGCTTTCTATGTATTATTACAAATCCTCTTGAAGTCCTCCTTAGCTCTAAGCCTAGTAACTGAACCAACTAGAATCTCCAATGAATCATTTGATGGTTGGATTGCTAATACAAAATACCTAATTTTCTCTAAAATCTTTGGAAAAAAAACAATTCTTATGTCAAAAATACAAAACAAATTATGTTTTTGTGCTTACAACTAAATCCTAAAAGTTTTCCAAGTAAATTTTCATAAAATGCATCTTTCTCATTATTTAAAATGAAAAATGGATACCATAAAAAGTTTTTATTTCTTAAATAGGATTTAACAAAAATATAAAAAATCCTTCACCAATTATTTTGTTTACTTTACATTTAAAGTTTTACGATTTAGCTGTAGTTTTTAATATTTAGAGTTGTAAAACTATACTATAAAGTATACTTTCAGATATTAAAGATACAAAAAATAAAGGCAATCCTAAAATTGAGCTTTAGAATGATTAAGTTTTAACCCAATAAAATATAAATTCCCCTACTAAGGAAGATCTACCTTGAGTTCTAAATAACACCAACTAATAGAAAAAAAAAACATTCAAATAATAGTGCAATCTATCTTGGTTTATACAAAATATTGCACGTGCTAGATTTAGTTTTTTAAAATGTTAATAGCTTGAAAGTAACTGTTAAAAAATATAATATTGCTGGAACTCATGGTGTGTATCTCTTGGCTAGTTTAGAAAGACGCTCAAAGGTAAGGGTTTAGAATTAGATGAACCGTAACTTTAAAAACTATTTTTATTATTATTATTATTATTATTATTATGATTGATTAAACCTGTATTTTATTTTGAATTGTTGTGAAAAAAATTGGCTTTAAGGAAACCAAAATTTAATTATTTCAAACTGCAATCACTAATGCTGCTGCAATATTAATACACTAAATCTTCATTCACCGATTTATTATTTTTAAATTGAGAATATATCATTTAATCTGTCCATTTCTGTCTAAAATTAATTTCTATTTTATTATTAGCCCCGATGATTTTCTAATCATTTAGATCTATATCATTGAATTAATATTCTGTTTGTCTTACCAGAACTAAATTTATATTGAAGTTTCAAAAATGTAATAAAAGAAATAAAGGCAACAAAACAAATATTACAATCATAACGACCGAAGCAAATGATTATAACATTAAGCAGGCAGAAAACCTAGAAAAGACAAGCTAAAAAGAACGATGATGGGTGGAGGCATTTGAATTGCACCATTTTCCTTATTGGGTTGATATGGTGGGGTGGTGGCATTTGCGGGCGGAGGTGGGGTTTCTAGCTCCAAGACTTTGATGATCATCTTCTGCCCTCGCTCACAATGCCCAGCAACTCCACTGATGAAATAGAACAAACCAGGCCTGTCCAACTTGAAAACAGAGTCCCCGTCGTTGGAGAAAAATAAGGGATGAGCAGATCGGCATTTTTGGTACTCTTCCTCAGTCACTACCAAAACCGAGTCTTTGTTGTACTTGAATTCTGAAATATTCATAATTAAGCAGAAACCACATCTCTTTGTTACCACACATTGCTCTTAACACCGTATTAAGAAAAAGAAAACGAAAAAGAAAAAGGTACTTACGAACAGTGTCGTCCACTTTGAACCTATTTTTGGAGGCCCATTCAATGTACATTTGGCTATCTTTCTTAGGAATAGTCCAGCCATCCTCACCTCCTACTAGAAACTCAGTGGAAATAACGAAGTAGAGCTGGAAAATGGAGGAAAAGATAATGAAGAAGAGGAAGGCTTTGCATGCACCAGTGAAGAGATCAGATGCCATTTTTGAGGTGTTTTTCTTGTTGAGAGAATAGGAGTGCAATTTAAAAGGTAGTCAGTGAAGTTTAGGTCTGTTATATATATATACACACATATATACAGAGAAAGAGAGATCGAGTTGAGAGGATTATGAGGAGCGATTCGTGTTGAATATTCGGTTGTGGGCCGGCTTGATTTTCTCTTGGACTTGGTCATGTGCATGTATCTGCTTTTGAAATACGGCTTCTTCCTCAGAATTGTTGAGTAAATTCAGGTGAGAGGATATTAATTTAGTTATTGACTTGTTGTGCCAGTAATCTGTTCTATTTATTCCAAGTGTAAATTGTTTGTTTATCTCACTACTTGTTGTAACTGCGTGAAACTTTTAGATAAAGAGAAACGAAAGGAAAGGATTACCTTTTTTATTCTAAAAATCAAGGACTGATATATACTTGTGCACAGGTTGGTTTGTTTGGCATTCACGAATCACGACCACATCGAGCCACAAAATATTAGTTTTCGATTCACTTCACTTGAACCTGCCTGTATTATCCTATCCGTGAATATTGATGTTGAATATTTCATATACATATATATATATATATACATATACATATCAATTTTTACCCGTGTTTTCCAAGTTCATATATCTTTTTTTTTTCGTTTTATGTGCTGTTTATGTTTATTTGCTAGCAAGTTCTTCTTATGAAAATAAATTTTAAAAATATAAATTGCTTTTTTATCACTCAATATTCTTAATTTCATTCCACATTTCCCGTTAACCCTTCATCTGTTTTCTTTATATGATAGAACTCTATCTTTCTACCTTAGTAATGCAACCAAGAACAGAGCAATTTCAAGAACACGTTTCTGTAAATTATTCATCTCCCCTGCCAAATGGTTTCTCTGGCTGCTTATAAAGCCAACACGCGAGATACAACTGTAACAATTATTAACTGACTTGGCCACGTGGCTACTAACAAATTTACTAACAAACTGGAACGGCTTTTCAATTTGCCTTCTGACTTCCCGTTCCTATCATTACCCATCCCTTTAAAACTAAGTTTACAAGAATTGGAAACTTATAGTGACATCAGGACGATATTATTATAGCTATGAGAACGCAACTTAATTCCTCTGAAACTTGATTGTGACCCATACCAGCACCTTTAAGTCCAGCCTCTCCATACCTGTCATATAAAGATCGCTTCTTATCATCTGATAGTACCTCACATGCATTGCTAATTTCCTTAAACTTCTGTTTTGCATCAGGTTCTTTGTTCACAACTGGATGGTAACTCCTAGCAAGCTTTCGATAAGAACTTTTAATTTCAGATTTACTTCAATTCTTTGACACCCCAAGTACAGAATAGAAATTGCTATCCTCTCTAACTACACACCGTGCTCTCCTATGGCCATTTGAAGTTTGAGAAGTTCCTGTGTAAGATAACACAGGAAAGGAATCCCGTGAAAATAAGCTTGAGTATCTCTCGTAATAATCCTCAAACCCATGAGAGCCAAAGTCTCTGCAAAATATCTTCACAAAATCTTCCCAACTGGAGCAGGAAGACACGCACTTCTCAATTTTTGATTTCTGAAGGGGATCATAAGCATATGGTCGAATGCTTGGTGGTTTGCAACCAGCAACTAGTGGTATTCGGTGATCAAAGTCTCTCACAGGAGGGAGAGTTTTCGGTGCAACAAAAATGGCAGAAAAGGAATCCAACAAAGCTTGTAATTCCTGCTGTTGTGTAGAAGACCATTCATCTGCAGGTGCCATTATCCTGCTCCCTGTAGCGTTGCTCCTAGTAAATGCAACCTTGTCAACATGAGGATGTGATGCTAAAGGAGCACCAGCTTCAGTGCCCAACCCGATTAAAATATTGAGGACACCAGGAGGAAGACCAACCTCCCTACACACGTCAGCCAACTCCAAACAAGTCACAGATGCCAGTTCAGAAGGTTTCAGTATTGTAGTGCACCCTGCAGCCAAGGCTGGAGCCACTTTCCTTGTAACCATAGGAAGAGAAACAGGAGCTTTCTGTTTTGCATCGAAGCCTTCAGCAGCGTCCGCATAGTACTCAAAACATCCTGCAACATCATCCATGTCTTTATTAGGCGGAGGCGTGAATGTCTGATCAGGACCCAATTGATGTGAATCAATTGAATCGAGGCGTTTTTCGATTGATGCAAATTTATCTTCAAGGAGATGCTTAATTGATTCCAAAACAAGTTGAATTTTGGGAATAGAGGCTTCGAGCGCAGCAACACGAGCTTCCATTGATGTTGAGCGAGTATGACACGAGCACGGGTCATACACTAAAGGAACAACTTAGAGGATCAAAGGCTCTGATACTAATGATAGAACTCTATCTTTTTACTTTAGTAATGCAACCAAGAACATAGCAATTTCGATAATACATTTCTGTATATTATTCATCTCCCTTGCCAAATGGCTTCTCTGGCTGCTTATAAAGCCAACACGCGAGATACAACTGTAACAATTATTAACTGACTTGGCCACGTGGCTACTAACAAATTTACTAACAAATTGGAACGACTTTTCAATTTGCCTTCTGACTTCCCGTTCGTATCATTATCTACCAAGTCTGTAAATTGAAAAAGAATGATAACGCTACCTTGTCTTTACTAGGTCTAGTCTTGAAATAAAGGTTATGTCCTCCAACTTTTAGTTTAGTTTCGATCCTTTGATTTTTTTCGATCCTTTTAAGATGTCTTTGCTCTTGGTTTAAATTTTTATTTTTTATTTTTCTTTGTATTAAATACAACTAGCATTAAAAAATATAGTAAATTTAGCTTTAGTGGTATAAAATGAGAGTGAAACTCCTTCTTGTGTATGTATAATTAAACATGAAATGTTTGAAACACCACCGCAGATACTCTTCCGTTTTGTCTTATTTGAGGCTACTAAAGTTATTTTACTTTCTACTAAAAAAGTAAAATTACTGAGACATCTCACTAACAATTCTTGTTTTTGTCTTATTTGAAGGTATTATGATTATTATTGTACTATTCAAAAAAATAAAAAAATAAAAAAATCTTTGATACCATGACATTATTTGAAACACATTTTACATAATATAATAAATATATAAAAAAACTATTATACATTTTTAAAAATTCAACGACACCACACGCGTCATTCGAAATGTTCCTGAACTCTGAAATTGACATCGCGCCAAGCAACATGTCCACAACACCTCACAGAAAATATAATTAAGATTGGTAAATTACCAATACACCCTATAACCAACTCTTGGATTTATACGGGGTATATACTTACTTTTATAACTCGTGGTGCGCATCAGCTGACCTAGACACCTTGATTTTTAGAAAAGGGTCAGAACATTAGTCATGGTGCGCTTAAGCTCACTTAGAGGCCCTAGTTATAAGAAAAATATAAGTGAAAAAAAAATATCAAAAGCTTAAGTTGGACCAGATACACCGGTTACAAAAAACTATACAAGTAAAAAAACAAATATAAGCTTGAAAGCAATGTAGCAATCCATATTATTTAAAAAAAATAATCTGAGAATTAATCATGGTGCTCTTAAGTTGGACGGAGACCCCGGTCATAAAAAAAATAGTCTGGGGATTAGTCGTGGTGCATCCAAGCTGGTCTGAACACCCTAATTATCAAAAATAAATTTTGATATGGGGAATGGTGGTGGTGCACTTAAGCTGACCCAGAGATCCAAGTTATAAAAAAATATAAGTGAAAAAAAAGTATAAGCATGAAAGTATTATAGCATTCCATATTGTTTTTTTAAAAATTCACCTAGGAATTAGTTGTGGTGTGCTTAAGTTATCCCACAGACCTTGGTTATGAAAAAATTGTATAAGTGAACAAAACAAAAGTATAAGAAAAAAAGGAAAAAATATACCAGCAGGAAAGCACTTTAGTAAAAAAAAAAAATGGATCTAGGGATTGTCGTGGTACGCATAAGTTGGCATGGACACCCTGGTTATAAAAAAATTGAATTTGTGGATTAATCGTTGTGCTCTTAAGCTAGCTCGGACACTTTGATTATAAAAAAACAAATATATATATATATATATATATATATATATATATATATATATATATATATATATATATATATATATATATATATATATAGATATAGATATAGATATGTAAGTGGAAATAGAAAAAATATATCAAAAAGTATAATAGGCAAAAAAATGTTTTGGAGAAAAAATATAATAAGAAAAAAAATAAAAATAAAACATAATAAGGAAAACACCAAATAAGAGGCAAGAAAAGAAGAATAAAAAAATAGGGAAAAAACATTGTAGCGGAAAAGCATTGTTGCAATTAACAATGCTATGTGCGGGGAGCTACAGTCGTGGTGTACTTAAGCTGACTTAAAGACTCCAGTTATAATTTTTTTCCAGGTATAAGGAAAAAAATGTATAAGTGAACTAAAAAAAGATAAGGAACAAAAATTAAGAAAATAATAAATTTATCCAAGGATTAGTCGTAGTGCGTGCAATTTGGTCTGGACACCCTGGTTATCAAAAAACAATTTGGTCCGAGGATTAGTCGTAGTACGATTAAGGTTGACGTGACAACAATTTTTTATGTGCTTGGGGGAGACAACAAAGCGCGTTGAAAGTGGAGAGGTGTTATAGTCATACGACTATAATTATTAGGAGTCACCGCCTAGTATTAAGGTCACTAGAAACCTAATGGTTTGCGAGAGTTTTGGGTAAGGAGACTTGTTGTGCAAGGGAAAGACGCATCACCCCCAATGTACCTTACCTAAGGTAAGCTACATTGTTGTTTGATTGTTTTTCTTAAGTCATTTTTTTATTGGTCTTTTCTAAGGCTTAACGTAGATTTCTCTTCGTGAGAATCTCTACCTCGTTGCAGGTTGAAAGCCTAACCAATTAATTTTAAACCGAATTTTAAAAATCCCATTTTTAACTATGTACGAGTGTACTTTATAGTGTAATTTTACACCGTGATAGATAAAATAAAATAATTTTTAATTTTTTTTTTATATTATGTTCATCTTCCAACGGATAATTGTAAACCAATTACGATATCCAATTTTCACTTTAAAACATGGAAAAGATGCAACACAATTTTTTTACGACAAATATGGTCAGAAAAACCTTGGAATTCAGCCGCATGCATGAAAACAACATAGTTTTTGTTTTTTTTTAAATGCAATTTTTATGCCTTTTTATTCAACTCACACACCCATTCTCCTTTTTTATTAGATTTTTTGGGTACATTTTATAATTACATAACATGCATAAGAAATAAAAATAATAACAATTTGAAAACACATAAACATCTAAAAATTACAAAAAAACCTCCAGCAACACTATTGACAGTTGAATACGAATAGCACAACCCTACCCCCCTTCACAGGAACACTATTGGCATGTCAGCCCACGTGCCCCTGCCACTGGTGGAGCGTGGTTCCACGCACCACCAACAGAGAAAAATTGCAACATGATAGGGGGTGGATTTTTCGCTTTCCTTCCTTCTCTCACTGGTAACGACCTCCAAGGTGACCTGCAACAGAGAAAGCACCACACACACACACACACAACACAAAAATAATGGTTGTTGGGTTTTTCTTCTCTTCCCAGATCAACTCTTCCCCTTCATCATGTGGTTGATCGATGCTAGAAGAGAAGATGGAGCAGGAGAGAAGAAGAGATGAGGCTGGCCGAGAGAGGGAGACACCATGGATAGCACTTGAGTGCCCGATCTGTGAAGGGGGGTAGGGCTGTGCAGTAGGTGGTGGCTGTTTATGAAGGCTGTGTGGGTGAAGAGAAGGGAGGTTGTCAGCGAGAAGAAGCTGACTATCGACGGTTGGAGAGGAGAGTTGATGGGAGGGGGACGAGTCAGTCAACGGAGGGAACAATTGAGGCTATTGGAGGGAGGTGGAGAGGAAGCCTACCGTGGATGACAAGAAAAGAGGAGCAGTTCCTGAAGCTTGAGGTTGCAAGGGAAGAGTGGAGAAAACAAAGGCTGAGATTGCCTGGGAAGGGCTGGAAGGCGAGGGAAGAAAGGAAAATGAGAGTGGGGAGGAGACGAGGGTGAAGGAGAGAGAATGGTGAAAAAGGGGTTGTAGTTTCCCCATGAGGACCGACGGCTGCAACCCAAAGGGGAGAAAGAGATTAGTTTTTTTTTTTGGATTTTAAGGGTTTTTTTTTTATCTCCCTTTTTACAAAAAAAAACTCATCTCTATTTATAGAGATAAAATGTAAGCACTTTTTCACTTTGGTCCTTTGCTTTTAATTTATGTAATTTGATTTCTAATTTGACCATTAAATTCAATTGTCTTCAATTTGACCCCCAACTTTGCACAATTGGATTGGAAAAATTCAAATTGGTTCTTGAAAACTCTAAATTTCTCAATTGAACTTGAATTAATCTCAAACATTTGATTTTTTAATCAATCAAGCCCTTAATGAATTTGATGAGACCAATTTAAAATACAATTAAGTCATTGCACTTAATAAATCCTTCAATTCGACCCTAAATTAATTCTCAAACATAATTACACTTTTAAATTGTTCGATGATTAAATCAAATCAACTCGTAAAAATATAATTATGTCACTCGACTTAAGTTTTACATAGATTTATTCAATGATAAATTGTTTTTGCTTTAAATCTGTATGTTCCTCTATTTTTGGGTACAAAAGAGATACAGTTAGACTCTCGAAAACAACCAAAATTTGTACATTGATTTTTCTACCCATGTCGGCCCCCTTTTATTTTATTTTTGTTATTTTTGGGTGGATTTTAGGGAGTAACCCAAAAATTGGATGATGATAAAGGTGGCTCATAGATCCTGGTTATAAAAAAGAATATAAGTAAAAAAACCCATCCTCATGATCTCCTTTCCCTTTCACCTCCTCCAGACAGCCCCGTCCTCTTCATCTCAGTCTTGCTCTCACCTTGTCGTCACAGCCCCCTCGCCCAGCAGACCGCCAGCCCTCTCGACAGCCCCATCTCTTTCACCGAGACCAACCCCCAATCTCCTCTTAGCATTCCAGTCCACTTCACAGCAGCCCCATCTCCATCTCGCTCTCTGTCCCCTCCGGCCAGCCATCAGATCGCCCCCCCCAACATCTGTCCTCACCATGGGTATCCCTTACCTTCCCGTGAAGAAGAAGAGGAAAAAGGAACCCAGAAGAAGAACAAACATCGAGAGCAGAGCCGAGATTGGAAGAAATTTGATTTTTGTGGTTGTTTTGTTTATCGTGTGCTGTTTGTTTATGTCCTCAGGTCAGCTCGAAACACCCTCGCCGGAGAGATGAAGGATAAATCAAGAGAAGGAAATGTAGATCTGAAAGGAGAGAAGAGGGAGCCGAAACATTGATTTGTTGATTCTGTTTGTTGGTGTTGGTGTCTGGTTTCTTACTTTGTTTTGCAGGTCATCGGGATAACCTCGTCGGTGAGAAGAAGAGGACAACAGAAAAGAATGCGAGAGAAAGCAAAAGAGAAGAAGGGACCGAGAAGAGAAAAACGAAACAACTGCCCCCGTTTGTGTGTTTCTTGCGTTTTGTTTTGCTTTGCAGGCCATCGGAATGTCACCACCGGCGAGAAGCTGTAGAGAAGGAGCAGATCCGCCGTTTCCCCCCTGTCATCCCTGTTCACCGGTGAACCACGCGCCGCCAGTGACGGTGGCGCGTGGGAAGACGCGCCACAATCCGCTAGCATGTTGTCATAGTTCCGACATTGTTCCTAGGTTCTTTTTGTATTTTTTTTATGTTTATGTTTTTTTTTGAACTTTTATTGTATTTTAATTGTTATTTATGAAATGTAATGAAAAGTAAATGAAAAAGACAATGTGTGTGTGAGTTGTATTTTATTTCCTTTTAATTTGATAAAAAATGAATGAAAAAGAGATTGTGTGAGTGTGTGTTGTGTTTTATTTATTCACTTTTATGTTTGTTTTGATAAAGAAAAAAGAATATAAAATAAAATAAAAATGTGTTTTCTTTGTAAAAATTTGAAACTAATATTTGTCTTTTATAATTTATTATTCACTGTTAATATTCGGATAAATAAATCTTAAAGGTTTATACCCAAAATATTCGGGGAAATAGTATGCTATTATTCATTGTTCGGTGTTTGGATAAATAAATCTTATCCAAAATATTCGGCGGGAATAGTATGCTATTATTTACTTTTCGGTGTTTGGATAAATAAATTCTAAAAGGTTACTATCTAAAATATTCAGCGGGAATAATAATAATTAATAAAATTTATTGGATTTTTAAGCAATGATTGATTTCTTTTTTTAATTATAATATTTTTTATGAATAAATACTAATTTATTGAAACATTTTAAATCACATCTAAATAGACAATGCAGCTTACCTCAGGTAAGGCGTATTAGGGGTGCTAATACCTTTCCTTTACGCAACCAGTCCCTTACCCTTGAATCTCTGAGCAGACCAGTACAAATTGGTTGTTCCTAGCGACCCTCAACAGCAAGGTGGCGACTCCTCATCAAAACTCCACATGCGAGAGCCAGGATCCCGCGCGGGGACGTGCGACAGAATGGCGACTCCACTGGGGATGGTATTTTTTTAAAAAAAATATTGGACTAAGATTTGAATATTTTGATGTGATTTATTTGTTTCAATCTGTTTTAATTTTATGTGTGTTTATTTTTAGCAAGTCTTTTGCATTTTTAATTCGTGCATTTGTATATATGTTCATATTTTGTTAATTTATTTCAATTATATCATTGTAGTTTGCAACTTTAAGTTACGTGGGGGACTAGCAGCTTACCTATGACTTGAGTCAAGGTTGAAGTTTGTGTAAACCCCAACTCTTCGCTGAGAGCTTAGATGGTAGTGATTGGTATACGTGCCATCCCATTATCTGCTAAGACCCCATATTGCCTTTACGAGGGTGATTATTGGGACAGCAAGAGACCCTGTTTAGAGCCCAAAGTAGCAAACTCATCATTTGTTGTGTATACCCCAACTCTTCGTTGAGAGCTTAGATGGTAGTGATTGGTATACGTACCATCCCACTATCTGTTAAGACCCCATATTGCCTTTACGAGGGTGATCACTGGGACAACAAGAGACCTTGTTTAGAGCCTAAAGTAGCAAACTTATCATTTGTTGTGTAAAGATGAGAACCAATCATTAGGGTGTGTGCTACCTTCATTCTGTTTTGCATTAAGGCAAACTCTTCTCAAGCCGATTTAAATTCAAGAGTTTTTGAGTGACACAGTAATCATCGCTTAGGAAATTTGCATTGTTGGGTTTAAGCAGAAATACAGTTTTTGTGTAACATACAATTGTTAAAAGCATGTGTCAATTCGCAAAGGACGAGTTTGTCAAAAAAAAAAAAAAATTGCATATGCATTTTTACATGCATTCCTAAGGTTTTTGTGTATCGTACAGTTGTCACAAGCATGTGTCACTCCCCGAAGGGCGAGTTCGTCAAAAAAAAAAAAAAAATTTGCATGCGCATTTTTATATGCATTCCTATAGTTTTTGTGTATCATACAATTGTTAAACGCATGTGTCACTTCTCAAAGGACGAGTTTGTAAAAAAAAAAAAAATTGCATATGCATTTTTACATGCGTTCATAAGGTTTTTGTGTATCGTACAGTTGTCACAAGCATGTGTCACTTCTTGAAGGACAATTTTGTCAAAAAAAAAATAAAAAATTGCATATGCATTTTCATATGCATTCCCATAGTTTTTGTATATCATACAAATGTTACAAGCATGTGTCACTTCTCGAAAGACAAGTTTGTAAAAAAAATTGCATATGCATTTTAACATGTATTCTCATAGTTTTTGTGTATCATGTAACTGTCACAATCAAGTTTCACTCCTAAACGAAAAAAAAACATTCATATGCTTTTCAATATGCATTCTCACAAGTTTTTGTTTATTATGTAATTTTTATGATCACGTGTCATTTCTCGAAAAAAAAACAAGTCAGCATGTATGTGCATTTCTGCACGCACTCACATTGTTTTTGTTTATCATGAATTATTACGATCGCGCGTCCTTTCTCGAGGGTCGAGCCCGTAAAAAAAAAAAACAAAAAAAAACAAAAACAAGACACATGCATATACATTTCAACATGCATCCTCACATTTTTTTTGTTTAGCATGCAGTCATTACAAGCACGCGTCACTTTTTAAAGGGCAAGTTTGTCAAAAAAAAAAAACCAAAAAAAACATGCATATGCATTTTAACATGCATCTCCATAGTTTTGAAATAGGGGTCCCTCAATTTGTCATCCTCCGAAGAGTCTAGAGTCATTGGACATTTGATATTGCTGAGAAGAACCGGTTCCGATACAAAGTCATCATTCATGTTTCTTCTGCAAGCCCACAACAAAGTTCTCTGCTCTCTAGTGAAATCAAGTGCGACATATGCCCAAATATTATTTGGAGAGTGTGAGTGCAATCATCAATGAGGATTGTGGAAATTCAGGTTTTCTTTTGAGGAAGTGCGAGTAATCCATTTTCGGAAGCAAGCATCAGTCGAAGATGTTGTTAGTCCATTTAAGTATCAATTGAATTTTTCTCCTGATCAGGTGGAGTTATTGCGGGATTGTCAAATCAGAAAGTTTTATGCCGCCATGCACAGAAGACCATGTCATTTTGAGCACAATTTTGTCTGTTAAAGCGAAGATGAATATCTTGAGTGAGAAAGCATAGTAGGATACTGTTGAATTTGATCCGGTGTCTGAGAAGTCAAAGTATGTGCACTGCAAGATTACATTGCTCGAAGAAGCGAAATTTCTGCCAAAAGAGTCTTTTCAGTGTATGATGAATTTTTTAATGATTTGCGCACTTTGGTGTTCTGACAAGGTTGCTTCCTAGCTCGATCTATTTTTTATGTCCAATGAGGAGTGCGGTGGAGCGAAAAAAAAAAACTGTTTTCTTTTTGTGACATGATCCAGATGAGAGATATGAACAGTCGCAAGAATTTCAATAATCAAGTGCAGAGTTTAATCAACAAGAGGCAAGTTAAGCTTTGGGGAGGATGTTATCGTCGACAGTGTCAGGAATAAATTATCACAAGCATGAGCGAGATCAATGAGCAATGGCAATGCATAAATGTTTGTTTGGAAAGCCTCTGAAAGGTGTCGCATCGTCAGTAACTTTCTCATGGAATTTCATCGGCTATCACTTTGTTTTAGGGGTAAGTCATCATTTTCATTGAAGCATGTGTTTTCCTTGTCTTTTTGTTGTTTTGAAGTCAAGAGATGTTTGACATTCTTATTTTGGACAAAATATTTTGATCAAACTCCAACATGCAAAATTTGAAGTTCTCATTTTTGAAAGTATTTTGATTGCAAAATTGACCCAACTTTTGTTAAAAGACATGATGACCAATACCAGGTAACCGAACAATTTTTGACCTCATACACCGAGTTTTTGAACCACATCATAGGACTAAGCTTTATTAGTATGCATATTGACATGTAATGGATTTGGAACTTATGGACCCGTGAATCATGACTCTTGCATGTCCAAATCATTACATTGGACGAGGTCAAAATTTATCAGTTAAAACCAACTTTGCTTGAAATGATAAAAGGCCATCTTTGTTTATTTCCTTCACTATTCTTGAAATATGTATCCCTTGTTAATCCCAATTTGAGCCTGATATTATAATTTTTTGAAACACCCGACATGGATCACACCCTCACACTGGGGGCAAATACAGTAAGGGCCAATAAGATATTTGTAGTTTGAGGATGCAGTGGCAACATGGGAATCAATAGAAGGGAGGATGTTTAACGATGAAAACCCAACATTAGGAACAATTAAATTGAGATAGGACATGACAAAAACCAAGAGTCAATGGCAAGGACAAGTTCAAAAAAAAACAGAGAGAAAAAAGGAAAAAAGAGAATATTGAACTATGTCATGGCCGTTAGTATTTGTGGTCAAACCTCATATGGGAAGAAATGTTAATAAGATTTTTTGAGTCTTCAAGATAAGTTGTCCATCAAATGAAGATTGTGCGGAATTGTTTTGTTATACTATGTTGAGTACAACAAGAGATGAAATAACATTAGATGACAAATGATGGTTCGAGTTTTAGAATCCCCCTTTTAAGTTTGAAATTGTCAATGAAAGGAATGACATGGTTGTAGAGATTCCTAGAGCATTGGTTGATTGTTAAAGAATCATGTTGAGATAATTAACGTATTTTGATGTGCTCTCTTCTACTAAGACAACAAGAGCAAAGGAGTTAATGACTAGATGATGGTGATCCTAGGTCTTTGAAACCCTTAAACACTTTTTTGAGCCTATGAATATCCATTTTTTTTATAACCATGAACCATAGCCTCATTACATGCTTGTAAAAGTCCTTCTTGATCAAGCGAGCAATTTTAACTGATAAGTGACGCTCTCAAAATTTGTTAGAGTTTTTCCATAAGGGTTATAATTTCATGAAAAGTTGCAAGTTGTTATGCATATTGATAAGGTAAGTACTGAAAGATGAGGCAAATTTTTCAACTGAACTGCAAGTTTTTTACTTAGCTCTAAATGTTTAAAAGCCACAAATCATCACTTCATCATGTACCATCAAAGGACATGCCCCAAAATCTGAGATTAGAATTGAAACCCAAAAAAAAAAACCATAAAAAGACAATTTCAATCTCACAATGAGTTAATTGTTGTTTGCAAAATACAAAATATTTCAGATCTGCATTTATTGAATATCGTGTGTTGGGTATTTGGCCAAATGAATTTGATTTTCAACAAATGATATCTCTTTGATTTTATTGCAATGATTAGACTTTGGAAGCACATGATCTTTGAAAATCAGTGACTTAACTCGAGAATAAGAAAGACTTAGAGAAAATATTGACCGGATTTGAAGAATCCTTGACATTGACAATTCTCAGTTATCATTGGAATGCTCAACAGTTAGAGGCCAAAATGTGGATCTTGATAGGAATGCAAATAATTTCACATCAGCTTGGGGGCAGAGAAGCATAAGCAAATGATTGATTTAGTGAAATTCATCAATGAGGACCAACAGATTCAACTCAGGGCAACATGGCTTAATAGAGAGTGATGGTGTGGTAAGCTTCAGCAGTGATTGAGAATAAGATTGCATTTGAAGGGCAACTTCAGATTTCAAAAATATCATCTTACTCACAGATTTATTTGTCTCCAAAGATTTGTTGCATGGTTGTATTTTCATAAATATTGAAAAGTGCATGCCATCAAGGTTGATCATGAGGATAATTGTTGCGAAGCTACTCGACTCAAGGTTCAGTTCACCGTATGAATATGGGAGACAGGAAAAACCTCGTTAATGACAACATCATATTTCTTTGCAAACAAAAAGGATTTGTCTAGAAGAAATTGAGTCTATGACGAAGAGTTTAAGATTGCATGGTCGGAACATTTGCATCAGTTCAAGGTGAGATTCATCACATGAATATGGGCGATGGTAGCATTACATCTCCTCTCACAAGCTGAGAGAAATTTATTGATGATAGCATGGAGCATGCACCGATGAGTTTTGGATGCATTATGGATGACTTGAAAATTCCATGAAGGTTGATGATGACATACTGCAAGAGAAACATGACTCAATTGATTAATTAATTGATCGACAACCGAAGATGAGGTCGGCATTAGCAAGCTTTGCAATGATTGTTAGCAAACACACGCAAACCCAGGAGTTGTTATTGAGAGATTCCAAGAAAATTGATGGCTTGTTACACTCCTTTCACGAGGAATTAAGCAACACCACACTTGGGGGCAATGTTAAACTTGATAAGCACTGAGAGCAGAGATCATCGCAGACACGCCAGAAGAAGCAATGCGCTTGAGACTTGATGAATGAATGACAATAAAGCTTTGGAGGCTGGGCAAATACATTCTACGACAATGGAGCATCAGAAAAAGGGGACCTATATTTCTTAGGTAAGTATACATGCATCACCATGCATTGCATTAGAAAAAGGGGACATATATTTCCTGGGTAAGTATACATGCATCACCATGCATTGCATCCACATCTTCATCATCTTTCATATGGGCAGGTCACCCATAATAATAAGACCCCATTTTTCGCCATCATCCAGCCGGGTAGGTCACCCAAAAAAAAATGAGATCAAGCTAGCCGGGTAGGTCACCCAGAAAAATGAGACCATGCTAGCCGGGTAGGTCACCCTAAAAATGAGACCCCTTCATCTTCCATCCGGGTAGGTCACCCGTAAAAATGAGACCCCTCTATCTTCCAGTCGGGTAGGTCACCCTGAAAAATGAGACCCCTCCATCTTCCATCCGGGTAGGTCACCCGTAAAAATGAGACCCAATCTTCCATCCAGGTAGGTCACCCGTAAAAATGAGACCCAATCTTCCATCCAGGTAGGTCACCCGTAAAAATGAGACCCAATCTTCCATCCGGGTAGGTCACCCAGAAAAATGAGACCCTTCCATCTTTCATCCGGGTAGGTCACCTATAAAAATAAGACCCCTTCATCTTCCATCCGGGTAGGTCACCCGTAAAATGAGACCCCTCCGTCTTCCAACCGGGTAGGTCACCCAGAAAAATGAGACCCTTCCATCTTTCATTCGGGCAGGTCACCCCTCATAATCAGACTCGGGTAAGTCATCCGTCACTATCGAGACTCCTCTAACTCGGGTAGGTCACCCGTCATAATCAGACCCGGGTAAGTCATCCGTCACTATCGACACTCTTTCAGCTTGGGCAGGTCACCCGTCATAATCAGACCCGGGTAAGTCATCCGTCACTATCGAGACTCTTTCAGCTTGGGCAGGTCACCCGTCATAATCAGACCCGGCTAAGTCATCCGTCACTATCGAGACTCCTCTAACTCGGGTAGGTCACCCGTCATAATCAGACCCGGGTAAGTCATCCGTCACTATCGAGACTCTTTCAGCTCGGGCAGGTCACCCGTCATAATCAGACCCGGGTAAGTCATCCGTCACTATCGAGACTCTTTCAGCTCGGGCAGGTCACCCGTCATAATCAGACCCGGGTAAGTCATCCGTCACTATCGAGACTCCTCTAACTCGGGCAGGTCACCCGTCATAATCAGACCCGGGTAAGTCATCCGTCACTATCGAGACTCCTCTAACTCGGGCAGGTCACCCGTCATAATCAGACCCGGGTAAGTCATCCGTCACTATCGAGACTCTTCCAAGCCGGGCAGGTCACCCGTCATAATCAGACCCGGGTAAGTCATCCGTCACTATCGAGACTCTTCTATCTAATTTTTTTTATTTGTGTAGGTTTCCCATCATAATGAGATCATCTCCACCATTCTATTTTATTTTATTTTCTTTAGTTTTCTTTACAACGCTTACTATTTAAAGCCTTTTACAAGACTTTAGTCGTAAGCATTGTAAAGAGGGGGCATCTGTTGCTACCCAAATTTTGACCACCTTATTTTTTATGTTTCGGAAGAAAAAGAAAAAATAGAAAAAAATAGAAAACGACAAAAATCCAAAAATATCATGTTATAGGGGCAAAATTGAACAAAGTGAGAATCTAACAGTCAATGCAGGTCAAAATCGCGTTAATTAGAAATGAAGGATCAAATTGGAAGAAATGCACAAGCTAAGGGCTGACTTAGAATTTTTGCGTTTTAAAACTTCTATAAATAGGAGGCATGGCTACAAGAATAGGAGGAACAAAAAAATACACCCTCACTTACACTCAAAAACCCTAAAATCACAAAAACCCTAATTCTTATTTTTTTGGGGTTGCAGCCGCCGCTCACCTCTTGGCAGCAACTGCAGCCCCTCCCCCTCACTCTCTTTTCTCTCATCTTTCACTCCGATCAGCCTTGACTCAACCCTGATTCCCTCATTCACTCTCCTTTCTTCCTTTGCACACACACACCAGCCCACAACCATTCCCTTCTTCACAACACAACCCCGTTCTTCCCCTACTCACAAGCCTACAGCCGAACCACAACAACCCATCCTCATGATCTCCTTTCCCTTTCACCTCCTCCAGACAGCCCCGTCCTCTTCATCTCAGTCTTGCTCTCACCTCGTCGTCACAGCCCCCTCGCCCAGCAGACCGCCGGCCCTCTCGACAGCCCCATCTCTTTCACCAAGACCAACCCCCAATCTCCTCTTAGCATTCCAGTCCACTTCACAGCAGCCCCATCTCCATCTCGCTCTCTGTCCCCTCCGGCCAGCCATCAGATCGCCCCCCCCCACATCTGTCCTCACCATGGGTATCCCTTACCTTCCCGTGAAGAAGAAGAGGAAAAAGGAACCCAAAAGAAGAACAAACATCGAGAGCAGAGCCGAGATTGGAAGAAATTTGATTTTTGTGGTTGTTTTGTTTATCGTGTGCTGTTTGTTTATGTCCTCAGGTCAGCTCGAAACACCCTCGCCGGAGAGATGAAGGATAAATCAAGAGAAGGAAATGTAGATCTGAAAGGAGAGAAGAGGGAGCCGAAACATTGATTTGTTGATTCTGTTTGTTGGTGTTTGTGTCTGGTTTCTTACTTTGTTTTGCAGGTCATCGGGATAACCTCGTCGATGAGAAGAAGAAGAGGAAAACAGAAAAGAATGTGAGATAAAGCAGAAGAGAAGAAGGGACCGAGAAGAGAAAAACGAAACAACTGCCCCTGTTTGTGTGTTTCTTGCGTTTTGTTTTGCTTTGCAGGCCATCAGAATGTCACCACCGGCGAGAAGCTGTAGAGAAGGAGCAGATCCGCCGTTTCCCCCCTGTCATCCCTGTTCACCGGTGAACCACGCGCCGCCAGTGACGGAGGCGCGTGGGAAGACGCGCCACAATCCCCCAGCATGCTGCCACAGTTCCGACACTGTTCCTAGGTTCTTTTTGTATTTTTTTTTATGTTTATGTTTTTTTTTTTTTGAACTTTTATTGTATTTTAATTGTTATTTATGAAATGTAATGAAAAGTAAATGAAAAAGACAATGTGTGTGTGAGTTGTATTTTATTTCTTTTTAATTTGATAAAAAATGAATGAAAAAGAGATTGTGTGAGTGTGTGTTGTGTTTTATTTATTCACTTTTATGTTTGTTTTGATAAAGAAAAAAGAATATAAAATAAAATAAAAAATGTGTTTTCTTTGTAAAAATTTGAAACTAATATTTGTCTTTTGTAATTTATTATTCACTGTTAATATTCGGATAAATAAATCTTAAAGGTTTATACCCAAAATATTCGGGGAAATAGTATGCTATTATTCACTGTTCGGTGTTTGGATAAATAAATCTTATCCAAAATATTCGGCGGGAATAGTATGTTATTATTTACTTTTCGGTGTTTGGATAAATAAATTCTAAAAGGTTACTATCTAAAATGTTCAGCGGGAATAATAATAATTAATAAAATTTATTGGATTTTTAAGCAATGATTGATTTCTTTTTTTAATTATAATATTTTTTATGAATAAATACTAATTTATTGAAACATTTTAAATCACATCTAAATAGACAATGCAGCTTACCTCAGGTAAGGCGTATTAGGGGTGCTAATACCTTCCCTTTACGCAACCAGTCCCTTACCCTTGAATCTCTGAGCAGACCAGTACAAATTGGTTGTTCCTAGCGACCCTCAACAGCAAGGTGGCGACTCCTCATCAAAACTCCACATGCGAGAGCCAGGATCCCGCGCGGGGACGTGCGACAACCCCTATTACACCCTACCTACCTAAGGTAAGTTGCCTTAGTGTTTCATGTTTTCACAACTCATAAACTGTGAAGTTAAAAATAAAAATGTCCCCAATTATAGCCAGAGCTTTTTTGAAAAATGTGTGATTAAATAAATAGTAATGACTTATTTTGGATATTTGTCCCTAAGGGTTTCTTTACTCCAATATTAACATTGAATAATAATGAATTATCCTATATAATATTTTAGATTTAACCCCTTTTGGAGTTTTTCACCCAAATATTACTAGTAAATAATATATGATTACCCACAAAATAAGATTTTTATATTTTTAGAATATTGGCCAACACCCTTTGGAATTTACAAACATGTAAAATCTAAAAATGAGAGAAAATATTTTTTTTGTTTACAAAATCCATGTTGAAACATATTTTCTTATAAATTTTGATTATTTTTTTCTTTGCAAAATATGTTCAAGATATGTTAGGTTATTAATTGTATGCATGAAAACATTTTATACACACACACTATTGTGATAAAGAGAGGTTGTCTAATGAATGTAATTGGTAATGTTGCAGGTGGTGGTGGTGATTGATGTTGTTTTTAATTTGTGATCGTTGGCAAGGAGAGTGGTAGCTAACCTGATAGGTTTTGTGAAAAAGGGATTGGAGCCAAAAGAGAAAGCTAGGTTCAATGCTACTTCTTGGTGATAGTGGTTGTTATTAGTTTTGGTTTGTTCAGTTATAGAGAATGGTGGTGAGGTAGATTGGTAGTGGTAAAATGGGAGGTGTGTTGCGATGTCGTAGTCACATGAATTAATTACTCTAGTTATAAACACAACATATAAGATAGTGTAGAGTAAGAAAGAGGTTGATCCCATGAGGAAGGATCAAGTTAGATTTTTATGCTAAATGACATGCAATTTGAGGGAGGCTGGAAGTTGTTTAGGCTAAAACATAAAAAAACAATTTATGTTGTGAATTCTTAACATTGGTTAGTTAACGAAACCATTATATAACTTATTCTAACTATCAAATAACCATAGTATCTGCACTAGTAATTTAATTCAATGGCAACCTTAAAAATTAGATAAGTTGATTAATTAAGAAAACATAATTGGCTTTATGGTTAGTTTAAGAAAGAATTTAACATTTCAATACATTAAATCAAATCTAATTTGATAATTTACCAAATAATAAGTTTTATTTCATATAAATTTCTTGCATTTTTTTTCACAATTTAATAAAAACAACTCATCACATTGAAATTCTAATTAATATCGTAAACTATTTTAGGATTAATTAAATAAAATCTCTAGATTAAAAAGCTCTCTTTATTTTATATATATAAAAAAATGTTTGATTAAAGAATCCTAATCCCTCTAGGATATCAGAAAAATCAAGAAATTGAATTGAACATTTTAATTTAATTCAAATATAATCAGGAGAATTAATTTTATGAGTGATTTAGTTTAGGGTTTTAATTTTAAAACAGAATGGTTATTTTTACATGGAGGACTAAACTCGAGATTTCAACTAAGTGATTAGATATAAGTTGTCGAGCTATCATCATAGTTGAAGGGCAGAACCATAAATTTAACTCTTTTTATTCGTTTTCTTGTTGTAGCTACTGCAAGCGGCCTTTCCATCGGCATTCTTTCCGGTGGAAACCCAGGGTAGTGTTGTTGTGCCTAGCAGTAGAGGCTAAGGCCACCCTTAATTACCCATAGCCGCGCAACCCTAAGTGTTACATCCGTAACAGCAACAGCGCACGCAAGGCGAGCTATTGTGTGGTGGCTTCTCTGATCCCTTACTTAATTGTGCCAGCATCGTCACTGCAAAACAACAAACCATATATATATATATATATATATTCAATAGCGAGCTCCTGGTGGTTTTAAATAATATTTGTATTTAAAAACATTCTGCTCCGAGCCGCAAAACAAAAATCCAACATATTTCCTTGGTATGAAGATCCCGACACGAGGATAACGCAAGGAAATGACAGAGTCGTATAGGCAACCATAAATGTAGCAAAAGATTAGGCAGGCAGACTTGTATTTTTCTAATTGGTCTGTTCTTAGCACGATGAGTCAATTATTTGCATTATCTGCACTACTGTGTGAAGCTTTTATAGAAAAGGTGGTTCGATGTTATTTTCTGTGCTAGTAAAGATGAAGCTCCAAAAGGTGTACTATGTTACAATATTCAGTCGACCTTGATCACACGCACAAAAGGCCGGCATGTCAGTGTTTACTATAATTTATTCAAGCTGGGGCATACGCATATGGGTGAGCAGTGAGGGATATTAGAATTCAATTGTTGACATCAATAAGTTGTGATCGACAAATGTCGTTTGAGCCTTCCGCATGAGCAAAACGACATCTCCCCCCATAGTATTTTCCTGGGAGTATTCATTTTGCATATTGAAGCATCAAATCGAGGGGCCCTCCAATATAGGGATGAAAAAAAAGATTAGAACAGTTTCAATGATATAAATCAAAGACTTTATGGCCTATCTAATCAAATCATAACAGAAAGATTGAATAATGCACCTATCTGGTTTCTTATCATTTACATAAAGAAAGGAGGACATTTCTCAAGAGTGTATGGCCCGAACTAGGATTTTTAGTTTTACCAGGACTACTGTTCTGATCAATAATGGAAACACAAAATATATCACAGCTTTGGTAAATGATGGGTTCTGTGCTGTTAGGGCATGGTTTTTATTTTTAGCTAGCTAGTGAACGTAACCTAGACATTATGTATCTAAAGGTGAAATAAAAAGAAGATCCTGCACTCACTTGGAATGGATCATTCTTGCTTTGAAGAAGATAGTTCAATGATCATTACTTCCCGTCTCTTTATTGAAGAGTGAAGACTCCGTGGGATCCAATCTATTCACATATCAACTCCTTGCTTTACCAAACTATCTGCTACATGAAAATAACCCTAAAATTCACATCATCTTGTGACCGTCATGATCTAGTCACATTACTCCCTCTTGTTCAGGTGATTGCAATGTATAAATTACACTCAACAATCTACTTCTTAGAAAAGATAGAAAGGAATATTAAAGGAATATTCCTTCATCGATTCAAACACCCTCTTCAATCCCTTGGGGTTAGGTTTGCTATTTTCAAATGCGTTTATATCTCACTTAAGCTCTGAGGAGGAACCCATGATATTTCAGGAGGAGGGGGTAAATTCTTATATCATCTTACTTAATTTTCATCTCCTTCAAGATTAAATTGTTGTAAGCATTCCAAATGGAACAAGCTATTCCAAAGACCATCCTTTTCAAAAATAACCATACACTTTATCTAAGAAATCTCAAAATTCATCATGAACTTGTAGATTGTCCAACAAATATATGCCAAATTAGTATCATATAATAAAAAAAAATATTGCAATAAGATTAAGGGTGTTTCAAAAAACTAGGTTATCTATAATACTTGTATTATGTAACCTGATTCGACCTCTTAAATTCAGATAATTTAGATAGTACAAATGTTAATAGATTAAAGAAACCTAAAAAAATAGATATCATAAGTCGGATAGTGAGCTAGGATTTTTAAAACCTAGTTTACCTAAACGAACTTGTATACCCTATCTATATATATTTGTTTTTATATTTGATAGTTTATATAATGACTCTTTGTTGGGGGTGTTGAAGGGAAGGGATCCCTTATTATACAGTGTAAAATATAAAAATCTTGTGTCTCCGGAGGTAACTAAAATTTAATAAAGTGTAAAAATTATTCACTTGCCTTTAAATATGGATCTATAAAAACTAGCAATAGAAACACATCGCAATGATATTTATGATATCTATATAAAATTAACTGAACTTGATTTATCCAATCCGTCTTAGTCTAAAACAATAAATTGATCAAATTTATAATTTATAAAATATCAAAATTATATTAAAAATAATGGTAGACTCAAACTCGACATCAACCATTTAAGTACTCTAGATAAGATAGAAATGATAGCACCATTGAAGTTCAAGAAAAAGAAAAGGGAACTTAAAATGACTAGTTTACAAACAACAAAGTCCAAGAAATATTGGAAAATAAGTTAACGAAGCCACAGCTCAAGAATCATAGCAAGACAAGTCACCGAAATATTTGCTATGTGTGGAAAATGGTTCGGCCCCTTAACATCTAGATTCCAAATTGAACCTTGGGAAGAGTGAAATAAAAATAAAACAACAGAATTGCTCGTATAAATGTATTTTTGAATAATAAAAAAAAGGCCTTTTGATTTCATCCACAAATGGAATTTGGTACTGGCAGAGGGAGCTCACAATGGAAATGAAAGCACTTAGTCTAACGCAAGACTTTTTAGGGATTTATGCTCTCTTCATCACCCACACTTGAAAATGGTACAATTCATCACCTTTTATTCATAGTTATCAACTTCTTGATAGCAACCTTAGAACAACTAGCTCTCCATATGATGTGGTCCTCCTAATTATGCCAGTCTATGCAGGTCAAGCTCAGCTAGAGAGAGAGAGAGAGAGGGTTAAGTGGAGAAAAACGGCATGTATAAATAGAAAGAAAGAAAGAAACTACAGTGCAAGAGTGGGGGAGGAGGAGAGATGAAAGCCCGATTTTATAAAAATGGGGTTGTGTATTTATGTCAAGAGGTGATTGGCTAGGGTATCCTTAAATATAGTTTTATGAACAGCAGTGGATCACATAGTATAAGGCCACCACCAAACCCTTCCTTGACAATGTGTTTGTGACTGAGATATGATTGTATGAATTATGAAGGGGAGAGAGAGAGAGAGTATGCTTTCTTTCTTTTATTAAAATTATAGCTCTAATTATTATAGTAAATGTTATAAGATTTGAGACATACATTGTTTCACCTCTTACATCACACTGCCCACATCAATTATAACTTCTTTTTTTCCTTTTATCCATTATTTTTTTTTTTCATTTTATAACCGCGCATTCAACTTTTCTTTTAAATTTTTCAATTTAAATTGTGTTGAAATAATTCTCCGTGTTACTATCTATTTTCAATTATATGCTCTCACATATATCCATTTTGTCATTGTGATGTTAAACTGAAAACTTTGACCTTTCATTTGTCTTTAAACAAAATAATTAAAAGATCAACTATCGAAATTGATTTAAAAAAAATAGAACCTCTCACTACTTATATTGTTCAAAAGACACAATAAAGTTCACCTAGACCCCTCAAGTTTAACTTCTTTTATATATTTATATATATATGATCCCCAATCTTTAAGGTTTAGACACATTGATACTTAAGTTTTTTTAGTTTAGTTTGTAGATGTTTATAGAAAAAAGAGAAAGGCATTCACAAAAACTCTCGAACGAACAAATTTCAGCTTGAAATAATTATTGTTTTTATGTCATTAGATTCGTCTTTGAAATGGAACTCCATAAGAGTTGTTTCTACAATCAACAATGCCCGACGAGATAGATTGGAACTCAAAGAATTTTTTAATTTTATTTTTGTATTAAACTAAATTGTATTTTGTGGTATAGAATAAGGTTTTAAAATCATATGATTTTGTATAAATTATCGTTTATGATTTTTTTATTGAAATATTCTTTTAAGATTATGATTAGTTTTAGGTTAAGAATGTTAGATCTATCATTTCATAACTCATAAAAAATACATGTTTTGTAAAAAAAAAAAAAAACTATAAAAGGAAGCTTTGATGAACGAGATACATCCTTTCCTTCTTATTTCAAAACAATAGATTTATTTTTAGTTTCTATTATGATTACCTTGATTTTGCATTCAATAAAAAATGGCACCAATAAAAAATTGACTAAGAAGAAATATTAATACGAAAATAGAATTTAACTAAACAAATATTTTGTTTTAGTAAATTTAAATCATTTTTTTATCTTATGCATATCAATTTTCATTGTCATGTAATTTAATGCATCACAAATTAAATATTTATTCTAATGTAGGTCAACTTAGTATTTGAATCGTGTTGAAAATTTATCTATTTTTTGAATTATTTTAATAGCCATGAGTATTCTATTTTTATTTAATTTAAAAAATCTATGACATGAAAAAATATATCCACGACAACAATATCTTCTTCTTCTCCTACCACTACTACTACCAATACTATTATTATTATTTGTGACAATATATATCCTTCTTTCTTTTATATTGCAAATTAATTTAGAATGTTTTTGCACATACAAGTTAGCTCCTAAACCAATAAGTACGCATGGGTTTGGAAAGAAGCTAACAGGCAACATTCTTGCATAGACTTGGACTTGATAGAGAGACACAAGTGAGTGTGCGTGATGGACTGATGGGGTTTCCCTTTTAAGTGAAAGTGACATGTATGCTGTGTATACATTCACAGTCAAAGCAAGCACGGGGTGACAATAATACGCCCTCTGAGTTTAGGAAATAAGTGTCCTACCATCCTAGGGTTAGACGCAGCTCGCCACGTGGAGGATTAAAAATGAAATGCAACTACTATGAACCATAAGAATCTTGTCCGAGAGTTGTTCAGTGTTCAAGTCTCATCTCACCTGCTAGCAACCACGTGAAGTGGCACCAATACTAGGTGCTTCCTGTCCACTCACTCCCCACAACACTGCTGTCTTCTCTCTCTCTTTCCCTGTCATGCTTTTAAGCCCAAAAAAACACCAACTTTTTATACAAAAGAAAAAAATTTGATTGTTAAAGAAAAAGATGGTTCGGTCTCCCTTAAATCCCCTCTCCTGGGATGCCTAAACTCCCACGATCATCATTCAAATCCCCACCAAGATCCCCACCACCCCCATCTCCCATTCTTTCATCCCCCATGGACATGCTGGAGTCCTTGTGCTGTGATGTCTTTCTCACGCCTAGCTAGTCGGAAGGTAAATGGATTTCCCCTGTCTTTCTCTATCTTAAACTCACCAAACATGATTGTCGATTGAACAAGCATCCACACACGATTAAACAGTGGCAACACCTGTCTTTCTCAAGCTACCTAGCTAGCTAGGTGTCACTGGGAGAGGGAGGAAATTAAGGGGAGCAAAAGACATGGAATCAGCAGAAAATTGCTGTCTTTCTCACTTATGATTTCCATTGTTTGCAGATAATTAAAGTGAGGCTGAAAAGGATGTACTTGAAAGAGAGAAGTGGAGAACTCTTTCCACGGGAAGCATTTTAGGGAAGACTGCATTGGTGCACATGTCGTTCTCAAGCTACTAGTCCACCGGGTAGCTCTACGGTACCGTGGATAGCTAGGTGTTTTTTGGTGCAATTACAAAGCTCAAATGTTTCCATTGAGCAGCAATGGCTATGACCCCATGTCCTATAATGACCATCAAGCTTATAACATGCCCTTTTTCAGTGATATTATTTCCAATTCAAAACAATATGTGCCTCCTCCTATATCTTTTTGCCACTTGCCCTCTCCTTTTTTTGCTTATGATCAGCCAGAGTTAGAAGACCATTCTATTCTTCTCCAGCAAAGCTATGACCTCTTACTTCACCAGCAACCCTTGAGAGCTACAGCTACCAGTGCCGCTCCCTCTCAGAGCATTGTTGGTAATAACATGGTGGGTTCCAGCAAAAACGACGTTATTGATGAGATAACTGAAATCTGCAACAAGCAATCCCATAGCAGCACTGATCAGATCCCAAGAAAGAGATCTTCTAAGAAAGATCGGCACAGCAAGATTAACACTGCTCAGGGACCAAGAGATCGGAGGATGAGGCTGTCGCTAAAGGTTGCCAGAGACTTCTTTGATCTGCAAGACAAGCTACGCTTTGATAAAGCTAGCAAGACTGTTGAGTGGTTACTCACACAGGCAAGAACTGAAATCAAGAAAATATCTGGTGGCTTCCCAGTCATGAATTATAGCTGCAGTACGACTGTTGGCGCCAAGAGTGCATCTTCTACATCTGAGTGTGTAGTGCTGTCCGAAATCAATATCGACTCTACCCTTAAAGTGAGCCGTGTATCTAAGGGCAAGTCCTCGCTATGTGTCAAGAAAGAGAGAAGGACTAGTAGAGCTTCCTCATCACGTAAAGCTCCATTAAACCCTTTTGCAAAGGAATCGAGGGAGAAGGCAAGGGAGCGAGCAAGGGAGAGAACGAAACAAAAGTTGCGGAGTCGAAGTCGAAGGCTCGATGAATCGAAGCCTTGTGAATTAGAAGCAGTGAACGAAGAATTCAATCAATTTGCAGGTTGCTGGAGTCCATTCGAAACAGGTGATCAAGAATCCGGTACTCACAATATCAATCCTTCCTTAGAAGTCCAACTGGTTGAAGCTGAAGTGCCTTTCTATCAAGAGAAAGAGCAATTAGATACTCGCGAGGGGATGATTGATGAAACCTTGGTGAGTATAGGCAAGTGGAGTCCCTCTTTTCCCAATCATCTGCACAAAAATGGAATTCCTCAAGAGGTAATTAGCTCCAAAAGGGAAATTTCTTTATTTTCCAAGATGTTATATAGGTTTGATTTTGCTTAATTGCTCTATTGAAATTAGTTTTGATACACTTGTTATTCAGACTTCTGACCATATATATATATATATAATTGGTTGCAGAATCAATTCACAGACTTTCATTATCCATTGTACAAAACATGGGATCATGAGGCCTACAACATAGACGGTATGTGCTAGCATGGATATTCATCTTTCTCGCCCTTGATGTGTCGACTGGACAAAGAATTGAAGAATACCATGTATGGCTTGTCATCTGTTTGGAGTGTAACATAAAAGTTGTATCTTTCCATCTTGAGATTAATTTTCTTGTGAAGTGTTTTCTCAATGACTGTTAACTAGTTAATTTTCATCTCTTTTTAATGAAATTAAGTGTTGTGTGTTTCTTTTGTTTTAGCTTCATATAGTAAGCATATAACTCATGGGATATATTCTTTGAAACTGCCAAATTAAGAGGCCAGGCTTCATATATATTAAATAATCACAGTTTTTTCTGTCTTTTTATTGTCTTCTAGGGTTAGCTCCTACTATTTTTGACTTAATATGCAATTCTTAGGCTCTGCAGAACTTCCCAAGTCCAATTAGCCCCCTGATGGGATCAGCAAAAAAAACTTTGAGGAAAAATGATTGAATAGACGAAAGGTTCATCCACTGTCCACTTTCAAGTTTATCCGGCCGGAGCTCATACAGAAATTAATTTCAACGCATGCATCTGTGATCTCATTTATCTTTAACCAGTTGAATTAAAAGGGTTGCAAGTTCAACCGTGGATAAATGTGAGCTCTCTTTTGCAGCTTGGAAGATTGAGTTGATCAGTCTGTGCTGGAACATTAAAACTAATCAACTATAAAAAGAACCATAGCAATAAACAGTACACACCCAGTTTTGTTCCAACGAGCCAGATATCCAGAATTTAAAATCTATAAATTTAAACTGCACTATAAAAAGGATACCAAATTGTTACACTAAAATCAAATCAAACTCTTAACTTATCCACATTCTTCACATCCACAAAGATTCTAGATTTACTGGCAATATTAAAATGAAAAGAAAGAACCCAGTCCAGTCAACTAGCCAAGAGAAGAATCTTCTGTGGAATTTGTACGAGTAGGATCCAGGTTTTTCAGAGACAAGTTTAATTAAGGTGATACCTCTAGTTAGATAGAGAGATGAGTACAAAATAAGAGGAATCCCTTATAATAAAGCGTGTTGAAAAGGTAATTAACTCAATTTAAAATGTGAAAAAGACAAAACAAAAGAAAACATGATCCCTTTATAAAGCACTTCACTTGCAGTTACATAGCTATATAAAATTAGGGAGTTAAAATGCTAGGCAGTGTTTGAAAGTCGAGTCGTCAATAGTTAATAAACATAAAGTCAATTGTAACATACAACACAATAATAAATTTCACGTCCCAATTATTGAGCGAAGTAGCATATAATATGGAATAATATTAACAATTTTCCCATCAAGAACATGAATTAAAGACATGCACTCTATCCTGGTCGTCTCCCGTTATAAAAAACTCAAAACTATTAAGACTTTCTTATTTGCGGCGGCCCTTTCATTCTTTTTCTTTTTGTTTTGATGTCAACTCAAATCTAGGCTTTAAATCTACATTTGATTTATGTCCGAGTTCTTAACTCTTTTTAGAGGATCAATGAAATTGAGTTGTGCCTCTCAACTTTGCTATGTTATTTGTAAAACATTTCTTGTGTCATAGGGGTTTTATATATTATTTCAAGTGATTGTAGTTATATGCCTTCAAGTTTACGAAATAGATCTCCAATGGATGTGGTGTGGCGATAAATAGTTTGGATTATGTATTACAGATTTCGAGTTCAAGTCAAAACATGCATACTTTATAAAAGTCTGCAACAACCGGAGTTTCACTAACTTTCCCAAACCTGCAAAGCATGTCTAGAGAATGAGATTTTCTCGTATAAAAAAAATTATGAAATAAAAATAATTAGTTTGTAATTACTTACAAATGTTTCTTTGCAAGAAAAAAAAATCTTCTATAAAGTAACAAGAAACTTTTTTATTGATATTGCACTTAATTATTAAGAGCCATCTTAATTATGGAGAGATTCACTATATTACGAAAGAAATATACTTTTCTTATGATTTATCAATAACTCTATTTAACAATAACCATAATGTTCTTTTTTGGAAGTAACATCATATATACTTTTTGAGTCATACTTGAACAACAATGTTAGTAATTAACAAGATTATGGAATAATTCATTAAGTTTGTAGGTAAAAAGATAAATTATTACAATCCGTAAAGTTTTTTTTTAATAACTTGTAATTTGGAGGTATTATAATGTAATAAAATAATAGTAACAAGCTCCAAGTGTCGCCTTATATTCACTCACAAGTAGTCCTCCATAATTTAGCAAAGATTACTTTAAGTCCCGTGAAGAAGAAAACCTCCGAGTTGAGGAGGTAAAATGTTTGAAATATGATTCGTATGATTTATTAAAACATCAAAATAAAAATGTGTAGTCATAGTAAAAAAAATCATTGCCTAGGCCCACCATCCTCAAGTTATATTGGTTGGCATGTGAACTGGGAAGGTAATAGTCATGATAACATTGCCTGGGTGATCACTGTAGCTCAGGAAGGCAGGCAGCCATTCAACCTCCCTTTCGGTCCTTTTCTGGTTCGGCTCACCGAGGCATACGTACAGACACACGTGGCAGCCTGAGAAGAGAATGCTATCTAGCATTTGTTCACTCTATATATAGCCTCGGTGTCCCCGTTTAGGTGTGTGTTAATGGCGTCGTGCAAGTTTGGATAAGAGAAGGAAAGTACGACCAACACCACTGTTCATAGATTAATTATTATATCTAGCATTCAGATGGAGTTTCAGGTATCGAATTGGGGTCGCATATTCATTTCTCAGCATACGTTATCTTGTTTTTCTCCCGCGAAAATCCAAATTGATTGCAAAGTTGGAGAAGAACTCATCATCAGTTATCTATTTTTCATCAGTAAAGGTTTGGATTTGATGGGGGTGAAGAGCAGGATGGTGGATCCAGGTAGAGATGCTAAATAAACAGCAAAGCTCTCATGCACGAAAAGTCATAGCTACTCCCAAACCAAACCAGTTCTAAAGAAACAAAACATGCATCTCAGGAAGGACACTCAGATTCTAACGAAAAAAGGCATCGATAGATTCCTCTTTCCTCAGTACTTCTTTAATGGTGGAGGCTGTGAGGATGCCAGTGAATATTCTTTTCCTTACGGACCCTCCAATAAAATCGAAAATAAATGGAGCATCCTCCTCTTTGTGCTGACTTCATACTCTCATTTGAACGGCATGCACAATATTTATGGATCACAATTTTATGTTTAATTTTCCCCAACATCATTGTTGGTCCCTCGTTGGTATTATATAGATTTTATTGTAAAGTGTTAGGAAATTAGATTTGCATATATTCAGCATTCAATTGCAGATCACTATCATGTATTCACTTTCCAAATTGTAATGCCGATCTTATAGGCACATTCCCTGTTTTGTATCCTCTGTTCCTAAATTACAGTAACAGAGAATAGAGTCCTATTAGGAATGATGTAAAGAACTTCTCCTGTATATATTTACATAGCCTGATAATATATGGTTATGCTTCTGCAATATACAAATCTCAATTACATCTTTTCATGGTATCAGAGCTAGAATAAAATTTCTTGATTCATCACTACATTACAGAAACTCTCATCCCTTTACTCAAAACAACATGTCAAGTAATGAAGATCCACCAGCCCATTCATCAATCGGCAAAGACATTGCCAATCCTGTAGATTCCTCAAAAACAACCATCTCAAATCCCTTTTATCTCAATCCATCTGATCATCCAGGTTTGATGTTGATTTCCAAACCATTGAATGGAGACAATTACTCCACTTGGAAAAGAGCCATGACTCTAGCTTTAAATTCCAAGAACAAATTGGGATTTGTCAATGGCTCCATTGAAACCCCTTCACCAGAAACAGATCCAGAAGGCCATGCCTCTTGGTCCCGATGCAACGACATGGTGCACTCGTGGATCATCAACACTCTCAGTCCAGAAATCTCTGACAGCGTTATCTATTATTCCACTGCAACCGAAGTCTGGGATGACTTAGGTGAACGATTCTCCCAAAGTAATGCACCCCGCATCTTTGAGATCCAAAGAGAAATCGCATATCTTCGACAAGAACAGAACTCTGTCTCCAGCTATTACACAAAACTGAAAGGATTATGGGACGAACTCGCCTCCTACAACAGCACAACTCAAAGCACACAGCAGGACCAACAAAAGTTAATGCAATTCCTAATGGGGTTGAATGACTCTTACAGCGCTGTTCGTGGCCAAATCCTTCTCATGAATCCCCTCCCTTCAGTCCGCCAAGCTTACTCTTCTGTTTCCCAAGAGGAGAAACAACGGCTTCTTAGTTCCACCATCGCTGCAGCTGATTTGACAAATAGTGCAGCCATGGCGGTACGTGGTAATTTCAGTGGCAACAAACCCAATTTCAGTAGCAACAAACCCAATCACATGAGGTTTGACAAGCCCAATCGACATTATGGATCCCACAATAATCGACCGAGAGTCCCAGAGAATTTCAGTGAAGGGCACCAAGATAGGCGTCGAACAGCAGGCAGAGGTCGCCCACACTGTACCCACTGTGGAGAGCTTGGCCACTGGATTCAGACATGTTATGAAATCCATGGCTATCCCGTCGGACACCCAAGAGGAAAACCCAGTTCGGGCCACAAACGCTTCAACCAATCTGCAGCTAACCATGTCTCGGAGATGACGCCTAAAGTGGATGGTAATCAGATGATTGGTATTTCGGAAACCCAGTTGCAACAGCTTCTGTCTCTAATTGAGAAGAAGACCGAAGGCTCTAATAATCAGACTAATGCCGAGAGCAAACCAGGTTTATCTAAAATTCATGCACATGATTGGATTATTGATAGTGGAGCTACTCATCATATTACCTCCTCATCAAAAATATTGTGCAATAATAAAAAATGCTCACTGCCTCCTGTTTTACTGCCGAGTGGAGACACGGCTAATATTATTAGCAAAGGATCGGTACCCTTGAACACTATTTATTATCTGCATGATGTGCTACATGTGCCGAAATTTAAAGTGGATTTAATGTCGGTTAGCCGCTTGACAAAAAGCCTGAATTGTTCAATAATGTTTCTACCTTACTGGTGTATTTTGCAGGATCTAGCTACGAGGAGGATGATTGGTTTGGGTAAACAGCGTGACGGACTATACTATTTGGTGGCGCTGGCGACGAAGAAACCATTACCCCCATCCATAAATCGACCATCATGCAATCTAATCACCACCTCTACCGACCTTTGGCATAATCGTTTGGGCCATACCTCTCACTCTTGTTTAAATTTCATTGCCAAACATTTTCTGAATTTATCCGTTGAGTCCAATAAAATTTGCCATGTATGTCCAATGGCTAAACAAAGTCGTTTACCTTTTCATCAAAGTACAATTTCATCCATTAATCCTTTTGAACAAATTCATTGTGACATTTGGGGTCGTTATCAACACCCTTCTCTTTCCGGTGCACATTATTTTCTTACTATCGTGGATGATTATACCCGTTTTACATGGATATTTTTAATGCGTCACAAAAATGAGACACAACCTCTTTTAAAACAATTTTTCAGTTATGTCTCTACACAATTCGACACACGCATTAAAATTCTTCGTAGTGATAATGGTGGCGAATTTTTATCTCTTCGTCCTTTCTTTCAAGACAATGGTGTTATTTTCCAACATTCTTGTGTTTACACACCTCAACAAAATGGGGTTGTGGAGCGCAAACACCGTCACATTATTCAGGTTGCTCGCGCACTAAAATTTCAAGCTCACCTTCCTAATCATTTTTGGGGTGACTGTGTCCTTACTGCTGTCCACATTATCAATCGTCTCCCTACTCCAGTGCTTTCTTTCAAAACACCATTTGAACTTCTTTTTTCTAAACCACCTTCTTTTTCTCATTTTAGAGTTTTTGGCTGCCTAGCTTATGCTACAAATGTCCACCCTTCACATAAATTTGATCACCGCTCAATACGATCAATTTTTATTGGCTATCCCCTTGGGCAAAAAGCATACAAATTATTCAATATATCAACAAAAAAAATCTTTACTAGCCGTGATGTTAAATTCCATGAGAACATTTTTCCATTTGCACCAAGCCAGCACATACCCGGCCTTCTACCCACACTGCACCATAGCCCACCCATGACAGACCCACCAGACACCTTTCACCATAGCCCACTCCTGCCAACCCAAACACCATCTCTTCACCACGGCCCAAACTCCATCCCTGCCCCAACAAGCCCAAACCCCATACCTCCTGACCCATCCACTATCACACCACACGACCTGTCACTCATCACAAACACCACACCGACCACTTCTCCTCCACAGCCACCACAAATGCCCCCACTACCCATCGGTTCCCCAACTTCACCCGACCAATCCCTCACCACCACTGCTACCCACTCACCTCTCCCATCACCAGAATCAACTCAACTTCCCGAACTCACTCTTGCCCCCCACACTGAAAACCAATCAGACCCTCTACCTCTTCGTCGCTCCAGCCGTCCCACCAACCCACCAGTCAAGCTCTCGGATTATGTCTGCTCACAAGTTTCCCTCGACCATCCATCCTCCTTGTTGCCCGGTCCGAACAAAGGTACACGCTATCCCCTTGTGAATTTCGTTTCTTATCACAGATACAAACCTGGATTTCGATCTTTTATTGCCAAAGTTAGTGCTACAAATGAGCCTCGTTCTTATTCTGAAGCTGAGGCTTCCCCTGAGTGGCGCTCTGCCATGCATTCTGAACTACAAGCATTACAGGCCAATGGTACGTGGACTCTCACCAACCTCCCCCCTGGCAAGAAACCGATTGGATGTCGATGGGTGTACAAAGTGAAACACAGATCAGATGGTTCTGTCGAGAGATGTAAAGCCAGGTTAGTGGCTAAAGGGTTCACCCAATTAGAAGGTGTGGATTACCAGGACACCTTCTCTCCCACTGCAAAAATTATCTCAGTCCGCTGCATTTTGGCCATCGCTGCAGCACGCAATTGGTCTCTACATCAATTGGACGTCAACAATGCATTTTTACACGGTGATTTGGCAGAGGAGATTTACATGACGCCACCACCGGGCCTTCGACGACAGGGGGAGGAAAACATGGTGTGTCGTCTTCATAAGTCACTGTACGGGTTGAAGCAAGCATCCCGCCAATGGTTCTCAAAATTTTCAGACGCCATCTGCTCTGCTGGCTACAAACAGTCCCGAGCCGATTATTCCTTATTCACCCGAAGCCAAGGCAAGTCATTTACAGCATTATTAATATATGTCGATGATATATTGATTACTGGGAATGACTCTAGCAGTATTGATGAACTTAAGAAATTTCTGCATAGCCACTTTCACCTTAAAGACCTTGGTGTGTTGAAATATTTTCTCGGTATAGAAGTATCATCATCCAGAAATGGTATTTTTATGTCGCAACGAAAATATGCATTGGAAATAATTAAAGATGCAGGATTATTGGGTGCTGCCCCTAGTAACACTCCTATGGAACGGGGACTAAAGTTGACAGACAAAGGTGACTTGCTCAAAGAACCGGGACAGTATAGGAGACTAGTTGGCAGACTAATCTATTTAACCGTTTCAAGACCGGATATAATGTATGCAGTGCATGTTTTAAGTAGATTTATGCATCAGCCCCGAAAGCCCCACATGGAAGCAGCACTTCGGGTTGTTCGCTATCTAAAAGGAGCACCGGGTCAAGGCTTGTTCTTTTCCTCAAACAGTGACTTCAAGTTAAGGGCATATTGTGATTCGGATTGGGCAGGTTGCCCACTTACTAGAAGATCAACTACGGGATACTGCGTGTTCCTAGGATCTTCATTGATATCTTGGCGATCAAAGCGGCAGAAAACAGTCTCTCTTTCCTCTGCTGAAGCGGAATACCGAGCAATGACGGGAACTTGTTGTGAGTTGACATGGTTGCGATGCCTATTGAGGGATTTGGGCATTTCACATAGTGATCCAGCCTTGCTTTACTGCGATAACAAGGCTGCATTACACATCGCGGCCAATCCGGTTTTTCATGAAAGAACCAGACATATCGAGATGGATTGCCATTTCATTAGAGATAAAATACAGGACGGTTCAGTGATCACAAGACATGTGGGAACATCGCAGCAGCTAGCGGATGTCTTAACCAAGCCATTGGGAAAGGAAATTTTTGTTCCTATGACTCGCAAGTTGGGAGTACTTGATATCCACTCTCCAACTTGAGGGGAGTGTTAGGAAATTAGATTTGCATATATTCAGACATTCAATTGCAGATCACTATCATGTATTCACTTTCCAAATTGTAATGCCGATCTTATAGGCACATTCCCTGTTTTGTATCCTCTGTTCCTAAATTACAGTAACAGAGAATAGAGTCCGATTAGGAATGATGTAAAGAACTTCGCCTGTATATATTTCCATAGCCTGAGAATATATGGTTATGCTTACGCAATATACAATTCTCAATTACATCTTTTCATAAAGTAACCATTTCTCTAAAAAATTTAAACTTATAAGTGAGGCATCATAATATGATTATATTATACTTTAACACACACCCTTAAATAAAAATCTTTTGAGCTTGAAACTTGTACAGGCTCACATCACCTTATGCTTAGTTTTTTATCAAATAGAATGGTGGTGGTGAGATTCGAACTTATGACCGTTGGATCAATAAGACTCTGATACCATGTTAAAGAACTATCTCACATAAAAATTTAATTTTTTAAGTGAGACCCCATAATATAATTATATTATAATCTAACAATTATGTGATGATAAAGAGTTTTAAATCTGCATAGAAAATTTTAAATTCGAGGCAGAACATGTATTTCTTATTAGAGCCTGGGATAACCGAGATTTTACCATTCAATTGGGCCCATAAACTACGTTTTACAGGGATGGAGTTTTCTTCAATCCAAACAAAAAAAAAGAAGATAGATTGTTGACTTCTATTCTATAAGTTTACTGAATAATCTTGTGCTTCTTAAGGATTTTAATTTCATGTTGTTTTTCCTTATAAATCACTTTAATTAGCCATTACGTTCCAAACTCGAAAAAAGTAATTTAGATTTCTTGGTTGATTATATGAGCGATAATGTTCTTTTCTTTTTTCCTTTATCGTTTGCTCTGATGATAAATGTAACCCACGAAGGAGCATCCCAGCTTAAATATGATAAAAGAGCTTGGTTTTTAATAGTAAAAAGTTAAGCGCTTTTGTCACTTTCTTTTCTAATATTTTTTAGATTTTTTTTTAAATTTCTTCTTTAATATTGAATTTATTAAGTATAAAGCTTCATAATTTATTTTGATATATTTTATATGGAGTTAGCCGTGATTACTTTTGTTATTTTTTATCCATTTTATAACTATTTTTTTCATTTCATCCTTTGGTATTTGGTTGATTGAGAATAAAAATAAAAAATTGATTTACTTCCTATGAAATAATCTTGGTTTTTTAAATCGGGCTAGGAAGATTAATCTTGGTTAACTTGAGTTATTTTTTATCCTTTTATCTTTAATTTAATCATTTAAAATTATGTTGATTGGAATTAGAATTTATAATAGTTTTTTTATTTATTTATTAAGGGTTATCTTTGTTTTATCACTTGGGTCAGGAGGTTGACTAGGTTTTATTTAGTTTTTTTTTAATTTTATTATTTAATATTGTGTCAAATGAAAATTATGCTTCATAATTTATTTTAGTTTAATTTCTATAAGAGTATGTGGTCTCAAAACCTCAGTCATGGATTGTTCAATTGACTTTATTTCTTTCATTAATTTTACCTCTTAACATTGAATTGATTGAGAATTGAATTTTATATAAAAAAATTGTTTTTTATGGAGTTATCTTGGTCTCATAACTCGTCTGGCAATTTAATTTAAGTTGACTCAACTAATATTTTTAGCTCAATTTATTTTAAATTTTATTATTTATTATTGGATGGATTGAAAATTGAACTTAATAATAATTTTTTATTTGCTTTGGATAGGGTACTTAAAATCTCATGATCTAGATAGCAGATTACAGGTGAATTTGAGTTGATCCTAGTTATGTTACTGTTTTTGTTTTTTAAAATATAGCAATCCTATTTTTTTTTTAAATGAAACTATAGTTTTAGCAGTCATGTGGGCTATTTTTGAATTTGTTAGGTTAATTATGACATATCAAGTTAATTTTTATATATTTTTTTTTTGCTAAAGAAATGCATGAACAACTTCTAAATATTTTTTTATATTATAATAAATAATATGAGTCACAATTTGTAATGAAAAGAGAACCGCAATACCTTACAAATGCAATGACCACTGCAAGAACATGTTCCTTGCACGCATGGAAAACTATTATTAGTAGTAGTTAGTTATTTGCTTTTTATCTATCCTCATGAACTAGACATGGCCCTGGTAAAATTCATTGCACCGATTCACAACATGAAAGCAACTCATCATCTGACACTCAACAGGAAGAAGACAAACTCAGCCGCACTGTAAAGATTCCCAGGAACAAGAAAATAAGAAAAAAAAAGTTATGAAAATAATCTTAGAGTGGCGAAAGTGCTTTACTATGGGCAGAGCCAACAGTACCAAGCAATCAACTTCGTGTTGGGGATAACTATACTATGGGCAGAGCCAACCGTGCCAAGCAATCAACTGATAAAAGGGTAGCATTTTGCATTGAATTCTACGAGATAGCTACTTGGATTGGACACGAGTACATGGCATGTAAGTACCCATCAATAATGATTTATCACGTATTAAAATTGGCAAATATAAATGGATCCCTCTTATATAACATGCATGTGTGTGTGCAAATTTCAAAACTTTGATGAATCTTCAAGAAAACATAGTCAAATTGTTGCTCAAACTTCATTGTAAACAATCATGCTAGCAAAATCCAACAACCATAAGCAATTAAGGCCATTAAAATAGCTTCAAGACTGAAGTATGCACACATTGCTTGGAGGTTATAATCTATTAGATGTGATTTGACCAGGCTGACTACAGTTATAGAATTCTCACACTCCATGGGTAAGAATATGCTTCCCGTCAGGGACTATTGATCATCTGTCGTCAACGAAGTTATCCTCGTTTCAATTAATATACGTCAATTTCATATATACGTGGCTAATATCTATCTATCTATCTATCTATATATATATATATATATATAGATTGATATTAGCCATCAAAACAACTATTTAGGGTTTCATTTTCCAAGTTAGTCCTCTATCTTTTCCTCTCATTGTAACCTCCTTAGTCTGTCTTCTAACGGAGCTGCTGTTTTTTCTTCTGGGGGGTTCTTTTTTAGTGGACAACTGGACATACCTCCCTTTATCTCTCTCTCTCTCTCTCTTAAAGATCTAAGAACAAACGGAGTGACTTATTGCCTGTAAATTGAGATCATGGCTGAGATGAGACCTCCATGACAAAGGTTGAAACGGAGTGACTTGTTCCCTTCATCTGTTTCTCTCCCATCATGACTTATGTAGCTGTACCCCATAGTTTGAAACGGCCGGCCGGCCAGCTTTTGTGCGAGAGGATCTTTAAGAAAACGAGGGGAAAATAGATAAGGAAACACGAGCCCTAGTAACCCATAAACGACCATATTTAGAGTTGGAAATGTTCATTCTATATACTATTTCCTACAGATCTCGACCATTTCATCATGGGTTTTAATTTCCCTGAAATGCGCAGATCAAGATAAATCACTGGATCGGAGTCAGCCAATACCCTAAATTAAAGAAAGCAGATCAGTTGCAAGATGTCCTTTAAAACAAAAACTTGGAGAGAGCTCTGCGAAAAACAAATGATTACCTGACATAACAAGTAGATTTGTTTATTATGAAGAAAAAGAAATTCGCCCAAAAACACAAGCATTGATCAAGCCATGAAAACATGACCCAGCTCAAGAATCAAACTTTTCAGCAGCATGATCAATTTCCGCCCGCACACATACAAAAATAAGAGTCTTGTAAACCCTAGAGTGTTAAACTGGTAAAAAAAATCCCTGTTATATTTTCAATAAGAGACTGAAAATACGATCCGCCCATGTTTAAACTTGAGAAATTCTTGAATGAAACAATGCCTTAGAGAGAGAGAGAGAGAGAGAGTGAAATCATAATCCGCAGATTAATTCACTACTCCCAGAAAAACCCTAGGAAAGAGAAGAAAACATCACTGAGTGGAGTCAAAGGTTGTGTTGCAGCAGAAATCGTAGTTGCATTTCATAGCGATGCTTGACAAAAGAGAATTCAACCTATCTGTCTTGTCTTTGAGTGGTTGGACCATTTTTGAAGAAGTGGAAAACACAAAAGGGAAGAAGAGTGGCTTAATTATCAGACCAGCTAAAGAAAGATAAAGAAAAAAGGGAAATGATATAGACAGTACAGTTTGTGCAGAAGATAGAATAAGTGATAGGCTAGACATTATTTTTGAAAATATTTTTGTTATAAACATATTAAATTAAATTTATTTTATTTTTAAGAAAACGATTTTTGATATAAATATGTTAAAGTAATTTAAAAATATTTAATTTAATTTAAAAAATAATTTTAATTTTTTTACACAGTATCAAAGAAACAAAGCGAAAAAGAGTCTATCTTTCCATTTATATGGGTGAATGCAATGTAACTGGTTATTTGTGCAGGAATGTTACCCACACCCCACAGGGCACAGGCCTTTCGGGTCATTCATGGCCAACACTCTTCTTCAATGCGACCTAACACGCACACCCCTTGTGATTTTGATTTGCTTAGCTCGCTAGGTACTTACTTTTCAGCCAGGGAGGACCACGATGGCCATATGTTGTGATGAGGGCTAACACTTTTAATTAACTCTTCTTCAAATTTCTAATTTTAGTTTCAATATATTAAAAAAAATTAAGCATCAATAGTATTTTGAAAAAGAAAATTATATAAAATTTGGGTTAAGCATTTTAATAGGTATTATGAGATGAGATGTAGTGGTTAAATATATAATTAATGATAATAAATATTATGCAAGAAGCTGGCAGCAACACCAGCAGCAAGTCTACATCACAGGTTGGTTTATTTTGTGTTCAATTCTACTTTCATTGAGAATTAGCTGACATAACATAAACTTCCAGTAATGAAATGAGTTGAGTAAATGATCGATCTTATAGTTGAGAGATATACTTTTGTTTATGATATTGACAAGGATTAGTTAGTTCTTACTGATAATCCTCATGCTGGTCCTTCCAGCCTCGATCTGTATATTTATTTTTGTGGTGCATCTTAAAAACAAACACACCCTACATTTCATGATGAACGATTGACTCCTCAAGGTTCATCCATATATTATATTTAGCTTTGATTCAATTTTCATCCAAATGCATCGCCGTGATTTAAAATTTTCAAATCACCACTTACCTTTGAGATTTATTGTTGAACATGAAAGCTAACATGGATGCATGTAGAGAAGAAAAAATACCTCAATCAAAAATCTTCATTCAAAGTGTGATTATTCATATCCGTTGATCTTTCTTTAATGTTGATCACCAGCAGTAAGGAAAATAACCACCTATCAAATGGTATCGCGGGATTAGCATCAACTTTGTTTCTTACAAACTATTTAACAATTGCAATAAATAGCTTAATCTTTCTCACCTCAACTCTTCTCTCTCTCAATATATCTTCTTGATTAAATCTTCTTTTCTAAATTTAATTTTGTTTTTCCTACTATGAAATGGCCCGAAAAGGAATTGCGATGTTAATGGTCACTTATAGAAGCTTAAACCTAGTTTGGGAGATGACAAGAATTGAAGAGTCCCTGGTTTTTAAAGCATTGATTTATTTGAGTTTTGGTTATAACTCACTCCTACTTCAATTTTGTTTACTTAATTATTGTTTTTTTTTTATAGGACCTCATTTGTTTTACAGTTCCATCTTTAAGCTATAAGAGGGATCCCTAGAAAACAGGTGTTGAGAGAAAGAAAATCTTTCGTTGGCCATGATTTGATGACCAGTAGTAAGCTTGTTATTGATTTCTATGAGTTCTATTTTATAAGAGGAATTTCATTAGTATATTTTCTACACCGAAATCGGGAAAGAAGACACTTTTGGCTTAGTTTTGTTTTATTGGATCAATTTAGAGGTGTTCTAGGTTGATATATTTGTTTATTTTTTAGGTATTTATAGGCAAAAATTATTTGAAAATGGGTTCTTAATGTCCCAGAAGTCACACTTGATTTCTTAATCACCTTCGGTGACTAGAGAAGATTGCAGGTCGTCTAGCACAACAAACAGCCAATCACATTTCTTTTTTAGAAAAAAAGAAAATAATAAGTTATCTTCTCCATAAAATAAAATAAAAAGATGTGTGGACATGGGTTTTCAGGCCTAGAACGCCTAGGTCTTGAGTAACTAGTAAAGCCTAATTATATTCCAGTCCTGCAATGGAAACCTCTGAACCTATGACCTATGAAAATCTCTTAGAATCTTCAGTTTTGACTATTTTGCATCTTCAAAAATCCCAGCCCATGCCCCCTCTCTGAAGACCAAGTTCCCCAAACTAATGACACTGAAGAATTCCATTTTGTGCATTCAAAAAAATATAGACCCTGATGATGATCATTATCTGTGAATGCCAGAAATAAATAAATTAAAAAAAAAAAAAAGCTGCGCAGGTTTGGGTTGTTACCTGGTGTATTGGTGGCAACCGGAGGATTGCTTTCTCTCCACGATATTATTGTTAGCTTTACAAGTCGAAAAGAATGCTGTCAGGATATTGTCATGGAACGCAGCCAGCTCAAAACTTACTTCACCTACAATTTTAATTTGTTATTTATCAATAGAATCCAAATTTTATTCGAAATACTTAACAGGTAAATCCGACAAACCCATGAAGCCATTAGGATGATGGACACAAAGTATCAACACTAGAGGATCTCATTCAGCATCATAAATAAATAAATAAATAAAACCCCTCCCCGGATGACAAGAACTGGATATCACCCGAGAGAGCAATACTCAATAGAGGTGGTACAGCGACTTCCACATCCTCTCCAAACACTCACTGGGCGGCAAATGCAGGCCACATTCAAGAGATATATAATTTCAGCAGATATGTTTAGACTTCTCAACACAAACCTCCCAGCATAAAGTTATCAACAGGAAACTAAATTCCCAACCAGAAACTGTCTAAACTGTGTTGTCTGAATTTGGTAGCCGTAGCTCAGCTGGATTTCTTGGAACATTTATCTCACCTTGCAATACACCACAAGATCCATCCATCAAGAGAAGAAATTGCGAGGTACAAGAAGGAGCTTGAGAGTCAGCATAATCGGTCCCAGCAGCTCCCTCCTCTTGGCAGAGATAACACGCGCGGCCAGCTCCTACAAATTTCAAAACAAGATCTTTCATAACACATCTGCAGCAGCTACACCATTTCAATCCATAAAACTCAAGTGAAAGGAAAAAACACACGAAATCGACTGAGAACTGATAAAATCAATAGCAAAAGAATTAAAGCATCATAACGACAAGACTCCTCTGAAACCTCATTGACCAGGCAACCCTTCAAAATACAGCTGATGAACAACAACAGTCTCACTCATTCAACTGCTAATTAACATTCCTTATTAGTATTCACTTCCCTCAATAGGAAAACAAGACAAAGGAGACAATCTGATAAGAAATGTAGATCCATAGTATACAAGGTTAATTTCACTAACTAAACTTAAATTCTGCAACTTCTTCATCTTATTTCCGGCACTTCACACATGGTCCCCTATAAAATAAAGATGAAGACAAAATCCCAGAAAAGGATAACAAAACAAAGATATTGGACAGAGGCCAAAAAGACAAGTGTCAGGAAATCCCATCAGTCATTATAGATATTGGCTAAGCTGTTCACTTCAATCTGCCAGAGAAGCTACTAGTGCTAGTATGCTGAACAAGAACAATGAAATATGAATAGCAGTATCACAGTAAAACTGACACTCTGAAAATATAGGATATAGGATATGCTAGTTACCTAACCTTTCCTACGTGAGTAAACTGTACATTTAGTTTCTCTAGTTTTTTAAAAATAGGAAAAATGAAATCTAAGGAATCAAGCTTACCAATTTGCTTTATAATTCATTTATTTTTTAGGTTAATCTAATGAAATCCTTTTGTACTATTTATAATTTGATTGTACATTTTATTGTTTTACAATTTTGTTTTATAGATAATGTTGTTGTATTAATAAATGATTTGTATGTTAGAGTTTGTTTCAAATTTAGAAAACAAAGATTTCATTTGTCATTTGATAAAAATAAGTTTGAATTTGTAACTTAGGTGTTTTATAATTGAAAAATGATAGTTATTTAATATATATGAATTACATTTTATTGATTTTATTCATATTTAAGGAAATTTATTTTTGTTTAATTGATAGAAATTAAAAGGTATTAATTTAGGTTGAATAAGTTTGAATTGGACTGTCATAACCCAATTTTTGGGTTACTCCCTGAAATAAAATTAAATAAATAAAAAGGTTGGCGCAGGTAAAAAAGCACAGTGAAAATTTTGAATATTTTCGGAGCCGAATCATATCTCTTTTGTGCCCAAAAATGAGAGGAAATATAAATTCAAGTTAAATGTTAAGTCAAAAATCATAATTATATTTTAAATAAGCCAATTTGATATAATCATGGGCTAATTTAAAGTATTGTTATGTTTGAGAATTAATTTAGGGTCTAATTGGAGAATTTAATTAAGTGCAAGGACTTAATTATGATTTAAATTGGTCAAATTAATTTTATTAAGGGCTTAAATGATGAAAAATTGAATTCTCAAGTTTAATCCAGGCCCAATTGACAAAATCAGAATTTTTGGAGGTTAAATTGATTTTTTTCAAGCTAATTACACAAAATTAAGGACCAAATTGAAACAACTGAAAACTTAATGGCAATTGAGGGTCAAAATGCACAAATCAAAAGAGAAGGACTAAAATGAAAAAGGCGCGCAAAAGTTAAGGTTAAGTTGAAATTTGGTCAGGGGCACAATTCCACAAAATTACAAATTTAAATCTAATTGGGGGTGTAATTAGAACAATTAAAAGTAAAGGATCAAATTGCATCTTCACTTACACTTTATCCCCAAAGTTGCCCCGCCGTTCCCTGCGCCGACCAGCCACCATCGCAAGCACGCCAGCCACCATGCCGCCGACCAACAACCACCATGGGAGGTCGAACACACCTATAAAAGCCACCATGCACGACGGACAGAGGGGAAAACTTTTTGCAGACTCCATCTCTCTAAAAGTAGCCCTCCTCGAGCTCTCTTTCTCCACTGTTGGTAGTCGTCCAACCACCCAAAAACCACCTCCTCATCACCAGTTGGCTTCTCCTCTACACTAGAAATAGAAACACACCTTCAGGCGAGGCTCCCGATGACGGTTTTAGTAGCAGCAACGCAAAACCCGTGACTGTGGAGGCTTCCTCTGACCACTACAGGTCACCGTTGATGACGCCACAACCACTACGACAACCCCCTCGATCTTCTCTACCCAACAGCTTGACAGGAAAACGTTTTGTCACGCTCGAAAAATTACTATTCATCCGTCTTCTTCATTTGGCCATCGCATGCAGCGGGACGCAATTTGTGTCCCGCTATTCACGGGGGTCAGGGGTCGAAGGAGGTGGGTCGGGCTTTGTGCTCGACCCAATATTTAGTCCAGGTGGGCTTCCAACCCACAAGAGGTGCCCTAGAGGTTCTTATATTTTTTCAACCCAGCCCACGTATAGTGGGTCGGCGGTCCAGCCCATTGTGGGTGACTGCCCAGCTCATAAATAATAATAAAATATACTAAAAAAAATTAAAATATTTTTCAATTATGTATATTATTTTACTATTATTATTACAAAAAATCAAAATATAAAATGTGTTTTCGTGCATATGGCCAAATTCCAATATTTTTCAAGCATATTTTTTTCGTAAAAAATATGATGCATCTTTCTCATATTTTAAAAACAAAAATTGGATATTGTAACTGGTTTATGATTATCCTCTGAAATTTAGCCAAAATATCAGAAATAATTTTAAATATTTTTGTTTTATCTATTAGAGTGTAAATTTATATTGTAGAGTACATCCATAAATTAAGAAAAAGGGTTTTACCTACGGTGTAAATTTACATTGTAAAATACACCAGTAGATAATAAAGATTTTTATTACGATGTTTACATTGAAATGTAATGCAAATTTTTAACTTAGAAAACCAATCAAACAGTAATGTAACTTACCTTAGGTAGGGTGCACTGGGGGTGATGTGTTTTTTCCTTGCACAGCAAGTCTCCTTACCTACTCTCGCAAACCAATAGGTTCCTAGTAAACTTAATACTAGGTGGTGACTCTCGACATTTATAGTCGTAATTATTATGGCTACAAAACAATCCCTCATTTTCACTGCGCACTGTTGTTTTCCCCAAATCGCAGGGGATGGCAGGGCGCGAGGCGCATAAAAATCACCATCGCGACAGATGGCGACTCCACTGGGATATTGCTAGATTGAGTTTTGTTTGTTTGATTGTTTATTTTCAATTTGTTTTTGCACTCATTTTTAATGCTTTAGCATGTATTTTACTTTCAACTCATGCATAAAATTGAATTTGAATTAATGTCATTATGCATTTTAAAATTCTGAATAAACCAAATTTTAAGTTAGGTGAGGATTAGCGGTTTGCCTCATGACTTTCAGTCGGGTTTCAGATTCGTGAAACATCTAACTATGAACTGATATGGTGATTTGCCTCATGACTTTCAGTCGGGTTTCAGATTCGTGAAACATCTAACTATGAACTGAGTGTTTACTTGATAATGGTGATCATACTGTGCCACTACTAAAAAAGAGCAATTTGCAACGGAATTGTCCGTTGCAAATCAGTAAGGTTACCGTTGCAAATTTGAATTTGCAACGGATTTTGCAAACCGTGACTGCAAATTAATTTGTAACGGATTATCCATTGCTAATTTGTAATGGATTTGCCGTTGCAACATTGCACTTAAATTTTTTAATCAATTTTGAATTTATTTATTTTTTAATTAATTATGAATAATATTTTCATAAATATTATTGATATATTATTAATATTGAGAACTAAATAAATACAGTTGAAATAAAAATTTTATAAATTAAAATTTATAATACAACAAAAATTCAGTTACAGTTACATTTAGAAGTAATTCAACATGGAATAAAAAAACACATATTTTGCATAAGACCTTGGTGTTCTGATCTGCTAGGGCTGCAATAGCATCAAGATCAGCCTCGAAGTAATAAAAACATCATCAGATGATAACTTGTAAGATCACAAGATACGTATTCAGCAATCGCCCTACAGAATAGAAAGAAGAAACAAATAAACCATATGATTCATTGCAGCCTCTCAAAGTTGAACAGGGAGGCCAAAAAACATAACCTGTGAAAGCACATATTCAAAGCACTACTATATCCAGTTTACCTTGGCATCCTTCCTGGAGATAGGGATTTCCTTCGAACCCTTCGCTCTGAATATATTACGGGTGTTTGAGAACATGAAGGGGCCAAATAATCATTAATCTCAAACCGCTCATAGATTTGCAGCAAGTCAACCAATTGAGCAAAGAGTTTCCTTTTTTCATGTCTGTAGGGAGCACTTAAATGACATTTCGCAACAACAGCAACATCAGCCACAAGAGGCCTCAGATACATATACACGATGGAATATAAAGAAAAAGGAAAATAAATTAAAACATAGAATGAACATAAACTGGTATATGGAGAATATCTAAATCTTGAAAGCATAAGATGCATTTGTAAAGAAAGATTGGTTTTGAATTAGAAATATTCAAGGCATGAACTATATAAGAACCAGCCAGTAAAGATTTAAAAACTTGAAGAAGAAAACAAAGATAAGTGAAAATGAAACAGAGAGAGGGACAGAGAAAGAGAGAAGAACATACCTCCTTGTACAAATAAACCATATGTACCTTCAGACTGAAGAAATTGAAACAAGTAAAGAGGCGGACATCATAAGGTTATCCCCATCAAGCACATATATAGGACAGCTTCCCCCTAGAATACAATTGTCTATTTAGCGCAAATGCCAGTGTGGATTACAGGTCTCAGTGGATCAGATTTGTCAGCAGTCAACTAAAATTCTAGAATGTATAAATTTAATTTGAGAAGTAAACAATGGTTTTTATTGTTTACAAACCTGGAACAAGTACTTCTCATCTGCTGAATCTCTGATAACAGGATCCACAATGGTTGGAAGCACAACTCTGTTAGTGAGCTGAGGCATGGCCTGCATTTAAAATAGCTAGAGCATTAACTACGGTTTTTATTGTTTACAAACCTGGAACAAGTACTTCTCATCTACTGAAGCTCTAATAACAGGATCCACAATGGTTGGAAGCACAGCTCTGTTAGTGAGCTGATGCATGGCCTGCATTCAAAATAGCTAGAGCACAACTCTGTTATAAGAGCTATCAGCTACAGCAAGACCAAAATCTGACAGCTGAATTCAAACGCAAGTTAAGTGAAAGAAGGATATATTGAAACAATTGAAAGTTGGATTAACTTAACAGAAACTCAAAAATTTTAAACATCCCTTCTGGTTAATTAGTTTTTGCCTTTCCAACTTCCCAACAGGACATTCTTGCCAAAATCTATTGTTGGTATTCCCCAAAGAAGACATTGGAAATTCTTCTTCTTCTGTTACTTTCTACAGTTAGACAAGGAAATCAACGATCATTAAACAAATATGAAGAATGACATGCTTCAGTGAAAACCCATGAAGGGATGCTTCTACTACTAATTAAAATTTATAAAACTGCTCAAGTTTTTCTTTAATCGATTTTCTTTGTATAATCTATTTCTTAGTCTCTTCTTGGTTTGATCCTTTTATTTTCCCCTCAAATTTTGATTTGTTCATGCATGCTACAATTCCCCTACAAGAATCTAAAACAATCCAGAGTACATAAGAGAAAAGAAACTAAATTTCAAATGGATAATGATGAAAAAAAATTTCTAAATATTTTCTACAGCTTAGCAAAACCCATTGACAAGGAGGATCATGTGTGAATCCTACTAATACTTGGACAAGAACTCCTACATAAGGATTAGTTTTTTTTAATGAGTAGAACAACAAATTATATTTTGAGGCATCATAATAATGAAGAGATAATGTACACAACAAACACCCAGCAAACACCCAACAAGAAATCCCAGAAACACACAACATCAACCCACAACACAGCAACACCCATCAACACAGCAACCAACGAGTTCAACAATTGAATACCCATCATCACAGCTTCCCACGGAATTAAAAAAATTGAAAAAACAGAATATTTTGCATCCAATCAGAAGAAGAAAAGTTGGCGAGAAAATACCTTCATCAAAGTTCAATTTCTGTCAAACCTTCTGCCCTAGAGTGAGAGGGAGTCGAGGGAGAGGAGAAAAAAGAGCAGAGTGAGAGGGGGCCGGGGAGCACCATGAGAGAGGCGTAAGGGGAGCAGGGACGGTGAGGGACAGTGAGGGAAGAAGAGATGGCCATGAGAGGGGCATGAGGGGAGCAGGGAGCGGTGACGGTGAGGGACAGTGAGGGACGGCCATGAGACATCGGCGAGAGGTGAGCTTTGGCCAAATAAGAAATGGACGGTCATAGGAGGGCCGCGGGACAAATAAGATGGATAGGGTTTCAGGGTAGATATATTTAGGAATTAATAATAATAATAATAATAATAATAATAATGGATTTTGAAAATCAATTTTCATTTGCAACGGATAATTCGTTGCAATCAATTTTCATTTGCAACGGATAATTCGTTGCAAATGGTTTTAAATTGCAACAGAATATCCGTTGCAAAGTTATTTTTATTTGCAACGGCTAATCCGTTGCAAATCTTTTATTTTACAATGGATTTTCCGTTGCAAATTCATTTTTTTTAAAAAAAACAATGAAGTTGCAACGAAAACATTTGCAATGGATATTCCGTTGCACAAATGCAATGGATATTCCGTTGCAATCTTCTCATTTTACAACGAATTTTCCGTTGCAAATTCAATTTTTTTTTAAAAAAAAAACAATGAAGTTACAACAGAAAATCCGTTGCAATAATTCTCGAACTTGCAACGAATATTCCGTTGCAAATCATTAATTTTGCAACGGAATATCCGTTGCAATCGTTTCATTTTACAACGGATTTGTCGTTGCAAATTCATTTAAAAAAAACAAAAAAATAATGAATTTGCAACTGATTTTCGTTGCAAATCGATTTTCAGTTGCAAATCGATTTTCAATTTTTTGTAGTGTACCCCAACCATTTCTTATAAACCCCTACACCACCTTCATGCAAGGTGGTCACTAGGCAGTTCATAGACCTTTTGATACTAGATAGAAAGCTTACCCATCATATAATGACTTAAAACTTGTTTTTCTATATAAAATCTTTGATAATAATATGTATATACATGCATCCATCACTTTGCATAACATATCATTAGCAAATTGAAATATAGGTCCCCGAAGAGCTCCTACCGCTTGATCCTAGCAGATAAATATGGAGGACGAAAAGCATGCACATCGTGATTCTCATTTCTAAGAAGAACTGGATTCTCTGAAAGCTAGCGTTGCTAGTCTCACCAGCTTACTCGAGCAAGCACTAAGAAATACCTCTAGCGAAGGTCCTTCAACTAGACTACTTGACCGCTATTTATGATCGGCTTGTTTTAACTCACAAGTACATGAGTGTGCGATGTAGCAATTAACTCGGTAAGATCGAGGTCATATCCACAGAGAGCTAGATTTATAAATTAAGCTAGGTAACAACAAAAATATTTTAGGAGAATAATGAATGGATTTGTTTTCTAAGATAAAAAAGAGTAAATAGATTTTAAATGACAAGAAAAGGTAAGTCTTGGTTCCAAATCAATTTTGATGGTGATGTATTGGTGAATCCTTCAACATATATAAGATAACTCAACCTAATATCAACAATGGTGATATTAGATCGGAAGATATTACAATGAAGATCTAAAACATGAAGATTATTATTGCTTAAGAATAAACGAGTGTTTTCATATTAAGTAAGACATTGAATCAAGCAATCTCTATACCAAAACTAAGTTTTGTTCATAAAAATTCAAGATTATAACATTACTTAGATGATTTCTAAAATTTCTTTGCAATAACCAAACATTTATGAAGAAAAAGTGAAGATAGACATTAGGATTCATTCATATCTTAAAGAACTCACCTCAATCACCATCATCCTTGATTTGGATCCAAGAAAGAGATTAGCCAACCATAATTATATATAATAACACTCTAATAAACATGAAATAACTTTAATCAAACTGAAATAATAAGTTTTACAACTAAATAAAACTAAAATCTAAAACAAGAAGAGCAAAACACAATCTCGGAAAATATTGCAAGATAGATCTGATGCTAACTTGGACCGCAATGTAACCCTATTTCGGAGCGCTATTTGGAGAAGGCTATTAGACACATATTTATAGGCCTTGTTGTTATCTTTCCAGAACATTCAAAAACATACAATTTGGATCTTGGAGTCAAAAGATATGACTGAAACTCAGAAAGGTGTTTTGGAAAACTTATTATTTTGGCAACTTGGAGAATATTTTTGTGTCTGATTTGATGCTAACTTTGGACTGCACTTTACCCCAGTTTAGAAGCGTTTTCTGGAGACATCTATTAAACACATATTTGTAGTCCTTTCTGTGAAATTTCCAGAATATTAAAAACCATACAATTTGGAGCTCTGAGTCAAACGTTATGACCGAAACTCCAAAAGGTTTTCTGGAAAACTTTTTATTTCAGCAACTTGGAGAAGATTTTTGTGTCCGATTTTCTTCCTCATTTTTAGTTGAATCTTTCTTCTTTTTGACCCAAGATAAAGTAACAATCTTTCCTCCAGCTTTCCATAGATTTCTCCTCCAATTAATTCTTCCAAATTTCGACGTTTAAATTTCCTGAAATAATTCATTTAAGCTCAAAAAACTTGTCGAAACATTAAAAGAAATTCTTTACTAAAAAGCACATCAATTATTATAAAATCCCAAATAAAAACAATAAATACATATGTAAAATAAAAGACTTAACGATACTTTTGATGCACAATCATAGACCCGCAGTGACTACTTAAACACAAGGAATGAACCACCATGAAGAGGTGACAGGGGAAAGGGTTTAGGATCCACAACAAAACCCAGCTTTTGTACGATTGACAGTGTCGACACCTGCACCAACCCAAATAGTTATAGAAGCATCAGAGGTTATCGACCAAGATAAGATGGGGATGTTGGAAGCCAGGATAAGGGCCATTGAAGGGGTAAATTTATATGACCTAGGACAAGTTGCAGAAATGTGTCTAGTCCCAAATATGGTAATACCAAATAAGTTTAGTGTCCTTGAATTTATCAGATACACTGGGACACAATGCCCTGTCACTCACCTAAAATCATACTATAACAAAATGGCAGAAATAGTGCATGATGAAAAATTACTGATGCATTTTTTCCAAGATATTTTGAGTGGAGCAACTTTGAATTGGTACATGAGACTAGACAACACTAAGATCCGTAGCTGGAATGCTTTCATCAAGCAATATAAGTAAAATATGGACATCGCTCCCAACAGAACAAGTTTGTCCACCTTATAGAAGAAGAAGAAAGAAAGCATAAGGGAATATGCTTAAAGATGGAGAGATCTTGCTGTACAGGTACATCCTCTGCTTCTAAATAAAGAGATGGTGACATTTTTCGCCAACACGCTAAGAGTGCCCTATTAGGAGTGGTAGAATTTCTGCACCTGTGGAGAAAAGGGGATTTGAAGGCAAGAGAAAAGATACCGAGCAATTCGAAGATGACTATAAGGGTATGAACAACCAATTCCAAAACTGTCATAACCCTTCATCTCAAATTGCCAACATTAATTTTCAAGCCAAAGATCCATATAAAAATTTCCCAAAAAGAATTTACCATAAAACCCAAGAACAACTACCTTTGCTACCATTGCCTTTGAATGAGATTTATCAAAAGTTGGTAAGTATTGGGAAAATAGCTCCTGAACCTCGTATTGCAACCACCTTACCCGATTGGTACAATCCTGATCTCACCTGTGAATACCATGTTGGAGTTGCAGGGCATAACATTCACACTTATGGTGCTTTCAAGAAGAAGCTCATGCATTTGATTAAAGCTTGGTGGATAGCATTTGATTAAAGTAGGGTGGATAGCATTCGAAGAAAATCCAAGTCCTACGTCCAATTAAGCTTCACGGAATTGGGTACCAAATGTCTATACCATTTAGAGTAACATTGACAAAAGCTTTTGAAAAAGGAGTGTGATGATATCGAGAGATGAAGTCTGCTTCCATGCTTTCCTATTGTTTTGTTCATGTTTGGACGCTATGTTTCTATTTTGACTTGTCGACAATCTTGCTTGTAATGCCATAGACCTTTTTGTTGTTAAGCAAACCTTCCTTTTCAATGATCATGTGTTTTCTTGTGTTTATGATATGTTGTATATTGTTTAAATAACACAAGTGCACTTCAAATCCTTTCATTCATAGTATATATGATCCCATAATTTCATCAAGAGTTTTGGCAAATCAAAGTCTAGTACGAAAAGAAATGTCAGTTTGATGTTTGTTTAATGTGTTTTGGGAATTCAAGAGGTTTCATTGAAATGTAATCTCATACCACCAAAACCCACATAATAAAGCTAAGTTCTTAGCTAAACAAATAATCTGAAAAGTCAATAAATCATTTCGAATGGAAAAGCAAAGCTTACTGATTCAGACTGCATGTTTTTGAAATGAGGAAAGGTTATCTTTGATATGCCTTGACGAAGTCTCTAATATCCCTTGTAGTCCCTATTTGAGCCAAATAATTTCTTGATAATTAACTCTAACAAGGATCACACCCCATACTAGGACAAGTACGAAATTAAACACTTTCAATTTACAAAGTAGTCCTCAATGACAAAAGATGCCTAAACAAAGTTGTGGGCAAAAACAAAAAGAGATTTAGTACACTATAGCAAATCAATTCAACATTTTCACAATACTAAAAATCCAACATAAAAAGTGCAAACAAAATACTGGGATGTATATCACGATAAAAGCCCAAACAAGTTGTCGCACATCCCCGCGCGACGTCCTGGGAGGGATCCTGGCTCTCGCAGTGGAGTTGAGAAGGAGTCGCCACCTGGCTGTTGAGGGTCGCTAGGAACACCTGATTTGTACTGGTCTGCTCAGAGATTCAAGGGTAAGGGACTGGTTGCGTAAAGGGAAGGTATTAGCACCCCTTTTACGCCTTACCTAAGGTAAGCTGTATTGCCTATTTCGATATGATTTTAAATGCTTCAATAAGTCATATTTATTCATAAAAAATGTTAAGATAAAAAAAGAAATAGATTACCGCTTAGAAAAATCTTGTGAATTTTGTTGACTTTTATCATTCCCGCCGAGTATTTTGGATATTAACCTCTTATAATTTATTTGTCCAAACACCGAAAAGTGAATAATAGCATACTATCCCGCTGAACCCTTAGGAATTATGTATCCAAACACCGAACAGTAAATAATTGCATACTGTTCCCCCAAATATTTTGGGTATAAACCTTTAAGATTTATTTATCTAAATACCAATAGTGAATGATAAGTTCTCAAAAAAAGATTTTTATACTTTTGAAATATTGACTTCGAATTTTTACAAAGAAAACACATTTTTTATTTCATTTTATATTCCTTTTCTTAACAAAACAAAATAATATTGAATAAATAAAACGCAACACACACACACACAAATCTCTTTTTCATTCACTTTTTATCAAATTAAAAGTAAAGTACAACTCACACACACATTGTCTTTTTCATTTACTTTTCATTACATTTCATAAATAACAATTAAAATACAATAAAACTTCAAATAAAAACATAAACACAAAGAAAATTTCAAAAAGGCCTCGGGAATAGTTCCATATGCATGACCAATGGTGGCAGCAGAGGAGGCATGGTGGTGGCGCTTCTACCCACGCCTCGTTGTCGCTGGCGGCGCATGGAATCACGCGCTGCCGCCAGAAAAAGTGCAAAACAGGGGGGGCGCCGATCAACCTCTTCCATCCTTTCCCTCGCTGGGTGTGACTTCAGGCGACCTGCAAACGCAAAGAAATACAAACAAACAGAGGACAAGAATCAAAATTTGAATTTTCTCGATCTATTCTCGAAACCTCTTCTTCTTCTTCTACTGCTGCTGCTGCTTCCTCGGTAAAGGTGTTGCCCGATGACCTGCAATCAACACAAAAACCACAAGCACAAACAACAGGGAAATCAGTTAGTTTTGCCCTTCACAACTTGGCTCTTTCTCGACGATCTGTCTTCTTCTTCTCGGAGCTGCTCTCTGTTGGGGAGATCGGTGACTGAGAGAGGTGGGCTGGACATGGAGGGGAGATGAGAGCAGGGAGGCTGGCTGACAGTGATGACCGATGAGGAGAAGAAAAAGAGGCTGCGCAGACCTCCCCTTCTCTTCCCTCGCACCGGTGGTATCCTTCAAAAGCGACCTGCACACCAAAACAAACACAAAAAACAACAGCCAAACGCAAACACCAAATCAATTTTATCTCGGGTTTGTTCAAAATCATGGTTGAGGCAGAGAGGAGAAGAAGAGATGATGGGGAAGGCTTGTATGGTGTTTCAACGGACGGTAAGGGAGAGAGGGATTTTGAGGGCGGAGGAGAGAGTGAAGACGGGGCTGTTCGGAGAAGGAGACTGGAGGGGTGAATGGGGCTGCCTGTCTGGTGGCTTCGAGGAAGAGAGGGAAGAAAGAAAGGGGAGAAGAATGGGGAGGGGCTGCGGCTGCCAAGATGAAGGTGGCGGCGCAGTCCCTCAAAATTTTAAAGGGGCTAGGTTTTTTTTTAGGTCTAGGGTTTTTTAGAGTGTGTAAACCTTTTTTTTGTTCCCCCCCTTTCTGGTGGCCATGCACTCTATTTATAGAGTCTTCCATGGACAAAATTCAAAATCAGCCTTCAACTTGCATGTTTGTTTCAATTCGGTCCTTCATTTCCAATTTATGCGAATTTCACCCTGCATTGAGTGTTAAATTCTCACTTTGTTCAATTTTGCCCTTGTAACAAGATATTTTTGGATTTTTGTCTTTTTTCTATTTTTTTCCTTTTCTTCGAAACATAAAAAATAATTTGGTCAAAATTTGGGTAGCAACAGATGTCACCTCTTTACAATGCTTACGACTAAAGTCTTGCAAAAGACTTTAAATAGTAAGAGTTGTAAAGAAAAATAGAATGGTGGAGATGGTCTCATTATGATGGGTGACCTACTCAAATGAAAGAAGGGTCTCATTTTTCTAGGTGACCTACCCGTGTTAGCAGTTAGAAGGGTCTCATTTTTTTGGGTGACCTACTCGGATTAGTAGTTAGAAGGGTCTCATTTTTCTGGGTTACCTACCTGAGTTAGAATGTTAGAAGGGTCTCATTTTTTTGGGTGACCTACCCGAATGGAAGATTGGGTCTCATTTTTCTAGGTGACCTACTCGGATGGAAGATTGGGTCTCATTTTTACGGGTGACCTACCCGGATGGAAGATGGAAGGGTCTCATTTTTATAGGTGACCTACCCAGATGGAAGATTGGGTCTCATTATGACGGGTGACCTACACGGATGGAAAATGATGATGAGGGGTCTCATTTTTACGGGTGAACTACCAGGATGGAAGATGGAGGGGTCTCATTTTTACGGGTGACCTACCCAAATGGAAGATTGGGTCTCATTTTTATGGGTGACCTACCCGGATGGAAGATGGAAGGGTCTCATTTTTATGGGGTGACCTGCCCGGATGGATGATGGAAGGGTCTCATTTTTCTAGGTGACCTTCCCGGCTAGCGTGGTCTCATTTTTTCTGGGTGACCTAACCGGCTAGCATGGTCTCATTCTTCTAGGTGACCTACCCGGCTAGCTTGGTCTCATTTTTCTAGGCGACCGGCCCGGCTAGTGTGGTCTCATTTTTCTGGGTGACCGACCCGGCTGGATGATGGTGAAAAATGGGGTCTTATTATTATGGGTGACCTACCTAGATGAAAGACGATGAAGATGGGGATGCAATGCATGATGATGCATGTATACTTACCTGAGAAATATAGGTCCCCTTTCTTCGATGCTCCATTATCGTAGAATGTCTTTGCCCAGTCACCAAAGCTTTGTTGTTATTCATTCACCAAGTCTCAATCATATTGCTTCTTCTGGCCTATCTACGATGACCTCTACTCTCAGTGCTTATCAAGTTTAACATTGCCCCCCAAGTGTGGTGTTGCTTGATTCCTCGTGAAGGAGTGTAACAAGACATTAACTTTCTTGGAATCTCTCAATAACAGCTCTTAGGTTTGCGTGTGTTTGCTAACAATCAATGCAAAGCTTGCTAACGCTAACCTCATCTTCGGTTGTCGATCAATTATGGAGTTTTCATCAATCAAATTGTATTTATTCCAGCATATGTCATCATTAACTTTCATGGAATTGTCAAGTCATCCATAAATGCATCCAAAACTCATCAGTGCATGCTCCATGCTATCATCAATAAATTTCTCTTAGCTTGTGAGAGGAGATGTAATGCTACTATCACCCACATTCATGCGATGAATCTCGCCTTGAGCTAATGCAACTGTTCCGGCCATGCAATCTGAAACTCTTCGTCATAGACTCAATTTCTTCTAAACAAATTCTTTTTGTCTGCAAAGAAATATGCTATTGTCATTAACGAGGTTTTTTTTGTCTCCCATATTCATGCGGTGAACTAAACCTTGAGTCGACTGGATTCGCAACAATTATATCATGATCAACCTTTATGGCATGTATACTCTTTAACATTTATCAAAATGCAATCATGTAACAATATCTTTGTAGACAAACAAATCTGCGAGTAAGATGATATTTCTAAAATCTGAAGGTGCTTTTTAAACGTAATCTTATTCTCAATCACTGTTGGAGCTTATCAAACCATCACTCTCTATTAAGCCATGTTGCCCTGAGTTGAATCTGTTGGTGCTTAGTGATGAATTTCACTAAATCAATCATTTGCTTATGCTTCTTTGCCCCCAAGCTGATATGAAATTATTTGCATTCCTATCGATCCACATTCTGGCCTCTAACTGATGAGCATTCAGATCATAACCGAGAATTGTCAATGTCAAGGATTCTTCAAATCCGGTCAATATTCTCTCTAAATCTTTCTTGATCTAGAATTAAGTCACCGATTTCAAAGATCATGTGCATCCAACGCCTAATCATTGCAATAAAATCAAAGATATGTCATTTGTAGAAAATCAAATTCATTTGGTCAAATACCCAACACACGATATTCAATAAATGTAGACTTGTAGATATTTTGTATTTTGCAAACAGTAATTGACTCATCGCGAGATTGAAATTGTCTTTTTATGGTTTTTGAGTTTCAATTCTAATCTCAGAAGTTGGGGTATGTCCTTTGATGGTACATGATGAAATGATGATTTTTGGCTTTCAAACAATTAGAGCTTAGTAAAAACTTGAAGTTCAATTGAAAATTTTGTCTCATCTTTCAATACTTACCTTATCAATATGCATAACAACTTGCAACTTTTTCATGAAATTATAACCCTTATAGAAAAACTCTAACAAATTTTGAGAGCGCCACTTATCAATTAAAATTGCTTGCTTGATCAAGAAGGACTTTTATAAGCATGTAATTAGGCTATGGTTCATGGCTATATAAAAAAGGGATATTCATAGGCTCAAAAAGTGTTTAAGGGTTTCAAAGACCTAGGATCACCATTATCTAGTCATTAACTCCTTTTCTCTTATTGTCTTAGTAGAAGAGAACACATCAAAATACGTTAATTATCTCAACATGATTCTATAACAATCAACCAATGCTCTAAGAATCTCTACAACCATGTCATTCCTTTCATTGACAATTTCAAACTTAAAAGGGGAATATTAAAACTCGAGCCATCATTTGTCATCTAATATTATTTCATCTCTTGTTGCACTCAACATAGTATAACAAAACAATTCTGCACGATCTCCATTTGATGCACTAATTTATCTTGAAGACTCGATAATCTTAATAACATTTCTTTCCACATGAGGTTTCACTACAGATACCAACCGACATAGTATAGTTCAATATTCTCTTCTTCTTTTTTTTCATTTTTTCTTCTTTTGTTTTTTTAACTTGTCCTCAGCATTGACTCTTTGTTTTTGTCATGTCCTATCTCAATTTGATTGCTCCCAATTTTGGGTTTTCATTCATGAGCATTCCCCTTCTGTTGATTCTTACTATTGTCGTTGTATCCTCAAACTACAAATCTCTTATTGTCCCCTACTGTACTTGCCCCCAGTGTGAGGGTGTGATCCATGTCGGGTGTTTTCAAATAAATATAATATCAGGCTCAAATTGGGATTAACAAGGGACAAATATTTCAAGAATAGTGAAGGAAATAAACAAAGATGGCCTTTTTTTGTCATTTCAAGCAAAGTTGGTTTTAACTGATAAATTTTGACCTCGTTCAATGTAATGATTTGGACATGCTAGAGCCATGATTCACGGGATCATAACTACCGAATCCATTACATGTCAATATGTATATGAATAAAGCTTAATACTATGATGTGGTTCAAAAACTCGGTGTATGGGCTCAAAAATTGTTCGGTCACCTGGTATTGGTCATCATGTCTTTTAACAAAAGTTGGGTCAATTGTGCAATCAAAATATTTTTAATTTTCAAAAATGATAAACTTTGAAAATTTTGCATGTTGGAGTTTGATCAACTTTTTTTTTGTCAAAAATAAGAATGTCAAACATCTCTTGATTTCAAAACAACAAAAAGACAAGGAAAACACATGATTCAATGAACTGATGATTTAACCCCAAAACAAAGTGATAGCCGATGAGATTCCATGAGAAAATTACTGACAATGCGACACTTTTCTCAGACTTTCCAAACAATCATTTCTGTATTGTCACTGCTCATTGATCTCGCTTACGCTCACGATGATTTATTGCTGACACTGCTGACGATAACATCCTCCACTAAACTTGATTTTTCTTTTGTTGATTAACTTTCACACTTAATCACTAATATTCTTGCAACTGTTCATCTCTCTCATCTGGATTATGTCACTGATTTTTTTTCCCACCGCGCTCATTGGACATAAAAAAATAGATCAAGCTAGGAAAAAAAAGTATTCTCAACACAGCACCAAACCGTGCCAATCATGAACAATTTCGTCATACAACGAAAATACTCCTTTTGCGGCAAATTTGCTTCTTCGAGCGATGTAATCTTGCATTGCACACACTTTGACTTCTCAGACATCAGAACAAATTCAATAGTATCATATCATGTCTTCTCACTCAAGATATTCGTCTTCGCTTTAACAGACAAAATTGTGCGCAAAATGACATGGTCTTCTATGCATGGCGGCATAAAACTTTCTGATTTGACAGTGTCGCAATAACTCCACATGATCAGGAGAAAAATCAATTGATACTTAAATGGACTGACATCTCCGACTGATGCTTGCTTCTGAAAATGGATTACTCGCACTCCCTCAAAAGAAAACCTGAATTTCCACAATCCCCATTGATGATTGCATTAACACTCTCCAAATAATATCTGGGCATATGTCCCACCTGATTTCACTTGAGAGCAGAGAACTTTGTTGTTGGCTTGTAGAAGAAACATCAATGATGACTCTGTATCGGAATCGGTTCTTCTCAGCAAATGTCAAATGTCCAATGACTCTTGACTCTTCGGAGTATGACAAATTGAGGGACCCTTAATTCAAAACTATGGAAGTGCATGTTGAAATGCATATGCATGCTTTTTGTTTTTTTTTACAAACTCGTCTTTCAAGGAGCGACACATGCTTGTAACAATTGTATGATACACAAAAAAAATATGAGAATGCATGTAAAAATGCATATGCATGTTGACCTTTTTTTTTACTCCCCTTTCGAGGAGTGACACGTGATCGTAATAATTACATGATAAACAAAAACTTGTGGGAATACATATGCACGTTTTTTTTTGCTCACCCTTTGAAGAGTAACACATGATTTTAACAATTATATGATACACAAAAACTATGGGAATGCATGTTAAAATGCATATGCATTTTTTTTTGACAAACTCGTCTTTCGAGGAGTGACACATGCTTGTAACAATTGTATGATACACAAAAAATATGAGAATGCATGTAAAAATGATGAGTTGGGGTTTACACAACAAATGATGAGTTTGCTACTTTGGTCTCTAAATAGGGTCTCTTGTTGTCCTAGGGATCACCCTCGTATAGGCAATATGGGGTCTTAGCAGATAATGGGATGGCACGTGTACCAATCACTACCATCTAAGCTCTCAGCGAAGAGTTAAGGTTTACACAACAAATGATGAGTTTGCTACTTTGGTCTCTAAACAGGGTCTCTTGTTGTCCCAGTGATCACCCTCGTAAAGGCAATATAGGGTCTTAGCAGATAATGGGATGACACATATACCAATCACTACAATCTAAGCTCTCAGCGAAGAGTTGGGGTTTACACAAACTTCAACCTTGACTCAAGTCATAGGTAAGCTGCTAGTCCCCCTCGTAACTTAAAGTTGCAAACTACAATGATATAATTGAAATAAATTAACAACGCATGAACATATATACATATGCACAAATTAAAAATGCAAAAGACTTGCTAAAAATAAACACACATAATATTCAAACAGATTGAAACAAATAAATCACATCAAAATATTCAAAGCTTAGTCCAATATTTTAAAGAAAAAATACCGTCCCTAGTGGAGCCCAAACAAGTTGTCGCACGTCCCCGCGCGGCGTCCCGGAAGGGATCCTGGCTCTCGCAGTGGAGTTGAGAAGGAGTCGCAACCTGGCTGTTGAGGGTCGCTAGGAACACTCGATTTGTATTGGGAAGGTATTAGCACCCCTAATACGCCTTACCTGAGGTAAGCTGCATTGTCTATTTCGATGTGATTTTAAATGCTTGAATAAGTCGTATTTATTCATAAGAAAATGTTAAGATAAAAAAAGAAATAGATTACCGCTTAGAAAAAATCTTGTGAATTTTATTGATTATTATCATTCCCGCCGAATATTTTGAATATTAACCTCTTAGAATTTATTTGTCCAAACACCGAAAAGTGAATAATAGCATACTATTCCCGCTAAATATTTTGGATATTGACCCCTTAGGACTTTGTATCCAAACACCGAACAGTAAATAATAGCATCCTATTCCCCCGAATATTTTGGGTATAAACCTTTAAGATTTATTTATCAAAATACCAACAGTGAATAATAAGTTCTCAAAAAAAAGATTTTTATACTTTCAAAATATTGACTTCGAATTTTTACAAAGAAAACACAGTTTTTATTTCATTTTATATTCCTTTTTTCTTAACAAAACAAAATAATATTGAATAAATAAAACACAACACACACACACACAAAAATCTCTTTTTCATTCACTTTTTATAAAATTAAAAATAAAATACAACTCACACATACATTGTCTTTTTCATTTACTTTTCATTACATTTCATAAATAACAATTAAAATACAATAAAACTTCAAGTAAAAACATAAACACAAAGAAAATTTCAAAAAGGCCTCGGGAATAGTTCCATATGCATGAATAGTGGTGGCAGCAGAGGAGGCATGGTGGTGGCGCTTCTACCCACGCCTCGTTGTCGCTGGCGGCTCGTGGAATCACGCGCTGCCGCTGGAAAAAGTGCAAAACAGGGGGGGCGCCGATCAACCTCTTCCATCCTTTCCCTCGCTGGGTGTGACTTCAGGCGACCTACAAACGCAAAGAAATACACACAAACAGAGGACAAGAATCAAAATTTGAATTTTCTCGATCTATTCTCGAAACCTCTTCTTCTTCTTCTACTGCTGCTGCTGCTTTGTCGGTAAAGGTGTTCCCCGATGACCTGTAATCAACACAAAAACCACAAGCACAAACAACAGGGAAATCAGTTAGTTCTGCCGTTCACAACTTGGCTCTTTCTCGACGATCTGTCTTCTTCTTCTCGAATCTGCTCTCGGTTGGGGAGATCGGTGACTGAGAGAGGTGGGCTGGACATGGAGGGGAGATGAGAGTAGGGAGGCTGGCTGACGGCGCTGGCCGATGCGGAGAAGAAAAGGAGGTTGCGCAGACCTCCCCTTCTCTTCCCTCCCACCGGTGGTATCCTTCAAAAGCGACCTGCACACCAAAACAAACACAAAAAACAACAGCGAAACACAAACACCAAATCAATTTTATCTCGGGTCCATTCAAATCTTGGGTCTGTTCAAAATCATGGCTGAGGCAAAGAGGAGAAGAAGAGATGATGGGGAAAGCAAACAATGGGAGGCATGTCAAAATGAAAACCCAAACAATTTTGGGGGCATGCTAGGTCACTATGAAAATCAATCATGAGGGCTAAATGGAGTTCAAAGAGTAAGCACTTAGTAATCCTTAGTACAAGAAACCCTTAAACGCCTTTTGAGGCTTCAAATATCTTTCTTTCATAACTAGGAATCTAAGCCTACATTACAAGCCTGATAAAGCCCAATCTGATCAAATACAAACAATCTGGATCGGTAGACAATGATTTTCTATTTGAAATAATCATTACAAATGCTTCACATAACATAAAAGACATGCAAATATCATTTCACATTCTTGTCAAACCAACATAAAACCTGACAATGAGGTCACGTGAATTCTTTCGAGAACAAGTTTGTTAAACAAACATCAAAATAGTTTTTGTGCTTGGAATGACTTTGAAATTCCAAAAGTTTTACATGAAAACAATCTTTGCAAATAATGAAGCCTTTTTATACAAACACTACTCTTAAGACTAAAACACTTTGGGGCATGACCAGACTAGGAGGCAATCCAAAAATGCAATTGAAGCTGGCTTTATCATTCCTTTTCAAATAATGTTGATCAAACTCAAGGGGGCATGTTGATATGAAAATTTATCATCCGAGTGGTCAAAATCACGAAGCTAACTTCATCATTCCTTTTCAAAGAATGTTGATTGAAACTCAGAAGGCATGTTGATATAGAAATTCTATCATCTCCCGTGGTGATAATTACAAGTTATGGCTTGAGTAAGTAGAAGCGAGAGGCTGTCAAAGCCAGAGATCCAAACCCTGGAAAGAGAAGACCATGAAGAAAGGGGACCTATATTTCTCAGGTAAGTATACATGCATCATCATGCATTGCATCCCCGTTAAGAATCTAAAAAATATTTTAGAGGGATTGTAATTTACAAACCTTCATTCATCATTTTGTGTGCACAATTTTAGACTCTCATCTCTTTCATTTCCTTGAGAATGTTTTTCAACTTTATCTGTTTCTTGATTTTGGATGTCATCATATGTTGCATCTCCCTAGGGATCCAAGAAATGTTTTAAAAGAATTGTAATTTACAAACCTTTACTCATCATTTTTGTATGCGCCTTCCAGCCCTCACAACTTTCAATCCCCTAAGGGTGCTGGCAAGCATTTCATTAATAAGTTAGAGTGTTTTTTAACCCTATCCCTTTCCTTATTTGAGTACGCTGTCTAGCCATCAATCAATTCAGATAACATACTTTTTAGCCCTATCTCTTTTAGTGTGTTTTCCAACTCTCAACCATCAATCAGGATTGTGCGCTTCTTAGATATTCCTTTCCTCTTTTGAGTGACTTTTCCAACCCTCGACCATAAATTAAAATAGTGTGTTTTTCTAGTCCTATTTTCCCCACTCTTCGAATGCATTTCCCAACCATCAATTAAAGTAGTGTGTTTTCCATCCCTATCCTCCATGTTTAAGTGTGTTTTTCAACCCTTAACCATAAGCTAAAATAGTGTATTTTCCAACCCTATTTTTTTTCCTTTCATTAGAGTGTGTTTTTCAACTCTCAATAATCAATTAGGATCGTGCACTTCTTAGTCATTCATTTTCCTCTCAGTTGAGTGAGTTTTTCTAACTCTTGATCATCATTTAAGATAGTTCACTTCATAGCCATTTCTTCCCTCCTTGTTTAAGTGTTTTTTCCAACCCTTAATCATAAGCTAAAAATAGCGTGTTTTTCAACCCTATTTTTCTTCCTTTTCATGTGCGTTTTCCAACCACCAAATAAGATAGTGTGTTTTCCATCTCAATCCTCCTTGTCGAGTGTGTTTTCCGAGCTTCGACCATCAATTAAGATAGTGTTTTTCCAACATTATTTTTCTTCCTCTTTTGAGCGAGTTTTCTAACTTTCAACCATAACTCCTAGATAGCGAGCTTTCTAGCCCTGTATTTCATCCCATGAAATCTTCATCACCACTTTCTGCTTCCATCTGAGCAGGTCACCCATCATAATAAGACCATCTCTTTGTTCTTACCATTGTCACTATTCTTATTTGGGCAGGTCACCCATCACAACAAGACCATCTTTGTATTTTTATTATCTTTAGCATCTTATCTTTAGCATCTCCCATTGGGCAGGTCGCCCGTTACAATGAACTATCTTTATGTTTCTTACCACCTTCATCATTCTCACCTAGGTAGGTCTCTTAGTAAAACATGACCATTTTCATGTGTCACAATTCTTAGGTAGTGCGCCTTCTAGCCCTATCTTACCATTCCTTTCTGATTATGCTTTATAGCCCTCATCTCTAGTATCAACCATTTCTTGGTTTGATAAATCCACTGTTCTTTTTTGTTATGACGCTTACTATTTAAACTCTTTTACAAGACTTTAGTCATAAGCATTGTAAAGAGGGGGCAATTGTCGTAACCCAATTTTTGGGTTACTCCCCGAAATAAAATAAAATAAAAAGTTTGGCGTTAGTAAAAAATCACAGTGAAAATTTTGAATATTTTTGGAGTCGAATCATATCTCTTTTGTGCCCAAAAATGAGAGGAAATATAGATTCAAGGTAAATATTAACTTAAAAAGTATAATTATATTTTAAATAAACCAATTTGATATATTCATGGGCTAATTTAAAGTATTATTATGTTTGAGAATTAATTTAGGATCCAATTGGCGAATTTAATTAAGTGCAAGAACTTAATTAAGCTTTAAATTAGTAAAATTAATTTGATTAAAAGCTTAATTGATGAAAAATTGAATTCTCAAGTTTAATTCGGGTCCAATTGAGAAAATCAGAATTTTCAGAGGTCAAATTGATTTTTTTCAAGCTAATTACACAAAATTAAGGGCCAAATTGAAAACAATTGAAAACTTAATGGCAATTGACGGTCAAAATGCACAAATCAAAAGCAAAGGACAAAGTTACAAATTACAAATTTAAATCTAAAGTAAAGGACCAAATTGCATCTTCACTTATACGTTATCCCCAAAGTTGCCCCGCCATTCCCTGCGCCACCGACAACCCAACGCCGACCAGCCACCATCGTAGGCATGTCAGCCCCCATGCCGGCTGTCGCGACGACGATTTTTTTTGTGACGCGCTTCGCGCCCCGCGATCACCCCGGGGTTCGGGGGACAACAGCGCGCGGCGAAATGTGGGATTATTTTTATAGTCGTAAAAATTACGACTATAAATATCATGAGTCGCCACCTAGTATTAAGGTCACTAGGAACCTATTGGTCTGCGAGAGTCTAGGGTAAGGGGACTTGTTGTGCAAGGGGAAGACGCGTCACCCCCGGTGCACTCTACCTAAGGTAAACTGCATTGTTGTTTGATTTTTTTTCTATCTTTAAAAATTTTACATTGCATTTTGAAAACCACTTTTTATTTGCGGGCGTATTTTACAATGTAAATCTACACCCTGGTAAAAAATTCTCTTTTTTATATCTACGGATGTACTTTACAATGTAAATTTACACCCTAATAGATAAGACAAAAATATTTAAAATTATATTTTTCTTATCTATGGATGTATTTTACAATGTAAATTTACACCCTAATAGATAAAATAACAATATTTAAAATTGTATATTTTTTTATCCTTGGGTGTACTTTACAATGTAAATTTACACCTTAATAGATAAAACAAAAATATTTAAAATTATTTTTGACATTTTGGCCGAATTCCAACGGATAATCATAAACCGGTTATGATATCCAATTTTCGTTTCAAAATATGAGAAATATGCAACATAAATTTTTTACGAAAAATATATATGGAAAAATCATGGAATTTGGCCGTATGCACAAAAACAAATACATTTTTATATTTTTGAAATTTCTTTTTATTAAAAAAAAGAATGTATATTTTTTTAAAGTAAGAAAAATATTTTATTTTTATTTTTATTTTTATTTTTATATTTTATATTTATATATATTTATATATTTCGGGTGGGCTGGACTGCCAGCCCACCCCTCTGAAAACTGGGCTGAAAGCCCAGTCCATCTTGGTCTGGGCTGTCAGCCCAGATGATTTAGGACCTAGGCTGACAGCCCAGCCCATCTCGGGCTGGACTCACAGCCCAGGGAATCTGGATCGGGCTTCGGCCCGGCGGGGGAAGTGGACTGGGCTCCTGGCCAACGTGGGCCGGGAGCCCAAGTGGGCAAAGGGCTGGGCTTCCAGCCATCGTGGACTGGAAGCCCACATTTTCCGAGCCTGGGCCGATTAATGACCCAGACCTCTTGCATGCCTGGGCCGGGCACAAAACCCGGCCCAATCTATTAGACCCAGGCCCTGCATGAACAGTGGAACAATCACGTTCCACTGCATGCAGGAGACTGGAGGTGGAAGGTGATGAACAGTAAAACAAAAGTTGTGGCGAAAGGCTCACCTGAAGATATGGTCAGATAGCTGAGGTCGAGGTGGTTGTCGTGGTGGCTGTTTCACCGTCAACGGTGGTCTGTGGTGGCCGGAGGAAGCCCTTGAAGTTCCGGCCTGTTGGTGCTGTGTCGAGGGTCGCCGCTGCTCCTTTCCTCCGAGGATGGGGACGAGTTCCTGGTGTCGAGGGGAAGATTTATGTGATTACAAGGGTGTCGTTGGGTGGCCTGAGCTGGTGGCCGGAGCTGTTGACAGGGAGAGAGAGAGAGGAAAACCGAGACCGAGAGACAGGGAACGAATGTAGATAAAAAAAAAATGAGGAAAGAAAGGAAAACGAGAGCCTGAGAAAGTGAAGGAAAACAGAAACCAAAAACTTTGAATCTTCACGTGTAATTCCCCTGGTTTCAATCTTCTTCTTCCCGTCTTCTTCCTCCTCTGTTTTTCGATGTTTTTCGATGTTTTTCTGCCCCCTGTTTTTGCTTCCCTGTTCGTGGTCTTCCTCCCACTCGTCCCTGTCCGTTCTTTTTGTCTCCCCGTCGGTCGGTTTATATAAGAATGCATGCAACGGTAACTGCTTCATTTCAAAATCAACTTTCGGCTCCATAACTTGCGGAGGTGAAAGGAATAATGGCCGGCAAGGTGGCTTGTGGGTGCTGGTGTGTCATTATTTTTGGGATGCAAAAAATACAATTTGGTCCCTCAACTTATAACTCCTTTAATTGCACCCTCAATTAAACCTAAATTTATGATTTGTGCAATTATGTCCCCGTGAAAAAATTCAAAGTTACCCTTAAATTTTGCGCACCTTTTAACTTGGGTCCTTGATTTCCAATTTATGTTATTTGACCCACGATTGACCATTAAACTCTCAATTGTTTCCAATTGGATCCCGATTTTGCCTCGAAAAAAATTCAATTTGACCCCTGAAAATTCCCAACTTCTCGATTGAGCCCAAATTAACTTCCAGCACTTGATTTTTCTAACAACCGCGACCTCTTTTATTTTATTTTTTATTTTTTGATATATTTTGGGGAGTCACCCAAAAATTGGGTGATGACACCGGCGACCAACAGCCACCATGGCAGGTAGAACACACTTACAAAAGCCACCATGCACGACGAACAAGGGGGGGGAATCTGCAAACTCCATCTCTCTCTAAAAACAACCCTGCCCGAGCTCTCTCTCTCTCCACAGTTGGCAGTCGTACAACCACCACAAACCACCTCATCATCACCAGTTGCTTCTCCTTTACACTAGAAATAGAAACACACCTTCAAGCGAGGCTCCCGATGACGGTTTCAGTATTAGCAATGCAAAAACCGTGACTTTAGAGGCTTCCTCCTACCACCACAGGCCACCGTTGACGACGCCATCACCACTAGGACAACCCCCTCGATCTCCTCAACCAACGATACAAATCGGTACATGTTTTGTCACACTTGAAAAATCACTATTCATCCGTCTTCTTCCTTTGGTCATCGCATGCAGCCACTATTCATGCGGGCTAGGGGATGAAGGAGGTGGGCTGGGGTCTGTGCCCGACCCAATATTTAGTCCACGTATAGTTGGCCAGCGGTCCAATCCTGCTTTTAAAGATGATAGGCCGAGTTTTTGAACCCGACCCAAGGAATTAAAGGCTAGACTTCCTGCCCGTGAGGGTTGGAAGCCTAGTCCCCCTCAAGTTGGGATGTCAGCCCATTGTGGCTGACAACCCAGCTCATAAATAATAATAAAAAATAATAAAAATAAACAAAAATTAAAATATTAAAATATTTTTGAATGATGTATATTTTCTTTATTATTATTATTAAAAAAATAAAAATATATAATGTGTTTTCGTACATATGACCAAATTCTATGATTTTTCAAGCATATTCTTTTCATAAAAAAATATGATGCATCTTTCTGATATTTTAAAAATAAAAATTGGATATCGTAACCAGTTTATGATTATCCTTTGGAATTTGGCCAAAACATCAAAAGAAATTTTAAATATTTTTGTTTTATCTATTATGATGTAAATTTATATTGTAAAGTACATCCATGGATTAAGAAAAAGTTTTAACTACGGTGTAAATTTACATTGTAAAGTGTACCCGTAGATAATAAAGATTTGTACTACGATGTAAATTTACATTGTAAAGTACATCAGTACACAATATAATATTTGTTTTGAAATGTAATGCAAATTTTTAACTTAGAAAATAATCAAACAACAAGGCAACTTACCTTAGGTAAGGTGCAGTGGGGGTGATGCGTCTTCCTCTTGCACAACAAGTCCCCTTGCTAGACTCTCGCAGACCAATAGGTTCCTAGTAACCTTAATATTAGGTGGTGACTCTGGATATTTATAGTCGTAATCATTATGGCTACAAAACAATCTCTTATTTTCACCACGCGCCATTGTTTTCCCCAAATCGAGGGGGATGGCGGGGCGCGAAGCACGTAAAAATCATCGTCATGACATGGACAAACGATAAATAATTAGTTGTGTATCAATTGCTTGTTGTTAATTATATTATTTAGTTCACATTATGAAGCAAAATTGAATTTGTGTAGAAATGATAATTAGTTATTGGATTTTGAGTTCATTTTGAATAATTACTTGAATTTTGAATTGATAGGTATATTATTAATAAACATTATCATCAATATTCTATATAGGTTTCATAAGTGATGGATATATCAAGTTTTTTTTCTGAATGGTTTTACAAGCAAGATAATCTTAAAAGGTTTTTATTTGTTTTATAATTTGTAATCTAAAAACTATTAGCAGGGGTAAAATTACATGTCTTTGTGAAAGTGTAAGAATAACATATTTTACCATAATAATGTTGTGACTATGTATCTATTTAAAAAGAAAAGTTTATCAAGAAATACTTAAGTTGATTAGTACACTAAAGTTATGTGTTCCTCATAAAACAATATTAGAAAAGATGATTAACTTAACTTTTAGTTCTAAAAACATGTATTATGATTATTTAGGTGAAGATTCAAGTAATAGCCATACAGACAAAGAGCCAATGTAGATGTAGGTAAGGTTTTTTTTTGTAAAACTTTTAAGATATAGTTATGAAATATTATGGAATGAGTGTACACCTCGTAGTTAATTATCAACAATTACACAAGTATTTACGATCAATAATAGACTACAAAGGTTATTTATATTGCCAAAAAGTAAGGATACACACACACACAACTTGCTCCTATGGATGTGTATGGAACCAAAATTCACATTCTTATATATGGTCCTTATAGTTCAACTAGGAATATGTGTATCATTTACCACTGATTAATAAGTTGAATTAGTTACAGTTAATTGGCGTTCTGACATATGATGTTTTAAGAAAACAATAATTTTATATGATTTTCTAGTGTATGTGGTTTTTTGAAGTTATAGCACACATATATAATTAGTTTGTCCGTATTATATGACATTTACAATTATGATAAAGATTTTTGTTTTAACTATAAATGTTCCTTAAAAATCATAATTGATTCATAAACAACAAAAATAACTTCTTAAAGGATAAAATATATTAAATTGTTGATACTATCGGGTGAACAAGTGTAAGAAGTAACAATATGAATATGTTTTGTTTTTATTATTGTCACTACCCAGTTATGACTTATTTTTTAAATATTTTCAAATATATATATTTGTGTGTGTGTGTGTGTGTCTGATTTATTTTGATTTTTTTTTATCATTTTTCAGCTTTGTCTAAAAAATATTCAAATTTTAAATGTTTTTTTCAAAGCATTTAGCTTTTAATGTGTTATGTTCAAAATCATTTATTTTCCTTTTTAAGTTACATTAATGTTACTCTATTTCACAAAAACTTAAAATAACAGTAAGATAAAAAAACAAATTGGACATAAAGACCAAATTTGAATAGGAAGAAAACAATGGGCCAAAAAATATATATTTTACTTATAAATTAAAGTGCAAGACACCCACAAAAAGGGGAATAAAATTGAAGAGAATTTTAGAGGGTAAAAAAAAACTTTTTTACACCCTTTCCCCATACAAATAAAGCTAAACTAAAACTTAATAAACCAATTTTTTCTATTCTCTTGGTAAAAAAGGTCAGTTATACCTTAAGTCAGATTTGATCTTTGTCCTAGAAAAGAAAATACGTTATAACATGCAATACATAACTCTATTTCATTAATTCATGCTTGTTAGCTTTGCAACATAAAATTCACTTATATAATTTTTAAAATAACCCTAATGGATCCCATGTGTAGGCTAATTCGAGTCCACTTACAAAATTGATCTAAATATAGAATAAAAATCCAAATTTAATATATGCTAGTAATAAATTTGTCATCTCTAAAAAGTTCTAAATAGACTAGGAAATCTGATATGATCCCAACATCTTAATTTACCCAAGCTAACTTTTGATCTCATGTGACCAAAATCTATATATCATTAAAATGAACCAAATAAGACCAAATATATACTTAGAATAATTTCTCTTGCCCAAAAGGAATTGAACAACAAAATTCATAAAACTTGTTATGACCTATATCCCAAGTTTTTCCTGTATTCTGATTGCTTTGAAATTTTACCCTCACAATAAAGCATAACTTTAGAATCATTTGGTAAAGTTTCATCTCAATCCAATGGTTAGATATGAAGATATGCTCAATAGCATATAACTAGACAGAAAGAAACATTCTATCAAAGTCTGAATTTAACCATGTCTAGATCGTATCATTTCCTCTTAGCAAAACCAATATTAATCTAACCCTCATACAAAACCCTTTGTCTCTCATATCATTATAAACCCTACCCTATAACCCCATTAACAAGTCATACCACTAGTCTCACCAACCCCCTAACATTTTCTTCTTGGCCAACCCTCTTCATATTCCTTTCCACAACCAATAAAATTTAGAGCTAGCCTTATCCACCTCAATAATCACCCCTAAACAATTGCATCTCTCAATCAATAGGACCTATTTGGAAGTGTGGTTAATGTTACTTTTGAAAGTGCTTTTCATTTAAAAATGCATCAAAATGATTTATTTATTTATTAAAAATTATTTTTGACATCAACACATCAAAATGATTTAAGAAAATCATTTTTTTTTAATTTAAAATAAAAAATAAAAAAATTTCATTTCTTCTCAAAAACGCTTTTGAAACACTGTGTCAAATATTGGACTAGTAGAGAAATTATCATCTCCCTCCTTTCATTTACTTCATTAGTCAACACACCGTAAATAACCACCCCTCTTTTAGTGTTGAATATTAAGCAAATGACAACACCACTCCAACCCTTTTAATTTATGTCAGCCCGATCTTCAGACATTTTTGCCTTGTTTTTTCTAGGTAACCACTATGAGATCAAACCATACCCTTTATAGAGCCTCCCTTTCTTAACAAAAAATAGGACCATCATCATAAACTCTTTTTGTTCGAAACCGAAAAACCAATGCCCCATCTTCAATCAAACCTTTAACAGCCTTACACCAACCTTTCACTGACACCATTAGTAACAACTGAGCACCAACCATAACTTTTAACAGTCACTAGTTATCACTTCTCTCCCAGTTAACAACAACAACAATAACAACCACCAAGAATAAAGAGAACTTTCTCTTTTTAGCTCTTCATCAATAGGAGACAAAACTAAAACCTATTACGTGTGTACTTTCTCTTTTTAGGTCTCCATTAATGGCACTATAGCCACAAAATAGAAAATACAAAGATGACATCTTAGATCCACCTATATTTTTATTCCATTAGCATCAAGCTATGGTTTCACACATTACTAATGGAGGTGGAATGTGGACACATATGCCACTAGTCCTCGCAGTTGTTAGATGTTTTCCAACATTGTTCCTGAGGTTCTACTGATTTTCCCTAAATAGTTTGTAAATATTTAATGTTTGTTAGAGTTATTTTTAATGTTTTGGTATTCGTAAACATATGTATTTTATAAGAGTTTAATTTATATAGTAAAAAAATGAATGTTTTGGTGTTCGTAACCTAATTTTTGGGTTACTCCCCAAAATAAAATAAAAATAACAAAAATAAAATAAAAAGGGTTTAGGCATCAGGGGAAAATCACGGTGAAAATATTGAATATTTCCTGAACTTAATCGTATTTCTTTTGTGCAAAAAAATGAGAGAAAATACAAATTCAAAGTAAAAATTAAGTCAAGAATCATAATTATTTTTTAAATAATCATGGCCTATTTTGAAGTATTGTTATATTTAAGAATTAATTTAGGGTCCAATTGGAGAATTTAATTAAGTACAAGGACTAAATTATGCTTTAAAATTCTCAAATTAATTTTATCTAGGGCTTAATTGATGAAAAATTGAATTCTCAAGTTTAATTCAGGCCCAATTGAGAAAATCAGAATTTTTGGAGATCAAATTGATTTTTTTTCAAGCTAATTGTACAAGTTAAGGGCTAAATTGGAGACAATTGAAAATTTAATGGTCAATTGAGGGTCAAAATGCACAAATCAAAAGAGAAGGACTAAAATGAAAAAAACACAAAAAAATTAAGGTTAATTTGAAATTCGGCCAGGGGTAAAATTCCACATAATTAAAAGTTTAAAACCAATTGAGGATGCAATTTAAACAATCATAAATTGAAGGACTAAATTGCACTTTCATCTTACCCAAAAATTTGCATCGGTCGCCACCTTTTGCACCTCTCCCCGACAGCCCTACGCCGACCAGCCACCATCGCAGGCACGCTAGCCACCATGCCGCCGCCAGCCAGCCACTGTTGATAGGCCGAGCACGCTTATAAAAGGCCACCATACACGATGGTTAGGGGGGAGGAGAGGAAATCTACAGAAAAAAAGGCAGAAACAGAGAGGAATTATGCAGAAAACATGACAAAAAGAAAAGAAAAGAGGGAGAGAAGACGAACAGAGGGAGACGAAAACAGAGAAGGATATTTTACGAGGAGAAGGGAATTCACATAAAAAATAGAACATTTGCACACGTGTTCTCTCTCTCTAGAAATACAGCCCTTGCTCTCTCGCTCTCTCCCCCGTGGATGGTCAATCGACCACCCAAGACCTCCCTTATCATTACCGCAAGTTTCCCCTTCACCCCAGCTATCCTTTTCTCCTCTCCGGTGAAGGAACCGAAGTAGTCTCGACGACCATAGTTATGCCCCAGCAACTTTGAAGGCTTTTTTCAGCCCCCACAGGCCACCGTTGTCAATACCATCACTACCAAAAGAATCACCTTGATGTCCTCTACACCACGGTACAAACAGGTAAGTCATTCGTCAAACTCGAAAAATCATCAATCTACTATTCATCTTCTTCGCAGGAGTAAAATAATTCATTCCCAGGTCAGGTTGAGTCGGGTTTGGTGCCCAACCCGAGCATAAAAGGGAGGGTTTCCATCCCTTGAAGGGGAAGCCCAACCCAAGTTGGTGGGCTTCTAGCCCGTGAGGACTAGAAGCCCAACCCAAAGAAAGGGGGTCGTCAGTCATGTGGACTGACGACCCAGACGAAATTGATCGGGCTTCCAGCCCATTCGGACCAGAAGTCCAGTCCCACTTCAAGCTGGATTGTAAGCCCACTATGGACTAACAACCCAACCAAAAATTGTTTGGGCTTCCAGCCCATCTGGGCCAGAAGCCCAGTCTCCCTTCAAGATGGGCTGATAGCCCAAGCCATAAATAAATAATAAAAATAATAAAATAATAAAATAATAAAAAAGATAAAAGAAAACAAAAAAATAAAAATAAAAATAGTTTTTTTTATATTTTTGAAAGATATATATATACAAAAAAATCAAAATATAAAATATGTTTTTGTGCTTACGGCCGAATTTCTAAGCTTTCTCATTGTATTTTTCGTAAAAAAATATGTTGCATATTTTTAAAACAAAAATTTGGATATCGTAAGCAGTTTGTGATTATCCATTGGTATTCGGCCAAAATGTCAAAAATACTTTAACAATTTTTCTGTTTTTATTTTCATGGTGTAAATTTACATTGTAAAGTACAACCGCAAATAAAAAAGATTTTTACTACGGTGTAAAATTACATTGTAAAGTACATCCATAGATAACAAAAACTTATAAATGCGGTGTAAAATTACATTGAAAAGTACACCCGCATGCATTGTTTTTTGAAAATGTAGTGTAAAAATTTTAACTCGTGAAAAACAATCAAACAACAATGCAGTTTGCCTTTAGGTAGGGTGCACTGGGGGTAATGCATCTTCCCTTGCACAACAAGCCGTCTTACCAAGACTCTCGCAGACCACGAGGTTCCTAGTAACCTTAAACCTCCTCAACCAAATTCCTTGGCATGCATAGAATGTAGCTGCAATGAACTCAACTTCTGTGGTGGACAAGCTCACAACTTATTGTTTTTTTTAAGACCATGAGACTACACCAGTTCCAAACATAAAGATGAGACCACAAGTGTTTTTCCTATCATCAATGTCTCCTGTATAATCACTGTCAACAAAGCTTATAAATGTTCCTTCCTTTCCCTTCTTATAAGCAATTCCTAACTCAGTTGTGCCCTTCAAATACCTTACAATTCTTTTTGTAGCCTGCAAATGTATTTCAGTAGGCCTCTCCATATACCTACTAATCCTCTACAAAAGCAACCCAAAATACTAGGGATCTGGGAGGGTCTGCACAACCCATTACTAATCCTCTACAAAAGGATAATGCAGGGATCCAAACCAAAGCAATCACGCTGGACTTTCCAAGGTTTAATGGAGAGAACCCAAGTGGATGGATTTATCAGGCCAACCAATTTTTCACCTACCATCAGACCAATCAACTCCACTGAGTTCTAATGGCCTCTTTCCACATGGAAGGAAAGGCTTTAGTTTGGTTTCAAGACATTGAGGCAGTTGGGGGCCTTAACGACTGGGAGGGGTTTATTCGAGCCCTATAGACTAGATTTGGGTCATCACCTTATGAGGACTCCATGGAGGCCCTAATTCACCTAAAACAAACTTCCACAGTGGAAGAGTATAAGAGCCAATTTGAGATGGTTTCAAACCAACTAAGGGGGTTGGTTGAGTCCTATAAACTCAGATATTTCCTAAGTGGTCTGAGAGGGGATATCCGATTTATGGTTTAGATGCTCAATCCTGTTAACTTTCACATGGCTTTCGGATTAGCCAAAATGCAGGAGGAGAACATGGTTGCCCTTAAGAGAACAACCAGAGTGGTAATGTTTTACCCGAATCACTAATAGGCCTATACAGCCACCTGAGAGGAGGGCGATGGTGCCCATCCAAAGGTTGTCCCCGACCCAAATGAAGGAGAGACGAGACAAGGGCCTATGCTACAGTTGTGATGACAAATGGGGGCCCGACCATAGGTGCAAAACAACCCGAGTATTCCTAATGAACAATGATGACTAGGAGAGTGATGAACTATTCAAGGCAATAAATTCTGGCGATCCAGATGGCAACAACCATGAAGACGGATACAGGGACGAAGCTGACCATGAAATTTCTATTCATGCCTTGTGTGGGTCACCAAACCCAAAAACTATAAGAATTATTAGGCACATTGGAAGGAGGACAGTGGTGATTCTGATAGATACTGGGAGCACCCACAATTTCATTGATTCGTCGATCATAAAGGGTGCTCATCTATCTTATGACAACCAAGAGAGACTGAAGGTTAAAGTGGCCAATGGACAGACTATGGAATGTGAAGGGAAAAGTACTGCAGTTCAACTACAAATGCAGGGTAATGTATACGCCATTAATTTTTTCATTTTAACACTTGGGGGATGTGATGCTGTTTTGGGAATACAATTGATACAAATCCTAGGCCTTATTTTCAAGGATTTCTCTCGGCTATGCATGGAGTTCTATATCCTAGGGGTACATCATATATTGCAAGGTATGTCATCAACTGACAATTCTTTGATAAAAGGGAAAAAATTTGATAAAGTTTATAGACAATTTAAAAAGGGGTTAGTTATTCAGTTGATTGAAACTGAAGGCCCTAAGCTATGGTCCATAAAAAACAATACCAATCCCTTAATTTCATACATATTACAACAGTACTCGGAAGTATTTGATGAGCCTACACAGTTACCCCCAAATCGGTCCCATTATCACCTTATTGCACTACATACAGAAAACAAACCAGTTTCTGTAGCCCCATACAGATATTCATATTTTCAGAAAACAAAAATTGAAAAAATAGTTAAAGAGATGTTACAAGCAGGAATTGTGAGACCTAGACAGTCTCCTTTTTCATCACCAGCATTGCTAGTAAGGAAGCAAGATGGCAGCTGGAGAGTATGTGTGGATTATAGGGCACTTAATAAAGAGACCATTAAGGTCAAATTCCCTATAGCTATTGTGGATGAATTATTGGATGAATTACATGGGGCAACCATTTTCAGTAAACTTGACATAAGGTCAGGTTATCATCAAATTATAGTTCACCTAGAGGATGTACCTAAAACAGCCTTCGAAACACTTGAAGGCCATTATGAATTCTTGGTTATGCCTTTCGACCTTACCAATGCACTAGCTACATTCCGAAGCCTCATGAATGATATTCTTAAACCATATTTGAGGAAGTTTATCTTGGTATTTTTTGACGACATATTGGTTTATAGCAGGAATATAGCTTACCACATCCAACATTTTGTCATTGTGTTAGGGGTTTTTCGATAGCACCAATTATTTGCAAAAGAGTCTAAATGTTGGTTTGGTTATGCTGAAATTGAATATCTAACGCATTTGATATCTAAGGAGGGAGTAAGGGCAAACCTGAGTAAAATAGAGGCTATGCTGGAATGGCCATTACCTACAAACCTTAAATCCCTTAGAGGGTTCCTAGGGTTAACAGGGTATTATAAAAAATTTATCAAAGGCTATGGTTTGATTGAAGCCCCACTCACAACCCTACTAAAAAAGAACTCATTCACATGGACTGACACAACTAAACAGGCTTTTGAAAATCTAAAACATGTTGTAACTAACCCACATGTCTTAGCTTTACCAGATTTTCCATTCCTTTTATTATTCAATGTGATGCTTCTAGTGTTGGTGTGGGAGCCATTCTAATGTAGCAAGGAAGGCCATTGGCTTACATGAGCCAGGCCATACAGGGGAAGCCTCTACAACTCTCACCTATGAAAAGGAATTAATGGCTCTAGTCCTAGTAGTAAAAAAGTGGAGACCCTATTTGTTGGGTCACCAATTCAAGATGCAAACTGACCATCACAACTTAAAGTACTTGTTGGAGCAGAAGGTTGGAACACCACTCCAACAGAAATGGATCACTAAGCTCTTGGGGTATGAATTCACAGTGGAATATATAAACAAGGGAAAGAAAACAAAGTGGTAGATGCATTATCTAGGACTATGGAGAACCAGGAAAAAAAAGGAAACTTGACAGCCATATCCATACCAGCAAATCAATAGGTGGAACAACTTAAGCCTCACTATGCAACAAATCCTAAGTTGCAACTAATTCTACAAGGCCTCAAGAAAGGTGAGCATGCAAATCCACACTATCAGGAGAAGAATGGGCTTCTATTCTACAAAGGCAGATTGGTTATTCCTAATGAGCTCAGGGAACAGATTATAAAACTACTGCACAGTAGCCCACAGGAGGGCTACGAAGGGTTCCATAAAACCCTACAAAGAGCAAGACCAGAATTCTATTGGAAGGGGATGAAGAGGGACATCAGATAGTTTATTAGAGAATGTTATACCTATCAACGTAACAAGGCTGAGAATATATTTCCATCAGGGTTGCTACAACCCTTACCCATACCTATGAAGGTCTAAACTAATATTTCCCTTGATTTTATTGAGGGGTTACCTCAATTAGAAGGATACACAGTGATTTTAGTGGTGGTAGACCAATTGTCTAAATACGGTCATTTTATCCCTATTGCTCATCCTTACTGATTGTGCATCAAAAGTATTATTAAATCTCTTATTTTACATATGTATTTATTAGTTTTATTTGGGATTTTATAATAATTGATGTGCTTTTTAGTAAATTTCTCTTAATGTTTCGACAAGTTTTTTTTGAGCTTAAATGAATTATTTCGGAAATTTAAATGTCGAAATTTGGAAGAAAGAATTGGAGGAGAAATCTATGGAAAGCTAGAGGAAAGATTGTTACTTTATCTTGGGTAAAAAGAAGAAAGATTCAGCTAAAAATGAGGAAGAAAATCGGACACAAAAATCTTCTACAAGTTGCCGAAATAATAAGTTTTTTCAGAACACCTTTCGGAGTTTCAGTCATAACTTTTGACTCCGAGATCCAAATTGTATGGTTCTTGATGTTCTGGAAAGCTAACAAAACGGACTACAACTATGTGTCTAATATCTGTCTCCAGAAAACGCTTCAAAAGTGGGGTAAAGTGCAGTACAAAGTTGGCATCAAATCAGGCACAAGAATATGCTCCAAGTTGCTAACATAATGAGTTTTGCAGAACACCTTTCGGCGTGTCGGTCATATCTTTTGACTCCGAGATCGAAATTATATGGTTCTTAATGTTCTGGAAAGCTAACAGAAAGGGCTATAAATATGTGTCTAATAGCCTTCTCCAAAAACGCTCAGAAATAGGGTTAAATTGCAGTCCAAGTTAGCTTCAAATCTGTCTTGCAATATTTTCCGAGATTGTGTTTTGTTCTTCTTGTTTTAGATTTCAGTTTTATTTAAGTTGTAAAACCTATTATTCCAATTTGATTCAGGTTATTTCATGTTTATTAAAGTGTTTTTATATATAATTATGGTTGGCTAATCTCTTTCTTGGATCCAAATCAAGGATGATGGTGATTGAGGTGAGTTCTTTAAGATATGAATGAATCTTAATGTCTATCTTCACTTTTTCTTCATGAATGTTTTGTTATTGCAAGGAAATTTTAGAAATCATCTAAGTAATGTTATAATCTTGAATTTTTATGAACAAAACTTAGTTTTGGTATAGAGATTGCTTGATTCAATGTCTTACTTAATATGAAAACACTCGTTGATTCTTAAGCAATAATCATCTTCATGTTTTAGATCTTCATTGTAATATCTTCCGACCTAATATCACCATCGTTGATATTAGGTTGAGTTATCTTATATATGTTGAAGAATTCACCAATACATCACCATCAAAATTGATTTGGAACCAAGACTTACCTTTTCTTATCATTTAAATCTAATTACTCTCTTTTATCTTAGAAAACAAATTCATTCATCATTCTCCTAAAATATTTTTGTTGTTACCTAGCTTAATTTATAAATCTAGCTCTCTGTGGATATGACCTCGATCTTACCGAGTTAATTGCTACATCGCACACTCATGCACTTGTGAGTTAAAACAAGCCGATCATAAATAGCGGTCAAGCAATTTTGGCGCCGTTGCCGGGGAGCTAGCAAGCAAAGGTAACAAATTTAGTTTTGATTATTGGAAAAAAATATACAAAATAAAAAAAAACTCAAATGGCTGGTCTAACCGCCTAAAAAAAAAAAGTAAAAAAAAAAAATTGACCTCAGCTTTTTGGATATTGGACTGTGGACGGATATTGGACTGTGGACTGGACTACTAATTATTGGATTATGGCTGGTTCAACCGCCTCTTGTTTATTTTATTTTATTTTATTATGCTTTTTTATCTAATATTTACTGTTTTAAGTTCTTGGCCGGTATTACCGCCTTTTTATTCATGCTTGTTACAATTATCTTTTAATGTTTATTGTTGTTAATATTGCTTATTAGTTAGTGTGTATTTCCTAATTTGTTGTATTTTTTTTCTTTCAGCTATTACTTTATCTTTTACGTTTCATTTACTTTTATTTGCAATCTTGTTTTTTTTCTCCTTTCCTTTCATATTCATATAATTGTCATATTGTATTCCATCATGGCTAATGTTGAAGATATAGAGGGTGAAGGGAGTGTTCAAGGTAATGGACCTCCACAATTCAATGATCAACCTAATTTTCGAACCCTTCGAGAGTATCTTCACCCGGCAAGACAAAGTACACCTTCGTGTATTATATTGCCTCTTAACCAACAATCTTTCAATTTGAAACCGGGCATGATTCAACTTCTTCCCACATTTCATGGTATGGATTCTGAAAATCCATACATACACATTAAGGAGTTTGAAGAAGTATGCAATACCTTTATTGATAGAACATGCACGGAGGAAACCATTCGACTTAAATTGTTCCCATTCTCTCTAAAGGATAAAGCCAAGCTTTGGCTAAACTCCCTGCGTCCTAGGTCTATAGGTACATGGAGAGAAATGCAAGCTGAATTTTTGAAAAAATACTTCCCCACTCATAGGACAACTGACCTTACAACGTCAAATGATGAATTTTTCTTGTAGTCCAAATGAGTCATTTCACCAAGCTTGGGAAAAGTTTAAAGACTTGTTGAATGCTTGTCCCCACCATGGTTTTGAAATGTGGAGGTTAGTGAGTTTCTTCTATGACTCTCTTACCGCAGATTTTAAAAAGCTAGTGTCAACCATGTGTAATGGTGAGTTTTATGACAAAGAACCAAGTGAAGCCTTTGATTTTTTTGATCAATTGGCTGAAAACACAAAGCAATGGGAAACTTCTCTCCCTATTCAAGTTTGAATCTAGAAACACTGTTTCTCATTCAAGTGGGAGGTTCCAATTGAAAGAGACTGATGACCTTAATGCTAGATTAGCCTCATTGGCTAGAAAAGTAGAGTCTCTTGAGATTAAAAAAGTGCATGTCATAAGTGAACAACAAGAGGAAAGTTGTATTGTTTGTGAGGGTAAAGGGCATAGGACAAATGAGTGCCCTACTATTCCAGCTTTCAAGGAGGTGTTATATGGCCAAACTTCTGATTCAAGTAATGTTAGAAAGCCATTTTCAAACCAAGCAAGCAATCCCTACTCTGATACTTATAATCCTGGATGGAGGAACCACCCAAATTTTGGATGGAGAAATGAGGGCTCTTCAGTACCTCAAACATTTCAACCTCCACCCCAACAATTTCATGCTCCCACACATAACACATACCAACCCCCTCATAAGAGATCCCTAGAGGATACTCTTCAACAGTTCATGCAAACACAAGGAGGAATCAACAACCAAGTTAACAAATTTCAAGATCAGACCAATAGGACCTTAGATGACATTCGAAGTCAACTAACCAAGTTGACTCAATCACTAAGCATTCAAGAGAAGGGAAAAATCCCAGCTCAACCAATGCCAAATCCTAGAGGTCGGATGCATATAAGTGAATCCTCACCGGTGAATCCTCAAACCATGAACAAATCCAAGCCATCACCACCCTCAGAAGTGGAAAGATTATTGACAAAGCTATAGGTTTTGGGATTCCTAAAGGAATTGTGGAGGAGAAATCCAGGGAAAGTGAAGAAGGAATCAAAACACAAGTGACAAATGAGAGCTTGAGTGAGAAAGAAGGTGAGATAAATGAGAAAGAGAAGAGTGAGAAAGGAGATGATTCAACAAAAAATGGAGGCAAAGTGAGTGATTTAGAATTTGTTCCTAGACCACCATTTCCACAAAGGTTAGGAAAATCTAAACATGATCTTATGAACTCGGAAATCTATGAATTGTTCAAACAAGTAAAGGTAAACATTCCACTCCTTGATGCAATTAAACAAGTCCCATCTTATGCAAAGTTCCTTAAGGACTTATGCACAGTCAAAAGAAGATTGAATGTGAAAGAAAAAGCCTTTCTAACTGAACATGCCAGTGCCATCATCCGGCTTTAAGACCCTCCCAAATACAAAGATCCTGGTTGTCCCACCATTTCATGCATTATTGGAAGTCATAAGATAGACCAAGCTTTGTTGGATTTAGGAGCAAGTGTGAATTTAATACCCTACACTGTTTACAAACAATTAGGTCTAGGGGAAATCAAGCCTACTCGAATCACCCTTCAATTAGCTGATAGGTCAATCAAGATTCCTAGGGGTGTTGTTGAGGATGTATTGATCCAAGTAGATAAATTCTACTTTCCTGTTGATTTTGTAGTGTTAGACACCTCACCTGTTCAAGGTTCTAATGCTTCCATCCCAGTCATCTTAGGTAGACCTTTCCTAGCTACATCCAATGCTTTAATTAACTGTAGGAATGGGGTGATGAAATTGTCTTTTGGAAATATGACATTAGAGATGAATATTTTCAATATTTCCAAACAAATTGGTGAACATGAGGACATTAGAGAGGTGGATTTGATTCAAACTGTTTGTCAAGAACACTTTGAGAGAGAAGGGATAAAGGATCCATTAGAGAGAACTTTAATTCATGATGAAAGATTTTGTTCTTTGGAATGTGTTGATGAGGAAGTAAGAGAACTCGAGACATATCTAGATCCAATGCCTATTATGTCAACAGGTCAATGGACTCCATTGTTTGAGCCTTTGATTTCAGCCCAAGTGAAAGTTGAGACATCTCTTGTTCAACCTTATAAGCCAGAAAGGAAGCCTTTACTGAGTGATCTTAAGTATGCATTTCTAGGGGAAGATGAATCATATCCTATTGTGATTTCATCAAAACTTAGCATAGAGCAGGAACAAAAGCTTTTGAAAGTGGTGAGAAAACACAAGAAAGCAATTGGGTGGACAATTACTCGACTTGAAAGGAATTAGCCCTCTTTTATGTACACATAGAATCTATCTTGAAAAAAGGCTAAATCTGTGAGGCAAATACAAAGACGATTGAACCCAACCATGAAGGAAGTAGTGAGAGGAGAAGTTCTTAAGTTACTTGATGCAGGTATCATTTATCCCATTGCAAACTCAAAATGGGTTAGTCCAACCCAAGTTGTCCCTAAGAAATCTGGAGTCACGGTAGTGAAGAATGCAAATAATGAGCTAGTGCCAACTAGAATCCAAACTGGATGGCGTATGTGCATTGATTACCGTAAGTTGAACATGGTGACTAGGAAGGACCATTTTCCTCTTCCATTTTTAGACCAAGTGCTTGAAAGAGTAGCAGGAAGAGCTTTCTATTGTTTTCTTGATGGATACTCAGGTTACAACCAAATTGAGATTTCATTAGAAGACCAAGAAAAAACCACGTTCACTTGTCCTTTTGGTACCTATGCTTATAGAAGAATGCCCTTTGGCTTGTGTAATGCACCAGCCACTTTTCAAAGGTGTATGATGAGTATCTTTAGTGACATGGTGGAAAATTTTTTGGAAGTTTTCATGGATGATTTTTCTGTTTATGGGGATTCTTATGAGTTGTGTCTAATGCATTTGGAAAAAGTTCTTGAAAGGTGTGAGGAGAGCAATCTTGTACTTAATTGGGAGAAATGTCATTTTATGGTGACACATGGCATTGTCTTAGGTCACATTGTCTCTTCAAAAGGGATAGAGGTAGATAAGTCAAAAGTTAAAGTCATTCAAAATTACCTACCCCAGGATCGTGAAAGATGTGAGATCCTTTTAGGACATGCTGGTTTTTACCGAAGATTCATTCATTCATTCAGTACCATTGCCAAACCATTGTGTAACTTGTTGTCACAAGATGCCCAATTTGATTGGACATCAAAATGTCAAGAAGCTTTTGAAAAGCTTAAAGGGTTGTTGACCACTACACCAATCATGCAAGCTCTCGATTGGTCTTTACCATTTGAATTGATGTGTGATGCTAGTGATTTTGCAATAGGTGCTGTTTTAGGGCAAAGAAAAGATAAGAAACCTCATGTAATTTATTATGCTAGTAAGACTTTGAATGATGCTCAATTGAATTACACTACAACTGAAAAAGAACTCTTAGCTGTGGTATTTGCTTTAGATAAGTTTCGGTCTTATTTGGTTGGATCTCTTGTTATTGTTTTCATCGATCATGCAACGACTCGAAATACTTGCTCACAAAACAAGATTCCAAGCCACGTTTGATGCGATGGATCCTCCTACTCCAAGAGTTTAACCTTGAAATTCGAGATAAAAAGGGAGTAGAGAATGTAGTGGCTGATCATTTATCCCGTCTTTCAAACTATGAGAACATAGTAGATGAATCTCCAATAAATGAACTCTTTGTTGATGAAAATTTATTTTTTGCAGGTAATGTCTCCAACATTGGCTCTCCATGGTATGCTGACATAGCAAATTACCTAGCCACAAGTCAGATTCCTTCTCATTGGTCTAAACTTGACAAACATAAATTCTTGCGCAACGTGTGTACCTTTTTTTGGGATGACCCCTACCTATTTAAATACTGCCCTGACCAAATTGTTAGGCGGTGCATCCCTGATCATGAAATTCCAAGTGTCATTAATTTTTGTCATGCATTAGCCTTGTGGTGGGCATTTCTCTTCAAGAAAACCACTGCCAAGATCTTGCGAGTGTGGTTTTTATTGGCCCACCATGTTTAAAGATGTCCATGCGTTACGTGTTGCATGTGATCGATGCCAACGCCTAGGTAATCTCACTCGGCAGTAACATGATGCCCCTTAATCCCATTCTTGTTTTGGAAATATTTGATTGTTGGGGGATTGATTTCATGGGACCTTTTCCAAGTTCATTTGGTTACCAATTCATCTTGGTTGCTGTTGATTATGTGTCTAAATGGGTGGAGGCCATTGCATCTCGAACCAATGACCATCGAGTTGTGGTCAAATTCTTGAAAGAACATATTTTCTCTCGTTTTGGCATGCCCAGGGCTATGATTAGTGATGGGGGAAAACATTTTTGTAACAAGCCTGTTGGGATTTTGATGAGAAAATATGGTGTGATTCACAAGGTCGAGTACTCTTATCACCCACAGACTAATGGCCAAGCTGAGTTGGCAAATAGGGAAATCAAGAACATTCTAGAGAAAACAGTCAACCCAAACCGTAAAGATTGGTCCTTACGACTAGTCGATGCTTTGTGGGCATATCGCACTGCTTACAAGACCTCTTTAGGAATGTCTCCTTATAGGCTAGTTTATGGAAAGCCTTGTCATCTCCCTGTTGAGATTGAGCACCGTGCATATTGGGCCATTCGGCAATTCAATGACAATGAAAATGAGATTGGAAAAAATAGAAAACTTCAATTGGATGAATTAGAGGAGTTGAGAAATGATGCATTCGAAAATGCAAAAATTTCAAAACATAAGATGAAAACTTTGCATGATAAACATATTCTTAGAAAATCCTTTCATGTTGGTCAAAAGGTTCTCTTGTATAATTCACGATTACATCTTTTTCCTGGGAAGTTGAGAACAAAATGGATTGGTCCATTTGTGATTAAATCCATCTCTAAGCATGGTGCTGTTGAGGTAGAAAATCATAAGAATGGAAATGTTTTCACAGTAAATGGTCATCGATTGAAACCTTATCTTGAAAACTTTGTGGCTGAAGTTGAGACATTGGATCTTGATGATCCAATGCCATTGCAGTATCAGAATTAATGTGTTTTTATTTATTTTTTTTTTGTTTTTTTTTTTGTTTTTTTTTCTCTCTCTCTTGTTCTTCCAACTCTTGTTTACTTGTTCATGCATTAGGGACAATGCATTATTTTAAGTTGGGGGGTATGAGGTTTTGTTTTAGTTTCAAAAAAAAAAAAATTGGTTTGATATTTTCTTTTAGTTGTGATATGCAGGTTAAAAAAAAGAAGAAGAAAAAAAGCTCAAGCAAGAAGTCAGCTCATGTCCAATTCAATCAGACATTCATCCTTGAAAAAAAAAGGGAGTAACAGTTTTCTAATCTTTATTCTTATTTTTTTTTAATTAAGGATAATTTAAAACTTAATTTTGGATATTTGATTGTGTTGAATGTTTGAGATGGCCATGCTTGTTTGAAAGAAAAAAAATGCATTTGTATGTGAGTGAGACTTAATTAGGATCAACATTACATTTTTGGATTCATTATTGTGTTGAACATTGCATGCTTTAATTTGGGATAGATAATATCTTATAAAGCAAGATATAACATATTTTGTTTTTCTTTAAGATTATTGAAGTACATCTTTCCTTAAAAAATTGTGTGAGTTGTGTGATTATGCATAAAAGATGAGTGTGATGCTTTACTTGTGATCATCCCTTTTAATCTAGTCCTAAACAAGGTTTAAGTAAATAGAGTAATAATTAAATAAATAGATGTGTGCAAAGTTCAACCTACTCCAATGTTTTGAGTTGCTCAGTAACTAGGGGTATTCATCACAAATGTTTATCTTTACGTCAAACGGCACTTGAAATATGAGTATGCAAAGCACTTTAAGTGTGTGACTTTGTGAGTAACCGGTGCATTCATCACAAATGTTTGTATTCAGCGTCAAAGGGAAGTGACCACTTAAAGAAAAAGAACAAATAAAGTTCACACATATAAAAAAAAAGAAAAAAGAAAAAAAATATATATAGATAGTTATTTCTCTAGTTTGCTACCTTGTTTGTAGTGGAAAGAAGGGAAGATTACAAGTCGAGTTTTGCATGAATTAATTATGTTGGTTGCATGATAAATACTGATTGAAGTTGGAATTTTGTATGGATATTTGATTTAGAGAATGTGAGTATGTTTAGTTTTCTTTAGTCGCTATGGTGTACACACCAAGTTGAAGATACCAATGTTTGCCTGATAGGTCCTTTAAGTGTAATGAGTCGAATCTAATTATGGTTATTATTATTTTTATTTCAACGGTTTTATGTTTTGTTTTGCTTGAGGACTATCAAAATCTAAGTTGAGGGTGTGATTGTGCATCAAAAGTATTGTTAAATCTCTTATTTTACATATGTATTTATTAGTTTTATTTGGGATTTTATAATAATTGATGTGCTTTTTAGTAAATTTCTCTTAATGTTTCGACAAGTTTTTTTTTGAGCTTAAATGAATTATTTCAGGAAATTTAAATGTCGAAATTTGGAAGAAAGAATTGGAGGAGAAATCTATGGAAAGCTAGAGGAAAGATTGTTACTTTATCTTGGGTAAAAAAGAAGAAAGATTCAGCTAAAAATGAGGAAGAAAATCGGACACAAAAATCTTCTACAAGTTGCCGAAATAATAAGTTTTTTCAGAACACCTTTCGGAGTTTCAGTCATAACGTTTGACTCCGAGATCCAAATTGTATGGTTCTTGATGTTCTGGAAAGCTAACAAAAAGGCCTACAACTATGTGTCTAATAGCTGTCTCCAGAAAATGCTTCTAAAGTGGGGTAAAGTGCAGTACAAAGTTGGCATCAAATCAGGCACAAGAATATGCTCCAAGTTGCTAACATAATAAGTTTTCCAGAACACCTTTCGGCGTGTCGGTCATATCTTTTGACTCCGAGATCTAAATTATATGGTTCTTGATGTTCTGGAAAGCTAACAGAAAGGGCTATAAATATGTGTCTAATAGCCTTCTCCAAAAAACGCTCAGAAATAGGGTTAAATTGCAGTCCAAGTTAGCTTCAAATCTGTCTTGCAATATTTTCCGAGATTGTGTTTTGTTCTTCTTGTTTTAGATTTCAGTTTTATTTAAGTTGTAAAACCTATTATTCCAATTTGATTCAGGTTATTTCATGTTTATTAAAGTGTTTTTATATATAATTATGGTTGGCTAATCTCTTTCTTGGATCCAAATCAAGGATGATGGTGATTGAGGTGAGTTCTTTAAGATATGAATGAATCTTAATGTCTATCTTCACTTTTTCTTCATGAATGTTTTGTTATTGCAAGGAAATTTTAGAAATCATCTAAGTAATGTTATAATCTTGAATTTTTATGAACAAAACTTAGTTTTGGTATAGAGATTGCTTGATTCAATGTCTTACTTAATATGAAAACACTCGTTGATTCTTAAGCAATAATCATCTTCATGTTTTAGATCTTCATTGTAATATCTTCCGACCTAATATCACCATCGTTGATATTAGGTTGAGTTATCTTATATATGTTGAAGAATTCACCAATACATCACCATCAAAATTGATTTGGAACCAAGACTTACCTTTTCTTATCATTTAAATCTAATTACTCTCTTTTATCTTAGAAAACAAATTCATTCATCATTCTCCTAAAATATTTTTGTTGTTACCTAGCTTAATTTATAAATCTAGCTCTCTGTGGATATGACCTCGATCTTACCGAGTTAATTGCTACATCGCACACTCATGCACTTGTGAGTTAAAACAAGCCGATCATAAATAGCGGTCAAGCACTATACACAGCAGTTAAAATTCCAACTGTAATCTTACACAACATTTTCAAACTACACGGAATGCCAACATCAATCGTTATAGAAAAATACCCTAATTTTACAAGCTCATTCTAGAAGAAGCTGTTTAAACTTTAGGGAACAGAGCTAAAATTCTCTATTGTCTGCCATCCTCAAATGGATGGTCAGACAGAGATTGTGAACAAAATGGTGGACCAGTACCTAAGATGTTTCTCAGGGGACCGACCGAAGGGACGGTCAAAACATCTACCACTAACAGAGTGGTGGTACAATACATCAACACATACATCCACTGAACTAACACCCTTCGAATCAGTTTACGATTACCCCCCAAAAAAAAATTGCAATTCATACCAGGCACCACAAAAATAGGGGAGGTGGAACATACCTTGAAAACCCGAGATGAAATACTCAGCATCCTCAGAGCTAACCTGCAACAGTCACAAGATCGAATGAGGAAGTATGCAAATCACAAGCATACAGATCGACATTTCAAAGAAGGGTATTAGGTTTACCTCTGATTACAGCCGTACAAGCAACTCTCAGTGGCACAAAGGAAGAATATGAAATTGTCCCCAAGGTTTTATGGGTCGTTTCAAGTACTGAAGAAGGTTGGAATGGTAGCTTACTGTTTGGATTTACCCCCGGAGTCCAAAACACATCCCGTCTTCCACGTTTCGTGCTTGAAGGAGAAGCTAGGAAACCGTCACCAGCAGGTGGTGACCCTTCCTCCCACAGATAAAGATGGGGTGGTGCGCTTGGAGCCAGAGGAGATTTTGCAGAGAAAAATAGCAAAGAGAAAGAGATGAGAAGTGACCGAAGTCTTAGTGAAATGGAGAGGACTAGGACCAGAACAAGCTTCTTGGGTGTTGTACGCAGAATTAGCAAAGGAATACCCTAACCTTGTGGGCAAGGTCATTTAGAAGGAGAGGACATTGTCACGTGCCCCATGTGACATGTCTTGTCTCGGTAGGAGATGCATGGCCAAGCAACTGCCACGTGACTCAGGGCAGGACAGCAATAGTCAAGTCAGTCGTTAGTCTAGTAGTGTTGCTTTAGTAGTATTTAAGTTGTCATTAGGATGAAAAGAAGGATAACAATTTTCCCAATATAAGTATTTGGAGGTTGTGGATTCCTCAAAAATCCATAAAAACTCTTCTCAATTATTCGTAGCTAAGAAAAATCAGAACACTATAATAAAAAAATAAACCAAAAAATGGTGCCTTGTGGGGGGTGGGTACACATAGTTTGTAGTATGTTATTAGTGCATGAAAATATTAAAATGTTCAGTACTTTAAAATCACCAAAATTTATAGTAGGAAACAAGCCTTGGCATTAAAATGTTGGGCACTCATTTTCTTTATCTTAAAAATACAAGACTACGCGAAAAGGTAACGATCAGGGCCATAATTTTGATGGAAGGGTATGGCTGTGCAAGAAGCTCGCACCGAAACTCTCTTCTCTTTTTTTCTTTTTTTTTTTATTTCTAGGGTTTTTAACTTCCCTGCAAATTTTGTTGCAAGATATAAGGACCCAGCCTTCTAGAAAACTCCTACCAGTTTGTAACTAATTCCCCTCTACAGGCTCAACGTGTCGTCTCTTTTATTGTATTTATTTTCACCATATAATTTATTTTTAAATAAACATGACTAGTTTTTTTTAATTAAACAATTATTTACGTGAATTACGAGATAAATAAATCTCTCTTTAATATTTTCTTAGAACAAAAATAAAAAATAGCAGAATATCCTCTGGCAAGTCAATAAATATTGGAAACAGACAATATTTGTCCATCACCAGTAACTTCAATACTCGTTGTATTTCATTCACGGCATAAGTGGTAAATATTTATTTAGATCTATCATAGACACATAATATCAATGTATAAATGATTCAAATTTTTCATATTTTGTCAAATTCAACATTTCATCTAGATTTGTCGGAAACAAAACAAAAACACAACCTTTTCTTCCATATCATCTTGATTGATTTCTTCATGTTTTTTGTTTAAAAAGATTTATCCCTAATATTGTAGTTTGATCAATATTTCACTTATTTACCAAACTTAATAAATAAATAAAAATCATATACTAAGTCAGCAAAAAGATATATATATGTATGTATATATATATATATGTATGTATGTATGTAAATGAGATGCATATCTGGATTCCAGCACTAAAAAAAGGATGGGGGTAGGGGTGGGGGTGGGGGCTAGTTTTATTTTTAAAAGTCAATAAAATATGTTTTTATTAGTCTTATTCAACTTTCTTATCGTACACTCGGATAATTTGCGTTGTGTAGAACTTGGTAAATTTTTCTAGTACAAAAAGTCGGTTATATTGTTGAGAAACATCGTATATAATAATCCAAAATTGAAGGATTTACATTAGCCACTTGAGCTTGCATAAGAAATCACATAATGTCAGCTGGAGCATAAATTTAAAAATCGGTAATTAAAAAGCAAATAATGGAGCAACATGATTTCTTGAATAGATTTGTGGTTCGTTAGCCTATGACCTCTATACTCTTCAAATCCTGAGAGTTATCTCAATTCTCAAGTCTCGGGAGATTAATTTCTGAAAAGACTGCAGACGTTCACTAAACTCGAAACTCGACTCGATCTCTCTATGCCGTGCGAGAGAGCCATGACACGGTAGCAGCAGCTCTCTTTTGACTGCTTCGATGACCAAGATCCTCAAACAGAATCTTTGATCTGCAGCTAGGGGTTTATTTCTCTGCTCTGTAGACCCTATTCTTTCACCTGTGGCTAGAGCTGCCACATTGATGGCTAAGAACACGAAGTTGAAATCTAGACCGCAAAACAATTATTAATGACCCCAAAACATGAAAGGAAAGAAGCCTTTGACGAAACTCCATGTCTAACCTGTAAACAAGTATACGTATGCGTACTTGTGCTATCCTAATTTGCAAGTTTTGAGCATTAGAACCGGGAAATAGTTTAACGACTCCAAAACCGCCAATCCATGGCATGGCTTGAACCTTTATTTGGAAAAACAATTATTAATCTCTACAGAGGCGAGGCCAGCTTCATGAAAAATAAGTAGGTTTCTGACAGTATTTGCGCTCATCATATACATGAATCACCAGTTGTGTGATAAAGATAAAAAGTGAAGGGGACAAAATGTGAAACATGTGCTTCATTGCAAAAACAGACTTGTTCATCCTTCTAAATGATGAGAGCAGGTGTGGATTGGTAGAAAAGGATGAGATGAGGGGGTTAGAAAATCTTAGGAGGGTATTTTCCTTTTCTGTTCGAATGGAAAGAAAACACGTCACAAAAAGAATTGAGCTGGTGTTCATCACATATGGTATCTTCCCCGCAAAATCCATTTTATTCAGGGTATGGCACGTCAATCCATTCACTTCCCATGCTATCAAAGTTCTAGGGCACCAACAAAAACCCTTCTCTGTTAACTTTCACAAATACATGGCCAGCTGCAATTATGCGCAACTATATCTAAATCATAAATAGCAATGACAAGACCAAGAGTGAGATCAGAGAAATTTGACGGTTCAGGCTATGGCAGTAGAATCCAACACAAGTAACTTTCACAACCAACACATTCCAATACCTTCCTGCTATCATGGATACAGATAATTATGCATTACCTAAACTAAGTTATCTCCTAATAAATTTACTAAAAAGGAAACAGGACAGGCAACAGGTCCAAGTCAATGCTTGATGCTTCAAAAAAAAAAAAAACAATCAAGCACAAATTGTTTCATCAAAGATGGGTTTCGATTATATTTAAGACGTCCTCACATTAATACCCAATTCCTCACATGGACAGGCTCCAGATCCAAAAATTCAGTGGGATTCTATCTCAGCAATTTTTACAAGGAAATAGCTAACAACTTCATACAGCACTAACTGTTAAGTGTCCTATTCTTAATTTTAATTCGAAATTTGGGAACAGAAGAAGTACCTTCTGATGGCTCAGGCTTGGTTTCAATGTTTGTGGCCACTGCTTTGGATTCACTGGGTTCATTTGGTTTTAATGGCACTGTCGCCAACTTAATAGCAGGCTTCTCATTCTTACCTGGCAGCTCTACTGATGTAGCCTTTGCCCCATCACACAGCAACTTTGTCATCTCCTTTGCTTTCCTTTTCTTCTCTTTCTTCAACAGTTTCCTCTCCAAATATTCAGGATCATCATGGTGCCCTTTACGATCTTCCTGCTTCCGCTTCTTTTCCTTGTCCTTCTTCTTCTTCTTCCCCTTTTCTTTCCCCCGAAAAGAAGATTCCATGATACCCAATGAGCCACCATCAGGATTAACTCTTCCAACTGAGAGGGTTTGTAGACTAGCAAACCTTTGTGCATCAGTGTCTACAAGGTTATCTTGCATGACGCTAGGTGATGATGGATCATCAGGCTGAAGGTGCATAGAAACTTTACTTGATTCAGCAGTGCACTGGAGTTCCCTTACAAAATTGTCACCATCACTTGCTAATTTTGCACTGCCAATGCTAGCACTCATCCGAGAACCATGGTCAAGACATGAGTTGACTTCCTCGATATTTTGGTAGCTAATACTCACAGCTTCAATTGAAATTCTCTGGGGTGCATCCACAGAAACAGAGCTGCTGGCCCCGCGATCAGTTTCATGATACCCACCTTGAGATCTCTCAACATTTTGAATATCAGTCTCCTCAGCTCTACTGGAAGCAGCAGAATGTTTGACTCTGATCTTAACAACTGGCAGTCTGCGCTCATGGCTGTTGGAGATGTTATCTGCTTCCTTCGAAGCTTCCGGCACGGCTGCTTCTTTCCAACAATCCATCTTCTGTCCATGATTGTTGGAAATCGTATCTGGATCATTAGGACCTTCTGGAATGACCATATCCATCCTATGTTGATCTTTGTTGGAAATTATATCTGCTTCCTTTATAGCCTCTTGAAAGGCTAAATTATCTTCTGCCACTTTTGGAATCTCCATAGGTGGTTCCAGGGACTTTGTTTCTGTCACGAGACCTGCAAAAATGTTTCTTGGATCACTGCAAGTTTCTGAGTCGCCAATACATAATATTCTATCCCTGGGAACTCCATAAAGTGTTAGCGCCCTGAAAAGAAACAGTTCGCATTACTAAATCAGAATTTTGTTACCGATGTAAATGCACGCAGCCAACATGCACATGCATGAATTCTAACAATCAAAATAAGAAAAGCTCCACTAAAAAATTGCCCTTGGCAACAATGGAAACTTGAGTACATAATAATGAGGGTTATGAGCTATCATGAACAACAACTACAACCTGGTTGAAAAACTTAGTGAGTGTTTGGTATTGTGGTGAAGGGTGCTTTTTAAAAAGTGTTTTCACTTGTACTTCAATCAAAATGAGTATTTTTGCAGATTATTTATTTATTACTTCAAAACCATAAAAAAAACAATAAAAAAATCAATCTTGTGCCTTTTCAAGCCAAACGACCTTTTGAAACAAAACTAAACACTGTTCCAAAAGCAAAAACTGCCTAAAACACACTAGCACCCCTGGTCATTTACCCAATGACTTTAAACTTCATGGTGCTAATTACAATGTGAAGTAACCAGCACACTATATTTATCACATAAACAAGTCATTAATAGAGCTAAATTTACTTTATGGTTCACTATTCATGGGTTCCCTGAGAGTTAGAATACAAGGAAAGCAATAGGGTGCCAAGCTGACCCTGATGATTTGGTTGGGCTTGGAACCTGGCTGGCCACAATGATGGATCTTTCCAAGCCTACTAAAATGAAGTTAGGCTAGGCTGGATAACCCAAACTGTAATGACTTCTATGACTGACAAACCATAACTTAGAAAGGAAGAAATTAGTACCCACCTTCCTGAAAGGATTTGTAAAATGCAGAACAAGTGATGCCGAAGAATAGTATTGTTGAATCCGATATGACCTTCAAGTAGACGAATCAAAGCCAAGAGAGTTGTACACTTGATAGCATCTTCAGAATCAGATCCATCTTGTATCTGACATAATCGCATGGCATGTGCAGCGAGTTTTGTCTGCCCTGCAACCATGTAAAGAAGATTCCTTATTAAAGCAGCAAATAAAACACAAGGTTAAGGATAGGTAACACAAGCGAAAGAACCAAAAAAACTTTTTTTTTTCCATAAGAAAAAATGCAGAACCTCTTAATGACAGTTCTTCCTCCAAATATGTGATAAACAATGACAATGCTGCATCCATGCCTTTGCAGTGGAATTCCAGATCAAGTAGTGCCCTATTGGCTTCAATTCGAATTTGCCATATTGTCTTGAAATGCCGAAAAGGTTTAATAAGTTGAAAGACATGATCCTGCAGCAAGCAATGAATGGTATTTTTGGATTAAGAAATGTTTAAAAAGCAATCCATGATTCAATTGAATGAGTAGAAAACTTACATGATGAATGGAACCTGAGAGTTTTAATGCAAGTTGTGTCAATGTTCGAATACAGCTGATTGTCAAGATCCCATTATAACTCAGCATCAGCCTAGCAAATGACACATGAAGAAACATCCAATCCTTTATAAGTATTTTCCAATAAACAACCTATCAGAAAAGACATAAATATATCTAACAAATTAGAAGCCAATGCACCTGTCAAATTGCAAGAGATGGTCAATTCGCTTGAGAAGGGAGGACAAAAAGAGAACAGTCTGCCAGGGGTTAAAGAAGCAACAAGGGTTAAAGCCCTCAGAATTGTATATGAAGGCAGAAAGCAAAACTTAAGTGTATAGGTATCAAATATCTCTACCCGGACATCAAACCCAACTTCGATGCCAGATCTACTTATGAATTGAACTTCCAAACTTAGGGAACCCCTACTGTTAACTTCTAAACCCAGTAGAAAGAAAAAAGAAACGCAACAATTGTTGTCATCTAACATGAAGCATCAAATGGAGGCATAAATTGTCTCAGTCATTCATTATTAATGCATTTGCAATGGACATGCAGTAGAATATTTTATATGGTGATACATATTTTGTGTTTGCTCATGTCGTAGCAGAATATATGTTGACACTTTACGTGAAATCAAGGAAAAGGATTGTAAGGTTGTGGTGATACAGTGGGTGCAAAATTTTGGCATATTTGGTTGGAGAGAAATGCAAGACTTTTTTGTGAGTCAATATATTCCTAGAAATTTGATATAGGAGTACACACTTTTGGGTGGTGCTTTAGGGGAGTATCCTTGGCTGATACTAAGCAGGCATGGATTCTGTTTCGTAGCTCTCTCCATGGCGGATAACTTATTCTACATCATGACTTGGAATTCTTACACATTTTCATTAATATAATAGTTTTTTTCTTCTGACAAAATGAAGGCATCGAGAAATAGCATAGCTGCTTCCCAAGAGCTCCCACGAGTCCATGACCAAGAATTCCAATATCATTCTTCCATTACCTTTCTTTTCCTAAGAACATGATACATTTGTGACTAAAATATAACAAGATCCCAAAGAGATACAAAATGTTGAGTCCAACACTCTAAAATTAACAAAATAGAACACACTGAGGGATTAAATAACAGGTACTTCAAAATTTATATAAGGCTGGAAAGTAACACCACAAATGATTTATTGTCTAAGGGTCAACAAATTATAGAATGTCGGAAAATGATGTTGAAAAACCTGTTGCCCAAATTCAAGTTCACCAACTGACTGGACCAGTGCAGCTAACCAGAACACATCAGAGTAAGGATTTCCAGTGTTATCATTATACTGCCAGAAAACAGAACCAAATCAAATCTGGTTGAACCACTGAGCATATCCAACAAGTAAAAAGATGAAACAAGAGAAGAGCTAAACAACAAGGCACTCAAGACCCCCAAAAGAACAACTACTATGCATGGATTGCACATGGCCTTTCCAAGAATTTAAGGGGTAAGGTGCAACAAATCATTGCAAACAAGAACATGACATTGTTTAGGGAGTTTGCATGCCTGAACTTTAAATACTGATAGAGGATGATAACGCCCTAAGTTCAGGCAATCACTGCATACTGACATAAGAATGGGCTATAAGAGCCTCCAGGATTAGCAATTTTAATGGTACACCACTACAAATGTCATCCAGCAACTCTCGCTAGACAATTCACATATTCAGGACAATCACAACGAAATACAATAGCCTACTGATCCACTTGCCCAAGTTTTCATTTGCGATCTATAGCAAGAATCAATTATATTGCACAGTACTACATATGGTTAATTGGTAAACATCCTAGCAATTAACAAAAATTACTGTGCAAACACGCATGTGCACAAATCCCAGCTACCATGCACCATCAATCAAGGAAATCCAAATATTTTTAGACAGCTACACGCACATTGCAAATGATAAAGGGTAAAAAATACTAAACAGGATTCAAATTGATGCCAAGGAAAACCCTACCTTCAGAAGTTGCAAAATAAATTCAACAGCTTCTCTTGGGCTTTTCTTATCTGCAGCCCTGACCTTAGCAACAGCATAAGGAATGGCCTAAATACAACAGGAACAAATGGAAGCTTTAAGTCTTCACACAAAGTAAGGAAAATTCCGCAAGAGGGTAACCTTACCTTTTTTTTCTAGGGAAAAAAGGAAATACTGTTGAAATAAAAAAATTGAATTGAATTCATCTACCATTAAGATATCTATTTAGTTAAATACTAATTAAATTTAAAAATTCTAAGTAGAAACAAATAATTAACTACGAAAATAATTATAACAAGACTTTATATGAGATGCTTCCGGGTTTCTTTGTGGATTTCGTTTGTTTAGGCTTGACCTTGTTAGACTAGTAAACAAACTCTTGGGATACTTGTTATACATTAGTCTCCCCCACTTGAGAAAACTCATCCTTGAGTTGATTTAGTATCTGGAAAGTACTCATAAAGTTCAACTAGATTGAAGGCCTTTTATATGCTTATGTTATTTGGAAGATCAATAACATAAGCATTATCATTGATTTTCTTCATCACCTTGTACAGATCATACTTTTGATTCTTCAACTTTAGTTCATCACCTTGTACAGATCATACTTCTGATCCTTCATCTTTAGCTTATTTTAGGTGCCTATTGGAAACCTCTCCTTGTGCAAGAAAACCTTCACCATGTCTCCTTGAAAGAAAACCATCACCATGTCTCCTTGAAACAATTTAACTCATCCATGATTGTTTGTCGCATGCTTATTTCTAGCAGCTGAGTATTCTAATTTCCTCCTGAGCTTTTGATGCATAGTTAACACCTAATCAACCAAATACTCTATTGACTGGCTAAACTCAACAGCTTTGGGCAAACAATGTAGAATTGGCCAATGCACTGCTTCACCGTTAAACAATTGACTGGCCAGCAAGCACCACTCAAGGTGAGCATAGACAGAGAGAGAGAGAGAGAGAGAGAGAGAGTCATATATGAGGAATGCAACCAACTTTATGATGTTTGATGCATCTTCTCTTATTTATGATGCTTTAGAATTCCTAGGAGTGAATTCTAAGAACCCTTAAGTGATGGTATTTCTTTTATGCAGTTCTTGATTTTGTTTAATTCCTAAACATAACCTAGCCTACCTTCCTAACCTATAAAATATTCCCAAGCCTCAAAATCACCCAGACAACTATAATTTGTAACCCTTTAGTTCTTTTGGTGTTGTATTTACAGATCCCTACATCTCACACATCAAATCTGACAAACTCAATACATATCCTACCTCAATGCATTACCTCAAGAACAAAGTACTCGGGAAAATCATGAAAGTCATTTGGCCTGGCAAGGCAGGAAACAAAATCAGTTAAGAGGGTGTTATCCAGAATGCCTGCCAAAAGTCAGACCACAAGAGTTAAGAATCTCACTTGGGGAGTCCAATGGCTGCATCAAACCTTCGGCTTTTGTAAAATTTCACCAAATGTAGTAAGCCAGCCCAATCATTTTCCTGTTAATCCATAAAATTAAAAAAAAATAAAAAACACTCCATTCAACCACCTTACTGATCCTTAAGTTCAAGAAGTTCAGGAGGCGAATCGAAATGCATCTTTTCAAGAAACATATCCAGGTTGCTACTAAAAGGAAAGGTGTTTGTGATTATGGGATTTAAATTTAGTATGATAAATAAAGAGTGTTTGAATTTAAGACCAAAAGCAAACACCAAACTCAGAAAAAAAATTATATGCAAATAAGCTTGGAAGATGTTCCATTTATGATAAAAAGTTCTTGATATGTATACAAGGAGTGTGGAAAGTGGCTGCAGTACCTCGGAAGCAATATTAGCCAATGCAAATGCAGTCTCAATTCGAACTCTCCAGAAGGCCTTGTCAGAACAAAACAGCATTGAACTAATCACATTCCGTTCAAACATGAATCAAAATCAAGCATGCTCTAAGAGAGTAAAACCTTAGTGTCGCTGAGGAAATTATTCATAGCATTAGTAACAGAGAAGGAAACTTGCGGTAAAGCTTTTAATGCTGCAATTGCTTGCGCCTGTGCAACAACATCTTCATCCTTCTCTAATTGATTGATCTGATTTACATTACAAACTTTTACAAGGTTATTTACCAATTGATATACAAAACAGCACATACGACATTTGATGATATATATACTAGTGGGGGCTTATTGACAAAAAATAAATCCACTTGGTTTCAGAACTACTAGAGAATTCTATGGAGCAAAAGAAAAGCAACATAATCAAGTAGAAATGTTCATAACAAATTAATACATATAAATGACTTCATGCTCAGGGCAATCATCCTGTATCCTACAAAAATAAATTTAACATATTACTATTTACAGATAAAATGGCTATGGAGTTCCTCAAATGTGCATAAGCATCTGAGTATCAAGACTTGTTTAGTTTGGCTATATAGACATGTGACATTATGACGTGAGAGTTTAGATTTGAGGGTGCTTCCTTTATATGGCACATGAAAGTTTGAATTTGTGATTGGATTGATAGCATATTGGTTATTTACGAGACTTTTACGAATGATTTTATTTTAATAATAATGTTTTATAAAACAATACTCTTTTCAAGATTGAATAATGTCTTAATTTTTACATGCAAGTTTCAGATAATGTCATATGAGAATGAGTTGACTTAATTGCATGAAGATTTCATGAACAGTGTCTAAATTCTAAAAAAGTTTTTGAATATTCAAATAATATTAAAAATAATAAAAGCATTCAAATGTAATTTAAAAAAAAAGTAACATTATCACAATGTTAACACAAAGTTTTCAGGATATATTTTAAAATATAACAAGAAAATTACTGAGTATGTTTAGTAATTTTGATATTAGATATAATCATAAAAAAGCCATAATGATTTGGAAACCAAAAGTATACTCCTATTTACGGATGTATTATGAGAACATTAACTTCTTCAACAGTTATTTCGATGATATCTAGTAGATTTATATTTTGTTTTAAAATCTTACATACCATTGGACTTCATAATACCTCATGAAAGATATTTTCTAGAAAGACAAATAAATTTGTAAATAAATAGGCTTCAATATTTAAACCAAATTCATATTAGACAATTAGGAATGTTTCTTAATTTGATAAGATTTTAGATAATATATTAGAGAACTGATTGTAATTAATAGTTTAGGGTTATAACTTTTGGTTTCATAAATTAGTTATATGTGTTTTGCATAACAGAATTCAATAAAAACTACTGCACAATTTGTATATCATTAATTAGTATTAATGTAATGCATGATAATTGCCGAACATTATTCTCTACAACATTTATTTTATATACTGAATTTTTTTTTGCCTAATAAACTATACCTGCATGATTATATACCGAGCAATCTCTTTTGTCTATGGTTTAAGAAACAGAAATTTACTTGGAAAAAAAAAACACCCAAAATTTTTGTGGCCTGAAGCAACACTAGGGTCTGCAACTACTAGGTTATTATATTTGAAGGTATTTCTAGTGAACAATATTTAACGCTTTCAAACTAAGTTGGCAGTACAAGGTGGCCAAACCTTAAAACTTTTTCAAAAGCAGTTGGCAAATAGAGAACCTATAAGTTAGTCATTGTAAGCTCACATTGTTAATACTCCAACAAGGTCTGAACATGTCAGAAACCAACTAACAAGGAAAGTAATGATGATGACTTGAATATAACTAAATAGTGAACATAGCAAAATGAAAATTCATTTGCTTAAATCTATCAAATCACATTGAACACCAACAATTACCTATAATTATAATATGCAAATATATGCGAGATTTCTACTAAAAGAGCCAGAACATCTTACCCACATCTGTATAGGCTGATTGAAATGAATTTCAGCAAGGTATTCCATTTCTGGGTCTGCCCTAATCCATGACAACGGGGATTCCAAACTGAAAGGAGAAGAATAGGACAGTTGTAAATATATGAACTACATCAATCAAGAAGAATGTCAATCAAGTAACAGTATACCTAGAGCGCATATCTGAAGCAGGTACATCACCATTTTCGTCAAAGCCATCAGGTTTTGAACTCTTTTTAGGCTTTTGGAATCGTCTGGCTGCAAGCTTTGAATGGCACTGTATTTCCAATAGCTGCCACATATCTCCAGCCAAAGGTAGAACCGGATGGTCATACATGCCATCAAGTTCATAAACTCTGATACTCATCATCCCTGGCCATCCAATATCACCCTCCCGATTTTCAGAATCAGGGTTAAGGAAAGATGCATTTGCATCAGGAGTAGCTGTAAACTCCCTAAGCACCGCCAATTCAACCATATTTTTTCTTTTGTTATAGGAGAACCCCATCCTTTAAAAACAAGTCCAAAAAAAGAGGCACATTTAAGTAATAATAATACACCTACATGCAGATAGGTCTTTGAAATTGCACTATTCACAAGGCAAAGCATATAGTTCAAGGCAGTTTGCATGAAGTGTATCAAATCACCAAATCAGACATTGATAAGGCAACGCAGGCAGCAAAAGAAAATCCAAAAAGTGAATTAATCACAATAATGGGAAGAGATAAGGAGGGAAAAAATCATGAGTTTCTGAATGGCAATTCCAAGTCATCAAAAGAAATAGAGTTACAGTATAGAGAGGAAGTAGATTGCATGAAAGAAACAAAAACCTAACCCACTGCTTGAGAGAACTTGATATCATTAAGTGAAAAAGGAAGTTGAATGTTGTGTGGGAGACAAAAATATGCTGTTAACAGTGGAATAAAGAGAGCAGATGCTAACAGTATTTTTGTATTATAACTGAAAGGCATAATGTTTCAACAACTAAGAAATTAGCTTCTGGATGCATTATGCGCTTAAGTATCAATGAACAATATCTTGAGTCATTGCATAGTTTTATCAACCAAGTGATTGTAAAGGAAGTGATACAAGTTTTGATCATGTTTTCTTCATTTTACTAGTGTATTTGTCAATTGTCTCAATCTTTCAATTCATGATGTGAAACAAATTCTGGTTCTAATAATGAGCTTTCCAATTCACGAGTTAAATCTTGGTTTGCCAAAGACAAGCAATATGCAGCTCACAAACCATATACCTTAGCACTGGACATCCACAAGAGCAGACCCACCGCAGGAAAAATTCTTTCACAAATGGGCGCTCAAGATTTCCAACCTTAGTTGCAAAGTGCCGGAACTGCATCTCACAATAAATGAAATTAAAATATAAAAACAATAAGGTAGAGCAAAAAAACTGCAAAACTCACCAGAGTAACATATAAAATGTAAATACACCATGCAGCAGAAAAATTAGATAAGTATTACTACAACCTTCCTTTCTTCTCCTCTCTAATTTGTTAGCTTTGCAGTTAAAATATATGTTACTTGTAATAAGATGAGGAGAAACCTACACATAATGAAACTAAAATCAAATACATCTTTCAAGTAAACAAGCACAGTTATTCTATAATTCATCTGATACTTTTGAGGCAAAGCACTTTCCAAGTATAAGCACCTAAAAAGGGGCCTTTTTCAATTGGACTTCAGCTTTAGATGAACTAATAACCACAGATAGTGTGATCAAATAAGGGTAGTAGTTGAGGAATGTTGTTTTTGTTGATATCATTGAAGAGAGAGAATCACTCCTTACTACATGGCTAGAAAAAAGTGTCATTTGGTTTCTTTATCTCTATCAATTGGATTATACTCAGTCAGACTCAAATATACACTAAAAACTATTATGCAGAATTGTATATGGACTATCTGGTTTGAGGTGAATGAAAGTATTTCTGAAGGGTTTAAATCTTCATATCCTAACAATAGGAAGACAATTTTCACATCATTAAAGGATTGGCTTCTTCAATACATCGATTCTTATCCTGTTGAGATTTTTACATATAGCCTGAATTTGAAAAGCTAAATTCCTTTGTTACCTGGAAGCATCTATTCTTTACTCCAGTAGACACATGACACCCTTTTATGCTCATTTTAGCAAATATTTTGTGCATTGAGAAGAAATATGAGAGGGTGAGCACTGAACTAGTCAAGATTCAGCTTTCAATTCTATCATCATTTAAAGAAGAAGGTTCAACATATGCACTCCTGTAGTAGTAATTACTAAATTATAGAGTAAATCCACAAAATGGAAAATTTGGAATAGAATAGAAGCCTCAAGTCATAAGACTACTAAAATCAAAATAATCACCTCCTTTGTACTGAGTGATCTGATAGGGATTGTATCTCGAGCTCGGGAAATAACTTTCTGCAAAATCTGCATTTCAAAATAAACAAAAATATGAATACTGGAATCAGTAAAAATATTAATTCACACACTAAAGTTTTCAATAAATCTCAACATAAATTGAGATCAATAAAAACAAAAGGCATCACTTTTGAGTTCGAGTCATCCATCTATAAACAATAAAAGCCAGGTGATATGTCACAAAATGTTCATCCAACAACCTAGAGTACAAATAGCTAGATCTTTACCTTGCGGAAAAACTCTGGACCCATTTGTTTTTCCAACATTTGCAGAATTGCCACCTGTTGAATACCAACTCATCAACCTTATGAAAGTTCTTTATTCAAACAAAACATGGAAACAAACTTACAGACTTCCAAGATCTTATTTTCCCATAAAGACCAATTCTATGGGTTCCATGCAATTCTTTGGAAGAAGGAGAGGAGCTCAAAGCTGTCACACCACTATCATCTGCCTTGCAAACAGCACAATTAGCCTGCACATCCAAAATATAGCATTCACTTGCATCTTTAAAATTAAAAATACACAATGACAATCAACAATTTGTGGTTTATATCAATAGGAGAAGGCAGGTTGCAATTAAGAAGAAGAAAGAAGAAATTAGGATAAAGGAAGGAAAACAAAGCATGTTTTGAAGTGTGAGAGATATGAAGAACATGCCCATCAAAAGAGACAAATCTTCCAACAGTCTCATTCTAGATCATAATCCAAACTCTATGCATATCAAGAAAAAGCTATGATACTTCTAGACCTATTTACTAGTCAAATTAATCACCAAGATCATTTTGCATGAAACAGGTAATGTTCTTTTCCTCTTTTTTCTTAGACATGATACATTTTTTAGAATAAACCCCACTTATTTAAATCATTTGTGATGAAAGCACCTAATATGAGTGCTTCAACTTCCATGTTCCTTTTTGGGAAATGCCTCACATTTATCCCCTGCATTATCCACAAATAAAGCCTTCACAAAAAAAGTATAATTTTGCAACCCCCTAAAGCTCTAATAACACAAATTTTCCTCCTATTACCCCCATCACCAGTACTTTCATCTCGAGTAATGAGTTGATTGGAACATTATATAAAAAAAAAAAACCTTGGAAAAATAAACAAGCAACATCTACATCCTCCTATAAGTCACCTCTCCATTAGCTAGCTTGAGATAATCACTAGCCAACACCTTGTTAGCATTAGACCAAAAGATATGGAAAAAGCCTCTCTAGACTATTATATATATTTAAAGAATTTGTTGTTTTAATAAATGATTATACAAACCTCAAAGAATCCATGCTCACTCATGACACATCATACCATATAAGATTTGTTTGAGTCCATGCAAACAATAGAAGTATGAGCTTCATAAGGAAAAAATCATAAACACGCATGCATCCATCCATGCAAACAAAGCAAACAACTAGAATTCAAAATCAAGTTCACCAATGAGATATACCTCAACAATAGAGAAACATTATAAAAGAAAGCACGAAAACCATATAATTAAAACAATGATGATAAATTAACATGTAGGACTTTGTTCTCCATAGCAGTGACACTATTGGATAAGCAATTATCTTACCCACCAAATTAATTCTTTAAATGTTCTAACCTTGAATCTACGATAGCGAGCTTCATTATTTCCCAAAAACTTCTTAATAAATAACTCTGTCAAAAAGCCAGCAAGCCCATCTAGAAGCCATTCTGACAATACACACCAAAAAAGTGAGTCTCAATAAAATAATTGGTATATTTCAAAATTCATACAAATTGTTCAAACTCTAGTCAAGCACAAGGTGCCATGTTTTACCAAACTTACCATCATTAGGTTCCTCGGGAGTAACATATACCCCAAACCACTGTTTTGCAAGTGCAAAAGCTAGTTTAATGCTTGTGTCTATAGCCTGTCACAAAAACAATATTCACCAATGGGTAAAGATTGAGAATGCAACACATCTACAATGAAATTAGCATGCAAGACAGCTATTGACAAGAGACAACAAATACTACTCCAGCTCACATTTTGTGCATTAAACTTTGCAAAGAAGTGTAGTTTAAAATAATTAATTTCTTGCCTAAGCATTTAAAACTTCTTAAAAAAAGAGGGGGCGGCGAAGCTCGCGGTATTAAAGTTCAAGTTTACAGTTTCCTATTCTAAATTTATTTTCCATCTCCATCCCAATATTGCAATATTTTCTTTAGTATATGAACATCAATTCACATTAGTTTCACAATCTTGTAAATGCATATTATAGTGTTTGTGATATATGTAAACAGAATTGAGAGAAACTATAACATTCTTTATAAATATTAATAGATTTATTTTACAAAGACAACATGAGCATTGTTCATTAGCATAAAATATATTATTCCTTGCATGATATTTTTGCAACTTGTAATTGAATACCATGCTGAAAAATCACCAACATGGAGTAACTCGCATAGGCTTTCTTTTAGGTGAAAGGTTCTATAACATAAATAAAGAGATATAATGTCTATGTGCATAAGTGTGTGGGTGGCGGGTTCAATCAGGAAAACAATCCTCCATAATATAAAAATATTCTCAAAATGAAAGTGTGGGCAATAAGTCTTTCCAGTTCCACTACATGCTTCTTCAAAAGCCCTTGCTAGACTCCATTAAAAGCCAAAACAAAGCATTCCATCAACTTTATGGTATAAAAATGATAATGATAACAAAAATAGAAAACCTAATAAGCAACAAGTCTTCAAGGAAATGAATGAGAATGAGAAAACTAAAGATGAATTTCCTCAACTCTTACAAGAATGATAGTAAGCTTAATTTATTGTAAATTGACCTTGTGCTATAAATTCCATACTTGTTGAAATGATCGTGTGTTATAAAGCATCAGTTGTTGGGGTACCGTTAATAAGGGCAATTTTATTACCATGTATCTCTTCTCCTCCATTCCACATCACCTTTTAGATCAAATCAGCAACCATATATGGATTCTTCTTAAATAGCAATAAAATGTTGGACATGCAAGCCTAATACCTTATGGATGGGGATCAATAAAATATATTACTATTACAAAAATGAGCCATTTCCATGGTTATTCTTACACACTACTTTGATAAAAAAAAAAAAAAAAAAAAAAAAAAAAAAAACAGCCTATAAATTATAGCTATAACATCAATTTTTGAAATTTTATTGTGAACGAACAACTTAAAGTGTGAAGCAAATAACTAGAAAATACTAATACAATGGCCAACATTATAAAAGAAAAAAAGAGTTGTCAATATATTTGCTAGCAAGAGAAATATTAATATTCTTCAGAGGCATCAACTTTCCTTTAACTAAACCTCTCTCCCATTTATAATCTTGTAAAAGCATCTAAACCATCATTATTGTAAGCAAAAATAGAGAAAGAAGGCAATAGGGTGCAAATGGGTGTATACCTTGAAATATAAAAATGATGGGAACCTAGAAAGGTGTAAGCTAGGTTGGTTGCAAAGGAGTTTACACAAACACTTGGGATAGACTATGAAGAGACATTTGCTCCTGTTGCTAAGATTAACACTATACGGATTATGTTTTCCTTATTTGCTAATCTTGGATGGTTTATGCAGCGATATATGTTAAGAATGTCTTCCTATATGGAGAGTTGGAAGAAGTGTACATGGATCCAACACCAAGATTCATTCATTCCTTAGTGCCTAATCAAGTTTGTAGGCTAAAGAAGGCACTTTATGGCTTGAAACAGCCTCCTAGGGCATGGTTTGGAAGGTTTACTAGAGCCATGATCCTTATGGGATATCGCTCTATGGCTTGAAACAGCCTCCTAGGGCATGGTTTGGAAGGTTTACTAGAGCCATGATCCTTATGGGATATAGGCAAAGTCAAGGAGATCATACCTTGTTCATCAAGCACTTTAAGATAGGGGAAGTAACCATTTTAATTGTCTATATTGATGACATTATCATAACAAGAGATGATCATATGGAATGGGATGAGCTAAGGAAGAAGTTGTCTGCAGAATTTGACATCAAAGAATTGGGAAGGTTAAAATACTTCCATGGTATAAAAATGGCCCATTCAGATAAGGGGATTTTTATCTTCCAACAGAAATACATATTGGATCTTCTAAAAAACCAGGAATGATGGAATGCAAACCATGTGAGACACTTATTGATCTAAAGCATAGACTTGACAATGATGAAGGAGCCATGACTAACAAAGGCCAATACCAAAGGTTAGTTGGTAAGCTGGTCAACTTAGCTCACACTAGACCTTTTAGTCCTTTCTTCCTCTTTAGATATGACTTGAGATACTTCATACAATTGCGTGAAAGACTACCTGAGCTCAAGCATCAGATACTACAAGTGAAGAAGCTCAAGCTCGAGCTAGAGTGCTTATTAGAAATAGTCCAATTATTAAATGGATCCAAAGGTCTAAAGGAATGTTATGAAGGGCTATTCTTAAGTTGTTATGATTTAACTTAACCTTCCCAAAGGGATCAATGGTATACCAAACAAATTGAAATTGCTCTAGTTTGGTTAGGGTCAATAAAACCTAAAGGCAAGATGTGATGATACAAGCTTAAAGCATAGAGGATTGCTTACAATTTTATACAAAGGCTCGTACTAGCGCACCACAGTTTTCAGTCTTCGTCAATTTGTCAATTTAATACATGGTATTCTTCTTCTACACGATAGTATTCCTACTTCAAATACGCTACAGCACAAAGGTTGTATAGTTTGGTGAGATTATAAAACATAATGTATGGTCAAACCTAGATTTTAACTTCTTGTTTCAGACTAATTCAACCATTTCATCACAACTTGCCTATTATGATTTCACTTGAGATGAAATAGAAGTTAAAAGGATCTTTTTACATGGGCAATATCAATAAATTGTTAGCAATGACTAATAGAAGTTGAACCTTCTATGGAACTTCTTCCTCCAATCGAAAGTTTAACAAAATCCTTTTGGATCTTTTTCCCTTGGTTTTGGACTAACTAGGAGCACTCTTGTAAAACTTATTTAGTTTGCAGTAAAGTCCCAATATCCTTTTTTTCTTACAAACATTCCATTGTCATTTTTAAAAGACTAGATATACAAAAATGTCTAAAAGGCAATAAACACTAGAAATTACAATATACAGCATCATGTTATAAAAATGGCAAAAATAGTTCAACATTAGCATGGCAAGATAAAGATCAAGTGACAACATGAATTATGCACAAGCAAGAATTAGTTTACATGGTTGTAAATATCCCTTGTTGACCTCATCATTATTATCAGCATCATCCATGTTTTATGTTTCAAATAGGTTCCCGTATTTAAATAAGAAAATAACACTTTTGATAGTATATTTAAACATATATTACACAAAAAGTTGAAATGAACTTATGGGACTTTAATTAAAAGGGACATCCCAAGAGTGGAAGATCTGGAATTTTAGTGAGTGGGCACACCTGATCAATAATTGTCTCGTCATATAAAACTTGAGAGCTAAAGACACCCATTGAAGCTCCTAGATTTGTTGAGGATACAATCATCTCAGGAGCTAAAAAAACTTGTGTGTATGACCCAAATGGAAATTTTGCATCAAGGTATTCTTCATAATGGCTGTTGAAAGTATATTGCAAGTTAGTAAACAATGCAAGCTAATGTTCATAGTATCTTTTATAAAAATTATTTGAAAACAAGAGTTATATGGCCAAGATGACAAACTTGAACGCATTATGAAAAAATTTGATGGTATTCCGTAGCTTTGACAAATTGGATGGTAAACACATGTGTGATATGATACCAACATGAGGATCAGGAAGTATTTCAAATGGTGCAACCACCAAAGATATCCATTGAGCAGTCACTGGAACATCTAATTTGTAGACAAATGTTTTGCGAGGAGGATCATCCTTGCTCAAAACCTGCAATATGTTAATAATGACATGAAAAATTAAAATTAATAAAAACTAAAAGCCTAATACATGTTAACAACCACATCTTTTCTCATAGCATTCATGAGCATGGTTCTCACTATATTATTAGGCACTTCCAATGCAGCACTCCCATGCTCACACAAAAGTGGGGCCCAAGATGATAATTACCCATGGATATCCCTTTTATGCGAGGGAGCACCACATTGAGAGTGCAAAATACTATAACTTTCAAAAGCATTTTACATCAAAGTTGTAAGAATATGTCTATGGATAAAGTAACAATAATCATCGATGTACATCCCAAATCCCAAACTCCAAAAAATGTGATAAAGAGTAAAATCTCATACAACTAATTTAAGTCTTCAACTACGGTTATGACAGAAAAAGGCTGGTGATCTAGGATTGTCAGAGGCAAATATCAAACAATTTTACTCAACCAAAAGAAAGTAAAGTGGTAAAAGGTTACGCAAGTGCACTAAAGGCCGAGCAAAATATGGAGTTGAGTTTTTTAGGCACATGTCGGATGAGGTTTAGTTGTTATATAACATTCCTTCCAAATAATTTTACAATAATTTAATGGAATCCAAAATGAAGAAAATCAATATGCTTGGTCATCATGGTCGAAGAAATTAATTTCTTGATGTTTTGCCACCCATCTCATAAACATGTAAGCACGCGTCAAGCGCAACATCTTACCATGCATCTCACATTGATATTGTCACTCTTAACCATGCAATTAACCATTATGACCTTTCTTTTTCATCTAAATTAGTTTAATAACCTTCCTCTAAGATGAAAACTATTGGATTTTCCCCACACATCCAAATAGGTTACCTAAAATAAAATTCTAACCTAGTAACATAAAGATTATAGTTCTTAGATGTCAGTCAAACTTTCATTCCACATGTGTTCATATCGTTTAAGACTAAAGCATTTATATCAACAAAATTCACTTTCAAAGGTCGTTCCCACTTTCATTCTACATGACTTCATATCTTTCAAGAATACAAAATTGATTTCCACCAACTTCACTTTCATAGAAGATCCTTACTTTTCATTCTACATGACTTCCTGTCTTTCAAGACAAATGCATCTTTCATATGCAATATCTCCTTTACTTCATCTTTCATCTTTTTCGGTAACCAATGTCAAATAGAAAAGGTAAAAGGCAATAGAAATAAAACAAGTCCGTTGGAGATTTTAATATAGTTCAAGAAGGGGTAGAGGCAATCTAAGTTCTCAACCTTTTTGGTTTACCACAGAACGCTAGTTGAATCAATCATGAATATGAATATAGTTCAGTAAATGCACTCAAAAAGTATAAGGTTTGAGACAATATTAACTATTCTAATATAAGCATGTTATTTTTCTCACTTGATATAATAAGCTTCCAGTACTGACAGCAACAAGATTGTGGGCAACTGTAAACTCCAGATCATAACTACAAAAGTAGCCAAATAAATCAGTAGTTGGACCTATAAATTGCTAAATTTATACAACTTCAAAAAAGAATGTCAAGAATCAAGTAGGTTTTACCAGCAACACTGAAATCCTTCATCCATACAAGGAAACCAGCAGCGTGCACGCCTTATTTGGTTATTAGTATGTACCACTTCATTGTCAAAATGAATGCCTGTCTCTGCTTTCTCTACCCAGTAATTAATGCGAACCAATTTTACATTCTGCATCAACATGAACCTACATGAGAAACCACAATGGTATAAACCACATTATGACAGTTCATGCTGAAATACTACCATATAATATAGAGCTTTGAGCCTCCCTCAGTATCTAGTAAAATTTAGTTACACTCTTAGATAAGCTATCATGACAAATGTAACCCTACTCCATATACTATATTTGATAATGTGAGATCTAGTTGAGGAATACATTAAAGTTTTTTTAAAAAAAAAAAACTTACAATAATTGCATTTATAGGATATTTTAAGAGTTTGAAAGTCTAACCTATTTTCTTAATTTTCATAAATGATTAATTGCCCATTACAAGACATGTTCATTTATGTATTCATGTGTCTTGGATATTTGACAAATAAGAAGCTTACACTGAAAACACCTTATAATGTAGATTGGAGAACCAATGAGTATATTGTTAAAAACAAAATTGAAGAAAAGGAATTAAAACATTTTTATAGCCATAGTAGAAGATAATGAATCCTATTATGCGTTTATGCTCTATTTATTTCAAGGAAAAATCTTCAATCCTTTCGAAGAATGTTTATATTATACATATTATGGGTAAAGAGATTTTCAACTTTGGAGGAGAAATCCTTGATTCTTTTGAAGAATGTTTATATTATATATATTATGGATATAGAGATTTTCAACTTAAGATCCTTCATAGCTTAGCATTCCTAACAATTCAAACTGATGCATACAAGTGAAACTTATGATAAAGGCTTGATATTTAGCTTTATTTAAATTATTTAACAATCAATCAACAGTAGTCACAAACTATCATTTTATCTTTTATTTATAAAAAAGACATCTCATTTAAGAATTGGCAAAATGTTCTTAAATGTAAGAGCAAAAGACATCAACATCAAGAAGAAACAAACAAAAAGAAGCTAGAATAGAAGAATTATCCACTCTCTCTACTTATTTACTAAGGAATCATCATCAACACAATAACACCAACGTGCATTTGTTCTCTAATCACCAACCAACCAAAATATTTCATAAGAAAGAAGTTTCAAATTTCCCCGCATTTTATAACCATTTTTTCTGCACAAAATTTTACATTAAAATTTAATTCCAATCCTGTGGTCATGGGTAATAAATTTATCAAAACAAAAACACACACACGTACAAAAGCACTACGCCACTCACATGCAACAGCTTCTACTTATAATTAACCTAAATTCCAAACTAAATTTCCTGAAAACCCCCAGAAAAAAAACCAAAATATTCAAACAAAAAGCGTTTGATTTGAATAGATTAACCACAGAAACCTGCTTAGGTTCACCAGAAAATGGCATCCCATTCTCCAAATTCGCATCCTCTTGCACTTCATTTGGAATCCTAAAAGCTTTACAACAATTAATTAGCAAATTTGGAACACGTTCTCTCTCCAGAGCTGATAAATACACAGCACCAGCAGCGTCAGCAGCCGAGCTAGGGCTTGTAACTGAGCTCCATCTCTTTTCACTATCCACATTTTGTTGCTGATGTGGATAATATTCAAACTCAGTAGCTTCACCATCAACAAACACACTCTCTATTCCTATATTCTCCGCATGTAACCCTACAATTCCTATATCCGGCACCGCAATTTCCAACTCAGTGTAACTACACAAGAAAATATGTGTGAGAAATCATTAGCTCATTTAAAAGTAGTAATAATAATCCCTAAAATTGAAATTTTCTATAAATTTGAAATGATCAGAAACTGAAAATGATAACAAAATACCAAAACAGAATCATTTTTTAATAAAAGGAAAAGGAAAAAGGAAACGGACCCGTAGATTTGGTGCTTGTCGATGTCGATAGAGAGGCAGAGTTTCTGGTGACGGACTACCGCACCAGAATTCTCAGGCTTAGCGTCTTCGTTTTTCGGCTTACGAGGCTTAGCCATGGCTTGTGTGAGCTAGGGCGCTGGATTTCTAAGATGGAGAGGGGTTGGCTTAGTTTTATTTATACAGGAGCTTCTCTTACGGTTAGCGTTGTAAGTTGTAACAACATTTCAAAAATATTTTAAAAACATTTCAAAAAATAATCTGTTTTATTTTTTTATTTCAATATTTATTATTTTAAATTATTTTATTTTATTTTTTCAGATCATTTTAATAAATTGATATTAAAATATTTTTTTAAAATATTTTAAAAATCATTTTAACTATATTTTCAAATAGGTTTTACGAGCGAATTGTGCACTAGATTTTTTATTTATATAGAAAATTGATTGATTTTATACGTGTTATATTTTTTTATTTTAATATTCAATGAGAAAAATTATAATTAATAAAATATGTTAGAAACGGGTGTTTTTTCCACCAAAACATGATTGAATATTGCTACTACTAAAACGTTTTTGATAAAAATCGTTAGAAATACTTTTTTTATGTGTAGGAAATTGATTATAAAATTTATTGCTCATATTATTACATTAAAAAATATTTTAGAATAATAAAAAAATGTAAACATAAAAAAATAATTTTAATAACAGTAGAAATAATAAAAATTGGTGAGACCATAATTATTGTTAGAAACCCTTATCGATTATGTGATGATATGACCTTCTCTCCTGCAATAATTGCAGAATTTCTTGCTACATTATTTGGCAGTATGCCTAATTTCTTTTCAGCTAAAGCATTAGACACCCTTCTGTCATCCCCTTCTTTGAGCCATGTACGCCACATTCATCATTTTTGTAGCAGTTTCCTAAGCCAACTCATGTTGAGTGGCAAGACGCTACTCTTTTCTCATAACAATTCCCCATAAATTCATCCAAAATGACTACTAGAATATGATTAATCAAGCTAGCTTGCTCAGCCTCAAATTATAATCGCAACTTCATTAAGAACTGGTCTCTCTACCTTTCAGTATGAATACGGTGCAATGCCTCTAAAATTTTCTCAGGTATTTTATAATAAATTATCCCAGTGTACTCACTCCATAGATTTAGAAATCCAGCATAAAGTTGTTCAAAAGAAGGATTACCTTGTTTGTAGTTGGCAATACCCATTCCCACCTAAAATTTTTTAGTAGAATTGTTTTGAGAATAGATGCATCGAAAGTAATTTCAAATCTCCTTCCTTGTGCCAAATGATCGAAGATTGTTGATCATATGGAGTTTAACAGGCCCTAGTATCCAAAAGGCAATCTTCGCATCTTTGGTAGACCAAGCAATCAACTCTTGAAGATCATTTGGAGCTATGGAAGATCCATCAAGATGCCCCCACAACTCCTTCCTTTTTATAAACATTTGAAATTGAAACTCTTAACTCGCATAATTTTTACTATTGAATTGAGTAAGAAAAGCCTCTTCAAACATCTTAGAAACCAAAAAAAATATTCACCAAATAACGAAGGATGAAGACTTAGATCATAATTTTGAGGTCTAATACTAAGTTATAAACAACAGTTTTCTGTGTAATTTTTGTGCATTTGATGATCTTTGGAGGAGGAATTCAACCCCTCTAAATACATGTAAAATTCCCTAAATTACAGCCAATTATAAATTCAATACAAGTGTGTATTTGTTGTTACAGTTTGTTTGCCATATATTGTTGATATGCTTTGCTTCGTAAATACCCTTGCCATATATACATAGTTGACAATTGTCACTTGACCTTATACCATAGATGGAGTGGAAAATTGTAGGTTTTGATCTATACCAGTAAGTACTGTACCCTTACCATCCACACTCGTAGAACCTTTCCAAGCATCTAAGGGAGCAGCTACTTTGGAGAGGTTAAACCGAGATCAGGGGAGTTGCTGTAAAAGAGACATCTTGTTTAACATGGTTGGAGACACTCAATACCTGTTTAGGTGTTCTTTTGAAAATAACACTTCATCTCTACTATCCTTACTTGCAGCTGATCTGACATGGATTCCACCATGAAAGGAGATGTATTTAGGTTCTCTTGAGAAACAACTATTTTTACTTCCAAGAACAGAGATAGGTTTATGCAACATTTCTTGATGCTCTAGTCTTAGGTTGTGACCTAACTTAACATCTTCGAGTTTCCCAAGGTTAGAGCTGACCATCTGACCCTTAACTGCCTTTTGTTTAGAGCTCATCTTAACCCTATCATCACCAACTTCATGAACTTTCATTGTTGTACCAGAAGAACTCTCTACTTCTTTTGCTGCAACCAAGAAACTCAAAGAACCCATGCTTCCCTTCAAACCATCATAATCTTTCATTGTTACACCAGAAGAACTCAATACTTCCTTTTTTCACCTAAGGTACTCGAAGACCCTTGCATGGAAAACACACAAGAAAAGGAAGAAAAACAAGATGTGACCGGACCGAATCTGAAACAGAAATTGAAATAAGGATCTAATGAAAACAAATCGAATATTTAGACGGTATTTGTTCATAATATCCATGCAGCCATATGTTTTTTTTTTTTTCAATGGGTAACCTTCTTTTTTACTGTTTTGTTTTTTCTTATAATAATATTAGTAAATTAACCAGACATATTGAACTATTCAAATAAATTATCCAATTACCAAGTTTTTCTTACTACATAAAAAAACCCATCGCATGTGATGATTGCGCTGCAAATATCCAAGTACTCTTTCATTTTGATAAGTTCTCAATGGAGACATGGATTTCTAACTTTTAGAAAATTATCTTGAAAATGATGAATGATAGTCGACATTAGTATAAACCAAATAGGTTGGTTATTTGTGGTGTTGTAGGTTGGGTTAAATTTTTATTAACCTAAAAAAGAAGTAAAAAAAGGTTTCTAATTTTCTTAAAGTTAGAATCCATGTCTCCCTTGAAAACGTCTTATCAAAATCAAAATGAAAGAACAGTTGATCAAATTGAATTGATACGAAAGATAAAACAAAGTAAAGAAAATGAGGCGGTGAATTTTCCATCTTCGAAGTAACATTGCTTCTAAAAATATATTATCCAAAGGTAAAGCGCTTCCTAAATGAGAATACCCTCATTTAACACCGTCGTCCAAACGGCTTGGAAAAATTGCAAGTTGATGTGCGCAACAATTCATAGCAACACCACATATGACCCGTAAACGTAAGAAATTGATTCCCCAGCAGATAGTATAAAAGTAGCAACGTTACTCATTACCAATGAGCTGTAGCCATTTTTTCAAACACACGCCCTAGATTCTCAGAATTCATCTCCAATGTTTCAATCTCACAATCCAGTCTATTTATGGTCTCTTTCACTTCCAAGAGCTTTGCCTCGAGACTTCTCCTCTCCATTTCAGCATTGACTCTTTCAAGTGTTGCTACCTTGACCCTCTTTGATTTGTCAGATAGGGTCACAAGCCGTCCCAACCTAGCAAGCAAGAAGCCAACATTCATTCCTAAGCCCTGAAAAGATTTCAAAGTATTTTCCCAAGTAGCAAAATCATTCTGAGAGGTTGTAAGCTTCGAAGCTCTAATGGCATCTGCAATGTTAATAGTCTCTGCGAGCATTCCAGCAACCAATTTACAATTAAGGCCATCAAGAAGGTGCTCGTGGAGAAATGACTTTTGACTGCAGCAAAGCTCGTAATACTTGATTTGGAGGCGTCTGGAGAGCTCACAGTTTATCACCAAACCATTTACAAGAATATCAAAATCGTTGAAGCTTTTCACTTCTTTAAAATCAACAACTGATTCTGACAATCTGATTCCATCTGTGATTTCAAAACCAAGATCCTCACTTTCATTTTCAGAATGAAATGATCGAGTCCCAAGGTCAGTAACATAGATTACCATTTTATTTTTACTGTTCTCTTCAGGATTGTCCAATAAGAGGGGTTTCAAAACCTGATTTTTCATTTCTTCCCCTCCCTTGCTCAAATTCTCTACATGAACAGCATCACTAACTGTAATTAATGAAGATATTAGAAAATGATGGTGAGCTGTTAATTGACAGGTGAGCATAAGGGTGTTCTGAGCAGGGAAACAACTTACTACAATTCATTGGTTTAACGCAAGCTTCCAATTTCAGAAGGCCAAGAGCACCATTCTCATTTTGTGAACCATTTACTCTTGCAATATAGACCTTAAAAGGAGGCAAACAGCAACACATTAATATCAATTTATAGAACATTGATAATTTCATATGTCGTTCATGAATTGTCTCATAATCCACATGTAAATGAACATACTACATCTTCCAGATAGTCTTAGAAAATCCTTTCTGCCCCATGTTCTTCTAGGTTCCCATCAATGGCAGAGAAAAAAAATACAAGCTTGGATATTTTACAGAAATATTAAAATAAAAGTTGGCAAATTTGAGCCTTCATGTTACCCTAGATATTCAGAAACACCAGGAGACAATGAATCGAAAGTCAAAATAGGATTTGCTACATATATCCTTCAAACATTATTATCCTTGTAATATCTCATTCAATGTGGGTTAGGATTTAGCTTCTTGATTGCTTCTCTTACATCTTATTCCTCAAAATTTTCAAATGCGAAGAAAACACTTATAATCTACTGGCTCAAAGATTTGTTTCCCAAATCAATCCTGAATTTTCTATAGTAATTGAATTAGTTCTACTTTGATGGCTCCAAAGAGCAGCAACTGAAATCAACTAATCCACAACTATACATTGAAGGAGAAGGTTCATGCAATTACCTTGAATGTGGTTGGATTGACTAAATGAAAAACCACAATGTCTCCTCCCTTTAAGTTATGATCGATAGCAAAACATCTCCATCCACCACTAAGGCCTGACTTGCGAGCTAGGTATTTTGTTGGATAACTTTTTCCACCTTCGCCTTCCAAAAAGATTGTTGTATCCTCCTCTTGCAAATGTGCATCACAAAATTTCCTACCAAGATTCTGCCATCCGAAAAGTTAGCCTGCACAGATCACTCAGAGAAACAAACATTATAGAATATGACGAGCTGATAATGGAAAAAAATAACTTGAGAGTTTTACCAAACAAAATCCTCCAGTAACATTTGAGGGCACCATATGCTTTATGATACTAGGGAATTCGGGTGCCAGATTAGCTTGAATATCTTTTGCTCGTATCATGGCATCAGCCTTATCTTTCTCAGAATTAGCATATTGGTCAGCAGATGAATCTCTCCTTCGTTTGTGGCTATATAAAATTGTTACAAGTACAATTCATCTTCCAAAACTTAAAGGGATATGAAAAAGCCATTGAATTAATTCACTAACCTTTCAGACTTCATAGAAACATCATACGGTACCTGTTCAAGTATTATCACGACTTTTAAATCAATTGATCCGCTACTTTTTTAACGTTTAGAAATGCAGAAAATATTAGATAGTGCATCAAAACTAATACAGGTTTCAACAAATATGAAAATCGTCCAGAAAAAGAAACCCAGAAGATTTCATGGTATGGCAGATTCAAAGAGAAGGGAAGAAATATGTAAACTTGTTTCAACAAGCTTGTTTTTAAACAGAAATGAAAAAGACCACTCTTCCAAAACCCACAAAAACATTGCAATAATACTTGATAAAAAGATCGAAAACTTCACTGTACCCATTTGGGTATGATTTTCTTGTTTTTTTCCCCAAGAATTAAACAAAAGGAACCGAGAGAAAAGGAAAGTAGCCCCTCCAAAAAAGAAGGGATCAAAAGCATGACACAAACAAATCTTAGACGATTAACAACAATATACGAATCATTGTCATTCATAACAACGAAAAAAAGAAAGAGACTGACCAGCTGGTGTACGTTTGCTTCAGCAACCATTGCCATGCTTCGTTATTGACGGTTTGCAATGGCAGTGGCCAGAGAAAGGGTAGAGGAGGATTAGTGTTAGTAACAGCTTAAAGATAATCTGGAGACGAGAGGGGAGGTTGAGTATTTTAAAAACATTTAATAAAAAAATTAAAAATATTTTTATTTTAAATTAAACCTATTATTTTGTAAATGAAAATAGACGTGATTGTGTATTAAATAAAAAATCTATACAAACATGATTTTAGAACTAGCATTCTGAATATAATAATCTCTTTTTTCTAAATAAATATTTTAAGAGATTCTTACTAGCGGTTGATGTGAATGATTATTAGAAGCTAAATAAACAATTAGACAAATTTTGATTCGCTATAACTCAAATACTATTCAAAAATAATAAATTTTCAAATAATAAATCCTCAAAATAACTCTAAATTTATCTAATAATATCCTAGAATAATTGTACTTTTATTATTTTTCTGTATATATAACCCAGCGATTCTCATCCAGCTTTAATCAGACCATATCCTATTTTATTATTTCTGATTTGATTTTCAGCAAATATGTAAGAGATTGCTTTTATCAAATTAAATGATATCGAGTATTTGATAAATCGGGTGAAATTGCTATCAGTGCCTGAGAGTCTAAATATGCTAAGAAACTATTTCACGTACAAACTATTAAATAAGATTTTATAATACAAACTTAAAATATTAAATAAGAGTTTATAATATAATTTATATTATTAAAATTTATATTAAAAGGCAAAGGTTACTGCAGTGAATTATTTATGAAGGCACGGAGGATATGACGGGGCCAATGTGCTCTTTCTATGTGCCAAAAATTTCGGCCGTCAATTTCTCATCACACAATCCTCCAGCGGACACCCATCCTTCAACCAGTCATTTTTTCAACCAACCAAATAAAACTCTCTCTCCTCTGCTTTCTCTACATCTGTTCCCGAAAGATGGCAATGGAGATGGCCATAAGATCTTCACTTACAGCTAGACTCTCTCCTTGTTCAACTTCTTCAACAACCAAACCTTCTTTCTTAAAACCTCATCAGTTGCCCATCTCTGTATCACTGCCGACGTCGACGTTAGCCATCTCTCTCTTGCCTCTCTTTGCACCTCCCAATGAAGCCAGAGCTCTTACTATTTCCAAGGACCAGGTTGTCTCTACACTCACTGATGTAAGAAACACTACTCTCACAATCTTTCATGACATGCAAATTCCTACTCAACCAAAGTCCTGAAGTTGCTTTCTTTCTTTCTTTAAAATCATTTTCCTGGCTCTAACTGGATTGCCCATTTGCTGAAATTGGTTGTGCTTGATAGGTGGAGAAGACAATTGATCAGGTTGTCGAGTTTAGTTCAAGCGTGTTGGAAAGTGCACAGAAAGTGTTTGATGGTGTCACTAATACTTTGAAGCCTGGCATAGATGTTGCTTTGCCAATCGCAAAGCAAGCAGGAGAACAGGCAGTGAAGATTGCTTCACCTGCAATTTCTGAGGCTTCAAAGAAAGCCCAAGAAGCTATTCAAAGTTATGGTATTGACACAGAACCAGTTCGTAGTGCTGCTAAGGTTTGGACTATCAATTTTGTAGCTTCGTTTCCCCCTTTCAATTGTTTAGTTTATGTTTACATTGCTTGGAAATTGTCCTTTGATTGTTTTCTTTGAAAACTTCACGGTGTCGCGTTAATATGCATATAAATTCGATGGAGTACCCCAGTGATTTTTTTGGAAATTAGAAGACTAGTTGTGAGTCATGGGAATTTTGCTTTGTGGCCATCTTGTAGTTTGAGTCTTTTGTCTCCAGCATTGTTTTCTAACAATGGCAGCTTAGGGTTTGAATTGCCTTATCCCCATAATGCGGTTGTTATTATGGTTGCTTCAGAAGTAGGATGACTATATGCCTAAAATTTCTGTTTACATTCATTATATTTATGACCCTTCCCTCACAGAAACTAGTAGGTGCTGCTCAAGAGACAAGTAAGGCGATTGAAGAGGCAAAGCCGATAGCTTCATCAACTGTTGAAACCATCACTTCGGCAGACCCCGTTGTGATTTTAGGAACTGCTGGGGCAGTTTTTCTAGCGTACCTCCTCTTTCCACCCATATGGTCTACCATCTCATTTGGTCTGCGTGGTTACAAAGGTGAATCTGCGGTTTATTTATTCCACAGGTGCTTTATTTATGTGAAATCTCTAGAAATGTGAGACGGCGGCTAAACAATTCAGTCCATTTACATTTCGATGCAATCAGTAGTTCATGCGGTAGCTTGCAGTGATTTCAGAGTTTCAACACATGAGTTTCTTCTAGTTTTGATGTTACGGGCTGCTGTTTCCAGGTGAGGTTACTCCAGCCCAAGCCCTTGATCTATTATCTACAAAAAATTACAATATGATCGACATTAGATCAGAGAAAGACAAGGACAAGGCTGGCATCCCACGCCTTCCCTCCAGTGCTAAGAACCAGATGGTTTCGATACCGTGAGTAGTTTTTTTATCCGAAAGCATGCATTTTTAATCTGTGATACAAAACACTCAGCGGAAATGAATAATAAAACTGCCAATTTCATGACAGATGTAAGCTTAGCTCTCTTGCATCTCGGTTCATCTTGCGTGTCATGTGGCGTCACTGACTGGGGTATAATGCATCATTGAGGTTATTTTAGGGTAAATAATTCAGTTTTCTTACCAGGTCACCTCAAGTTAATGATTTATTTATTTTTTTAAATGTGGACATGTCCAAGCCGTCCCGAGATAACCCTTGGGCTAATTTGAGTTTTATACTAGGATTATTATATTTTTATTAATTTCAACATTCAATCTAAAATAAAAATAAATAGATTAATGGCTAATTATTTTTTTAATTATGTAAGTTTAATAGTAATACATAAGGGTAAAATAAATATTTTTTATATTTTATTATGTTTTAGCTACCATCAACTAACCATATACAATTAATCACTTTGCTTCTTAATGGGCACATAAGAAAGTCTAACAGAATGGCAGACTTTCTTATCTCCTCTTTAGCTGTGTTATTCATATCGCCTAAAACACTCTTATTTTTCCTGAATTAGTATTGTTGCTAATGTTTCAGTTTGGAAGAACTCCCAAGCAAATTGAAAGGCGTTGTCAGAAATGTCAAGAAACTAGAAGCTGAAATAGCAGCTTTAAAGATTTCATATCTGAAGAAAATTAACAAAGGTTCCAACATTGTCATCATGGACTCGTTAGTTCTTCCTCCTTGCCAGTCTTCAATCTATGATATTCAGTCTGCCTTGTAAATCTTATCCACTCTTTTCTATCTCAACCTGTATTTCATAGTCAATGCTTTAAAATATTCAGGTACTCAGATTCAGCAAAAACAGTTGCAAGAGTGCTGACAAGTTTGGGTTTCAAGAACTGCTGGATTGTCTCTGGTGGGTTTTCTGGAGGCAGAGGATGGTTACAGAGCCGGTTAGGAGCGGATTCTTATAATGTTTCTTTCACAGAGGTTCTCAGACCATCACGAATAATCCCTGCGGCAGCCGGACGTGTCGGTACAATCACCTCAAAGTTACTTCCGGGTGGGGACTAACCCACCCCCCCGGCCTGGTGTGCTTTCTCGGTTAAGAATAGTCGTGTCCCACCCTTTTGTCCTTGAATTTCTTCTGTTGCTTGATTGTTTCGATCAGATGAACCAGCACATAAAAAGTCTAATAGACCACCATCAAAACAAGAATTAGCGATGCCGAATTGAAGTATTCCTTCTTAGAACCACGGTTGCAGCCGCCATGTTGCAACTGGTAACCTGTTGATCAGAACTACTACCTAACAACCTCTGAATGAGTGGTTAGAGAGAGAACCGAGACAACTATAAAAACACTCAAACATAGTCTCTCTCTGTCTCTCTAAAACTGAAGCTTCTCCCCTTAATAATTCTGACCTCCAACCTATATTTTCAATACGACCACCCAAAACCCTCTACAAAAGACATTAATTAATTGCAGCCAATAACCTATGCTTCATCATTAATAAAGATCATTAATAAAGAGAGAAAACAACACCTAAAAATTTATCTCTTATCGGATATCCAAACAAGGCAAAATCTGTTATAAAAAGGATAAATAATTAACATAGAAGAACATAGACATAACATCAATATATAAGCAAAAGAGACAAGAGAGAAATACATTGCTTAATATGTGTTCTTCTATTATTCCAAAGTTGTGTGTGTGTGTAAGGAATACAAGACAAGTGGTCTATTTATAGGAGAAGGAAATGAACTCAATGGTTATGAAAATCCAAGTGTCCCTCAAGAGTAATGGACATTCAATACATAAAAATACTATTTAATATGTATTTATAACACTTCCTCTTGAATGACCATGTACTTTAAAATTTAAAGGAGGACTTTATATAGATACTTCAAGATCTATATATGAATACTTCTGGATTCATTAAAACAATGTCAAATTGCCTCATTAAAACCTTGCAAAGAAAAACCCAGTGAGAAAAAACCTAAGCGAAGGAAAAAGAGTACAATTTGCATTGACTTCCCCTTAAAAGTACATGTCTTATGAGAAATCTTTAAGATGTTGCATTCCAATATTATGGACAAGTTTCTTAAAAGTTGATGTCGGTAAAGACTTTGTAAATAAGTCTGCTAAATTATCACTTGACCTGATTTGTTTAATATCAATTTCTCCCTTTTGTTGGAGCTCGTAAGTATAAAAGAATTTTGGTGAGATATGCTTTGTTTTGTCTCCTTTAATATAGCCTCCTCTGAGTTGAGTGATACAGACAACACTTCAAACAATATTGTGGGACTAAGGTGAATGGCAGACAATCCATATTTTCTCTTAATGTGCTGGATAATTGATCTTAGCCATATACATTCTTGACTTGCTTCATGTATCGCGATAATCTCTGAATGATTTGATGAAGTAGACACTAATGATTGTTTGACAGATCTCCAAGAAATTGCAATACCGCCATAGGTAAATAGATAACCTGTTTGTGATCTCCCTTTATGGGGATCAGAGAGATAACCTGCATCTACATATCCAATCAATTGTGAATTTCTTCCACAATAAAATAGCCCCATTTTGGTAGTTTCGCGGAGATAATGGAATATATGTTTGACTCCATTCCAATGTCTTTTTATGGGAGTAGAGCTATATCTTGCCAATAAATTTACTGCAAAAGATATATCTGGTCTTGTACAATTTGCAAGATACATAAGTGCTCCAATAGCACTAAGATATGGCACTTTAGGACCAAGAATTTCTTCATCCTCTTCTGGAGGTCGAAAAGGGTCATTTTTTTTGAATCAAGTGACCGAACAACCATAGGTGTACTCAAAGGATGAGCATTTTCCATATAAAAACGCTTTAGGACCTTTTCTGTATACATCGATTGATGTACAAATATTCAATTTGAACATGTTCAATCTGTATACCAAGACAAATTTTTGTCTTTCCGAGATCTTTTATCTCAAATTCATTTTTCAAATAGGCTGCAGTTTCTGTGAGCTCTTCAGGAGTACCAATAATATTTAAATCATCAACATATACTGCAATAATAGCAAATCCAGATATTGTTTTCTTAATAAAAATACATGGTCAAATCTCGTCATTCTCAAACCCTCTTTTTAAGAGGTATTCATTAAGACGATTATACCACATTCGACCAGATTGCTCTAACCTATATAAAGATTTTTGTAATTTAATAGAATAAACACTTCTGGGTTCATTACAAAAAGCTTTAGGCATTGTAAATCCTTCAGGGATTTTCATATGGATGTCTTTATCTAATGATCCATATAGATATGCTGCGACTATATCCATTAAACACATATCTAACTTTTCTGAGACCACTAATCCAATTACAAATCTAAAAGTGATTGCATCCATCACTGAAGAATAAGTTTTCTCATAATCAATACCAGGTCTCTACAAGAAACCTAGTGCAACAAGTTGTGCCTTATATAGCACAATTTATTGTTCTCATTGCGTTTTCTAACAAAAACCCACTTATATCCAACGAGTATAATAACTGTAGGTGTATGGACTACAGGTCCAAATACTTCACGTTTTGCAAGTGAATTCAACTCTGTTTGGATTGCTTCTTTCCACATTGGCCAATCATTTATATGCCGACATTCTTCAACGGTTTGTGGTTCAAATTCATCATCACTTCTGGTGATGCCAAAAGCGACCTTAAATGCAAATACATCATCTATGATAATTTTATCTCGTTCCAAAATCTCTCCTGTATGAACATGGTTTATGGAGATTTCATTATTTCTAGGTACCTGGTTCTCTTCAAGAGGTCCCTCTTCAGGAGGATCAGTATTAGGAGATGATTAGATACAAGATTTGATGTTTATTTTATGGATGAGGACTCTCCAAGGGTACCATCATTTACTCGTTGGAGTTTTTGTTTTCTAGGATTTTTGTCTTTGGCTCCAATAGGTCTTCCGCGCTTCACGCGTGGTATAGATTCATTTGCTGCTATGTTGACCTTTTTCTCTTCAGGAATTTCAATTCTAAATGGAGCATTTGCAACAGGAATATGAGATTTAACTACCTTTTCACTGCTGGTGAAAACATCTGGTAATTGATTTGCAATATTTTGTAAATGAATTATCCTTTGAACTTCAAGTTCACATTGATTTGTCCTTGGATCAAAGTGAGATAACTTCGGGTTATTCCAAGTAATTTCTTCTCGTACTTTAGGCACTGAATTTGTTTTCCCTAATGATGGGAAAATGTTCTCATCAAAATGACAGTCTTCAAAACGTGCCTTAAAAACATCACCAGTCAAAGGTTCAAGATATCTAATAATAGATGGAGAATCAAGACCAATATAAATTCCTATTCTTCCTTGTGGACCCATTTTAGTCCTTTGTGGGGGTGCTACAGGCACATATACCGCACAACCAAAAATTCGTAGATGAAATATATTTGGTGGTATACCATAAACAAGTTGTAAAGGAGAATAATTATGGTAAGCACTTGGTCTAATTCTAACTAGTGATGCAACATGTAATATAGCATGTCCTTAGATAGATGTAGGCAATTTTGATTTCATAAGCAATGGTCTTGCAATTAATTGATGTCGCTTTATAAATGATTCTGCTAGACCATTTTGAGTATGTATATGAGCAACAGTGTGTTCAACATCAATACCAATAGAAGTGCAAAAATTATCGAATGCTTGAGAAGTAAACTCACCAGCATTGGCTAGTCGAATTTTCTTGATAGGATAATCAGGAAATTGTGCTCGTAGTCTGATAATCTGTACTATTAATCTAGCGAATGCAATATTTTGACTCGAAATCAAACAAACATGTGACCATTTACTTGATGCATCAATCAATACCATAAAATATCTAAAAGGTCCACATGGTGGATGAATAGGCCCACATATATCTCCTTGAATTCTTTCAAGAAAAGATGGTGATTCTATAAGAATCTTTGATGGAGATGGTTTGGTAATTAACTTACCTTGAGAACATGCAGCATATGGATTTTCACTTGGTAAAAGAATCTTCAGGTTCTTTAAAGGATGCCCAAGTGTATTCTCAATAATTCGTCTCATCATTATTGATCCTGATGCCCAAGTCGATCAAGCCAAAGCATAAATTGTTTTGGGTCTGAATACTTCTGGTGTATCACAACGTTTGATTCAATAGATTTCATGATCGTATAATAAATTCCGGAAGAGAAAGCAGGTAGTTTCTCAAGTACAAGCTTCTGGGCTGAAATACGTGTAATAATATAAAGATATTCTTTTCTATCTTTATCTGTTGTTTCAATATGATAACCATTAGCACGTATATCCTTAAAACTGAGTAAATTTCTGGTGGACTCAGGTGAATATAATGCATCTTTGATGCTCAATCTTGTGTTATTTGGTACCACAATATTAGCTTTTCCAGAGCCTTTAATCATGTCTGCTGGACCTGATATTGTAGTGACATTAACTTTGGTTAATGTCAAATACTCAAAGTATTTATTTTCCTTAAAAATTGTGTGCGTTGTTGCACTGTCTGCTAGACATAAATCTCCATCATGAAAAGCCATGTTCAAAAGATAATCAAAGTTTATTATTAAACTTGAACCAAACTGAAAATGTTTATTGTAAACATAAGAACATAGATATTTTAATACAAATAAAAACTCTTAATCATTTCTAATGATTCCACCACTAAGCATGTTTTCTGTCTTATCCGAGTTTTCAAAGAAGTCAGAAACATCAAGATAAGTATTGACATCAATACAAGCATTATGATTTTTAGAATCATCTTTATGAATGAAATTAGTCTCAACTGTATTTTATTTCAGAGAGGCTTGATATAAATCTGTAAGATGTTTTGGTGTACGACAGGTACGCGACCAATGACTATGCTTACCACACCTATGACACTTATCTTCTGGTTTATGCAAATTCTTTCCCTTTCCTTGGTTGAGTTCATTGTGTCTCCACTTCTGGTGGTATGGTGGGTTGCTTTTAGAAGGATTATCTCTTCTCTTTTTCCATTGACCTTTTCCATACCTATATCCTTGGTTCTTTCTTGTCTTTTGGACAACGGTTCCATTCACTTCAGGGAATGGTTTAGAACCTGTAGGATGAAATTAATGATTTTTTATCAAAAGCTCATTATTCCGTTCAGCCACAAGAAGACATGAAATTAATTTCGAGTACCTTTTGAAATTATGCTCTCTATATTGTTGCTGCAGGACAATATTTGAGGCATGAAAAGTAGAGAAAGTTTTCTCTAACATTTGGTCTTCTGTGATATTTTCACCACACAATTTCAACTGTACGGTAATTTTGAAAAGAGCTGAATTATATTCACTAACCGATTTAAAATGTTGCAACCTCAGGTGCAACCAATCATAACAAGCTTGAGGAAGTATGGTAAACTTTTGGTGGTCATATCTTTCCTTTAGATTTTGCCACATAACAAGAGGGTCTTTTATTGTGAGATATTCACTTTTCAATCCTTCATGGAAATGGCGACGAATGAATATCATTGTTTTTGTACGATCCTGCAGGGATATGTTATTTCCTTCTTTGATGGTCTATCCAAGATTCATGACTTCCAAATGAATCTCGGCGTCAAGGATCCATGACAAATAATTATTTCTAGAGATATCGAGAGCAGAAAATTCAAGTTTCGTCAGATTTGACATTATCTTTATCTTTGAAAACAAGAAATAAATTATTAAATAAAATTATGAATATAAAAGAAAAGAAAATAAAAACAGTCCTTTAAGATTGCTATTTATTTAGCTATAGAAATACTAGTTCTTCAGGAACTGTATTTAATTTATTTAATTCTTCAGGAAATTGTAATCCTCGTTCTTCAGGAACTATTTTTAATTTATTTAGTTCTTTAGGAACTTATAATATTCATTCTTTAGGAACTATAATCTCTTTCTATGAATAACAGTGAAAGAAAATTTGCCAAAAATAAATTACAATAATGAAAAGCGAATATATTAAAATTGATATAAAATGGTTAGAGCTTCATGCTGATAACGTGTTATAAAAAGAATAAATAATTAATATAGAAGAACATAGACATAACATCAATATATAAGCAAAAGAGACAAGAGAGAAATACCTTGCTTAATATGTGTTCTTCTATTATTCCAAAGTTATGTGTGTGTAAGGAATACAAGACAAGTGGTCTACTTATAGGAGAAGGAAATGAACTCAAGGGTTATGGAAATCCAAGTGTCCCTCAAGAGTAATGGGTATTCAATACATAAAAATACAATCTAATGGAAATCCAAGTGTCCCTCAAGAGTAATGAGCATTAAATACATAAAAATACAATTTAATATCTATTTATAACAAAATCAACTTTATTTTACTAATTCTTGGTGAGAACTACAACATCATAAAAGCCTTTAAACTCAATAGCACTGTTTTGACAGAAAAACCACCAGGTCTTTAACACCTCGGATCTCCCTCACTGGTCTGCATTGACCTACACTGCTACCACAAGAAGAAGGAACACAAAGTGGTGCATCTTGAGGGCCCTTCCACATGCTAATGATATGGTGCCACATGGAATGATATGATGAACATGACATTCCTCTCTTGGAACGTGGTTGCTGCGTGCCAACACTAAACCTTTTGCCCAACGTGTTTTTTTTTTACTACTTAAACCCCTTTCAATCCTTATTGACCACCCTTAAAAGGGTTATTTTGAACCTTAAATATCTTTTGAATAAATATATTGTTTTATTGATGATTTTAATATGTTACGGGGTGAGATTTTTAGGAATTAAATATTTGTTTTATTGGAATGATATTTGGGTTTTAATGTTAGTCAAGTCCCTTAATCTTGGATTCACATTTGTGTTTGAATGCAATGAGACCTTTTTATCTTATTTCTATGTGTTGAGATTTTGAAAACTTAAAGGTTAGCAACATTGAAGACCAATAGTTTGTGAATTACTATTCGTTGGGCAAGAGTTTAGAATCCAATAGTGTTGGTGCCTGAAAACAATTTATCTTTGTGTCACAATATTATCAAATCTGATTTACTTAGCTTTCCAGGAATTGGTATCTTTGCAAGTGGGTTTCTTGACCGTGTGTTCAAAAGGTTTGAATCAAATAAAAATGAGACCTCCTACTATCATGCTTAGAATAATTAGGATTTCCAGAAAAAAGATGCCATTAATTTGATAAGAAATAGAAAGGAATATAAAAAAATTCAAGTGGTTGAAGATGAAGCAGCTGATTTAAAAAAGTAAATAAAGAAAAACAACGATTGGATTGGGAGAGACAAAGTTGAAAAGAGGATTCCTCAGTTATTTCTCTCATTAAAAAACATACATGACCTGTTACCTTCCTCGCATATGTATAAGATTGAATCTATTTGATTTCTATAAAGGATTACATATCCTTAACTTTTCAAGAAATTCTTCACTAGTAGTTATGAATGAACGATTTTTCTTAATCTTTTCATCCTTTGGTTTTGTAGGAGTAAGTGAGAAAGATTGAGAAATAAAACCATCTAATTTGATTTGTTCTCAATAGTCATGAGATGTTTATCTTATGGTGATCTTTTCGTTGACATGTTCTCTTATTAAACTTGCAGTCTCTCAAGATGAGAACCAACTATGTAGCATCTACACCGAGAGTTTAAGTATTATATATGTCATCAAGGCCCTACTTCACCTTAAAAGGAATTTTAAACGAACCACAATCTCCTTCATATATGTTAGGAGTCCACTGAGGAGGAGGTGTTGGGGAAAGCTTGAACCTAACTCCTACAATGATGAATATAAGCACAATTAAAATTCTTAATGAGTCTTAATATCTAGAGTGTTTCTTCTAAAGCCTTTGGTTAGGTGTCTCTAAGATAAGTGGGACTGCCCACTTTACCCTATCTTCATAAGTCCTCAACCCTCGATTATTTTGCTACTTTTGGTTAATATATTTACCTTATCCAAAAAAAATATTTTTAGGGAGTTATACATTTGTGTTTGATAAAACCATTCACTATTTCTTGAAGCTCGATCTCTCCCTCGAACAAACCATGTAGTCAAGAGAAATCACGAACTAGAATATAATAACTTGTCCCACCCATGTGTAAATATTTTGTACGACCATATATCTTTCTCCGTATAAATAAATAATATAAGAAACTTTGTTATAACCATTTTTGTATATTCAATGTACTCTACGGATAGAGGAATACATAAAGTTGAACATAATAAAATAAGACATTTAAAGATTTTGTTGAAATTGTTCGTTTGAAAGCTTTCTGAATAGCTAATAATAGGTTCTTCTCTATGTTAGAACAATAGGGAGGAAATTAGCATTACCAATCAGTTCTCATTAAAGAATTTCAACCAAAGAAAGTATAATTCTATAAATTCTAAAAGAGGAGTTTCATTGCTGGAATGTTTTTAATTTTGTTAATGTTTTGTTGATCATTATGATTTTTAAAGGTTGTTGTTTCTTATTTAGTTAATGCATATTCTAGACTTTTCAATTATGGTTTAAGATGTCAAAATTCTAGATTTTGAGTCCTAAATTTGTTGAGCATGATAAATGTTGTAAGTAGACATCTTTGAAAAATGAAAATTAATGCCTTATTGACAATTATTCATGTTTTTAATTGGTTTTCTAGATGTAATTAGTTTTAATAATGATAATATGGTTTGTGGGAACTGAGGGAACATGAGTTAGAGGCCTAAAATGGTCATTATGGGTTGACAAGCTTCTTAATTTTTTCAAAGGCAATTCTAAATATTGTTCTTGATGTTCATCCAATGAATATTGTCTTAAGTATTATTTTTAAGTTTTATTTTGGTCAAAGTATGGTTGATACGTGTTCATAAACCCTTATCGATGAATATTCTAGGGTTTTTATGCATTAATAACACATAGTTGATCTCAAAATTGGATCATCTCATATGCATTTTTGAATAACCTTATTGATGAGTACTAGTCGAATACCAAACATGATTACATAAATGACCCATTAGTGGTGCCAAATGGGTATTACAAAAGTGATGAGGACCAACCCAATGTCAAGTGTAATCACGTAAACAATTAGTGGTGGTACCAAGTGGGCCTATTACAGAAGCTAGGACAATGAGACTTAAATTTTTTTGAACTATTGTGTATTTCAGTAAGAAATTAAATGGAGTGACCTTGAACTATCACACACGATAAAAAAATTTGTTCTTTTGAAAGAGAAATTATGTTTTGCACCTGTTTTGGCTTTACCTGACTTTACAAAAGCATTTGAAATAGAATATGATACATATGGAATGGGAATAGGTGTTGTTTAGATGTAAGATCAGAGATCTATTGTGTATTTCAGTAAGAAATTAAGTGGAGCGACCTTGAACTATCCCACTTACGATGAAGAACTCTATACCTTGGTAAGAGCACTTGAGATATGACAACATTACTTATGGCCAAAATAATTCATAATCCATTCAGACCATGAATCCTTGAAACATATGAAAGGATAAGGTAAGTTGAATACGAGACATGCAAACTTGGTTGAATTCATTTTACCTTTTCCTTACATAATCAAGTATAACCAAGGCAAAGAGAACATCATAGTTGATGCACTTTTGCACAGGTATGTTTTTTTTTTCACACCATGAATACTAGAATGCTAGGCTTTTAATATGTGAAGGAATTTTATGGTAATGATTTTTGACTTTGGCAAGATTTATAATGCATATTGACATTCAATTTTTGGTATGTTTTATTTGATGGATGATTATTTATTCAAAGAGAATAGATTGTGTGTTCCTACTAGTTCTTTGCGTGAATTGCTTGTTCATGAAACACATGGGGGTGGTTTAATAGGTTACTTTGGGGTTGTAAAAACCTTGGATGTATTGCATGAGCATTTCTATTGGGCAAAGATAAAAAAAGATGTGCAATGAATTTGTGAATAATGCATTGTTTGTCGAAAGACAAAAATCTAGAGTATAACTGCATGGACTATACACACCATTACCTATCCCTACTGATCTTTGGGTATATATGTCTATCGACTTTGTTTTAGGTTTACCTACATCAAAGAAAGGTATAGACTCTATTTTCATTTTTATTGATAGGTTTTCTAAAATGGCGCAATTCATTGCATGCCATAAAACAGATGATGTATCTCATATCGCAGACTTGTTCTTTAATGAGATTGTATGTTTACATGTCATTCCTAAGAGTATAGTTTCATATCATGACATTAAGTTCCTTAACTACTTTTGTAAGACTTGATTGGAAAGTTGGGAACCAAACTTTTATTTTTGACATTTCATCCTCAAACAGATGGACAAACTGAGGTAGTAAATAGAATATTATCTTAACTTTTATGTGTTGTAATTCAAAAGAATTTGAAAAGTTGGGAAGGATGTTTGTTTTTTGTTGAGTTGGCTTATAATATAAATATGCATTCGACCACTGAATTTTCACCACTGAAATTTTCGCCTTTTGAAAATTTTTATGGCTTTAATCCACTAACTTCTATGGATTTAATTCATATTATAACCAAACTTTTATTTTTGATAACATGTCATCCTCAAACAGATAGACAAACTAAGGTAGTGAATAGAATATTATCTCAACTTTTGTGTGTTGTCATTCAACTAAGGATTTACTTCCTTTACTTTTTGAAGAAATGGTAAGTTTGGATGGTGAAAAGAAAGCAAAGAATGTGAGACAACTCCATGAGAGAGTTCGATTACAAATAGAATAAAAGAACAAACTTCACGCTTTTATAGCAAACAAGGGATATGAACTGTTTGTTTTCTAACCCGATGATTGGGTTTGGTGCACATGCTTAAGGAAAGATTTCCTAACCCAAGGAAATCAAAACTACAGCCTCATGGTGATGGTTCATTTCAGGTTTGATGACAACACATATAAAATTGACCTTCTAGGTGAGTATGGTATTAGTGTTACCTTTGATGTTGTTGATCTTACGTTCTTTGACACAGATTTTGATTTGACGTCGAATTCTTTTGTGGAGAGACAGGATGATGTGGACGAACCTAAAAACACTAGTAAGGACCCATTACATGTTCCAAATGGTCCAATGACCTAGTAAAAGACAGACATTGAAAGATGCATTGAATGTATTAGGATTGAAGGTTTCAACCAAGGCAGAATTGTAAGGACCAATGGAGTATCAAGAGGAGATCCTAATATATCTTATCCATGTGCAAGAAGGGTCCAATACAACCTTATTTGGGCTATGAAGTGAGGACAACAAAGGAAACAAAATAATCCTACTACAACTTTGAAACAACATGGGTTACTATGTTTTCCTTTTATTCCTTAGATTAAGGGGCTGGATAGAAACCTATAAATAAGCCTTGAATCAGCTCTATAATATTTTACTTCTCTTCTTCTCATGGAAATTAATGGATTTAATATTATGGGTTTTATTTAATTTTATTATCCACAATCCAAGGCTTGTTTGGGCTTAATTAATACTTAGTTTTCAACTAGGATCCGAGGGTTGTTTAGATTAAGTCATGAGCTTTCTAATTTAGGATTTTGGTTCAGTTTTGAGTGGACCTCATATAAGTCTACATAAGGCAGCCGTTAGGGGTAGTTTTTCCATAATTATATAAACTCATGTAAGCTAAATTTCAATAGCCATTGATGATTATTACTTTTAAATTTTTCAGTTTTAAAGTATGAGAGTGATTCTTGCATTCTTCAGTTTTTGAACATACCGAATCTGACTCATCGAAGATTGGTTGGTTTCATGGCATCATTCTATTCATTCTAATAATTTTGGTGCCTTGAGGAAGGTTTCCATTGTATCACACTCCTATTAGACCTATTTTGGTTTTCCAGGATCAAATCTGAGTCTTGATTGTGGGTTATATGACCATGTGATCACGAGGTTCGCATCATTTTTTTTTGGAGACAAAGGTACAAGAGTGATGATTTTACTATTCTTTACAATAAAGAATCTATTTCTAAATCCATTATGATCATCTTCCGATCGAATTGTCATGGAGGCCTCAATAGTAAGTGAGTAGCATGTATTGAGATAACATTACCCATAACCTCATCAAGATACTTCCTAGTAGAAAATGCTATCGACAGTTCCTTAGTAACCTTTACTTTACCACATTCATTCAACCATTGCAATCTATAAGGCCTAGTATGCTTAATGCAAACCAAAATTATTTTCTTCATAAGACTATTGCTAGCTACAATAGTACAACCACCACCATCGATTCTCCTTTGATATATTACATCAAGTGTTAAATATGTTTTCTTATTGGTGATCTACATCTTTTTTTATTTGCATATTATGTGATCGCCTTATAACAAAGGCCTCCCCCTCATCATCATGTGCAATCTTCTCATCACTAATATCCTCCAAAGGTGGTATCTCTTGACTTTTATATATCTCATTTTCATATTCAACCTTCCTATTACCTCTTGTAAACATAACTCTTCGTTTTGGATTGTGAGATGCAATATGCCCCTTCCCTAAATAGTTAAAACATTTAATATTTCAATCATGAGCAGGTTGAGATTCATATTTACCTTTCCCATCTGTATGAGCATCTTTTTTAGCCCAAGGTAGTTCAACCCTTGCATGCACATAGTAGGTTTTAGTTGGATAACCTCCTTTCTCATCATATTTGGATCAATGATGAGGAAAATGAAGCCAACTTGGCCTGGAAATGTGTGTTTCCCCTTATTTATCTCTCCACCTTTGTTTCCATTTGGACTTATACCAACTTTGTTATCATGTTTTTTCATCCTATCAAGTCTATCGCAAACATTTCCCACCATAAAATTCATCCTCTACATCATCTTCATCATGGCTTTCATTTGAAACTTAAGCTCACCCTCAAGAAGGGGTGGCATGTTATCTTGATCTATCATGATAGTACCTGCAAAAAAATTGGTTAGTAGTAAAAAATATCATCACGTCACTTGTGTTTCGCTCAACCATTATTAATGTCCTCACACCTCTTATCTCACATTCTTGCGGTTTTTGTGAAACTAAAATCAACACTAATACAAACCAATGAGTTGGACATATTGATCATACACTTGGAAATGTGACTAAATTTGCACAAGACCCTTTGTCACTTCCAAGTGGTCCAATTACAAGACTTAAAGCCAAATGTTTCAAGGAAACACTAAATGGGCTAATTCAAGAAAATTGGGTTGATTTTAAAAAGACCAAGATGAGCTCAAATAATAGTCAAGGTTTAGTTAATTTCATCAAAGTAATTGAAAACGCTAATAATTAGCATGCAAAAACTTGACTGGTATGGTATGACCATCAAAGGGCATGAATTTGTTGAATTTGAAGCATATTAAATAGAGGAATGAACTTGGTCTTGGCTAGTTATGTTAAATATATTGAATTTAGTCATTTAGTTATTTTTGGTTGCCTCTAGAAGTCTAAGAGGCATAAAAACATAGGGACTTGTTTATGTTGATGTTTGTGCTATTTTAAAGCTTTAGTTATAACTTTTTTTTTCTATTATTGGAGGGTTGTTTCAAGTATATAGATGAGTATTTTGAATTGAATAGATGGATCATGTTTTCAGAAAATTATATTCATTGTGAGGTCTTGTGTTCCTTTTCATTCTTATAAGAACAATTAAAACTTATCATGTTAATCTTGTGGTGTTCAAACAACGAAACTTATCACCTTGATTGTTGAGGAATTCTTAGGTTTTCTTGGTGTGGTGTTTCAATCCTTTGTAGTCTTTGTTTTGATCTAGTTAGGTGTCGGGTCAAGTCTAAACCAATCTTGTCTACATGATCTTAGGTTTTTAAGCAATCATTATTATCTGGTTTCATCACAATTATTGATGGAGTTCATATCAAATGATTGTTATTTTACATATGTATTTATTGTTTTTATTTGGGATTTTATAATAATTGATGTGCTTTTTAGTAATGAATTTCTTTTAATGTTTCGACAAGTTTTTGGAGCTTAAATGAATTATTTCAGGAAATTTAAACGTCGAAATTTGGAAGAAAGAATTGGAGGAGAAATATATGGAAAGATGGAGGGAAGATTGCTACTTTATCTTGGGTCAAAAAGAAGAAAGATTCAGCTAAAAATAAGGAAGAAAATCGGACACAAAAATCTTCTCCAAGTTGCCGAAATAATAAGTTTTCCAGAGCACCTTTCGGCATTGCAGTAATAACAGAAAGGCCTACAAATATGTGTCTAATAGCTGTCTCCAGAAAAAGCTTCTAAAGTGGGGTAAAGTGCAGTCCAAAGTTAGCATCAATTCAGACACAAAAATATTCTCCAAGTTGTCAAAATAATAAGTGTTCCAGAACACCTTTCAGCGTTTCAGTCATATCTTTTGACTCAGAGATCCAAATTGTATGTTTTTTTAATGTTCTGGAAAGCTAACAGAAATGCCTATAAATATGTGTCTAATAGCCTTCTCCAAAACTCGCTCAGAAATAGGGTTAAATTGCAGTCCAAGTTAGTATCAGATCTGTCTTGCAATATTTTCCGAGATTGTGTTTTGCTCTTCTTGTTTTAGTTTTCAGTTTTATTTTAGTTGTAAAACTTATTATTTCAGTTTTATTCAAGTTATTTCATGTTTATTAGAGTGTTATTATACATAATTATGGTTGGCTAATCTCTTTCTTGGATCCAAATCAGGATGATGGTGATTGAGGTGAGTTCTTTAAGATATGAATGAATCCTAATGTCTATCTTCACATTTTCTTCATGAATGTTTTGTTATTGCAAAGAAATTTTAGAAATCATCTAAGTAATGTTATAATCTTGAATTTTTATGAACAAAACTTAGTTTTGGTATAGAGATTGCTTGATTCAATGTCTTACTTAATATGAAAACACTCATTTATTCTTAAGCAATAATCATCTTCATGTTTTAGATCTTCATTGTAATATCTTCCGATCTAATATCACCATCGTTGATATTAGGTTGAGTTATCTTATATATATTGAAGGATTCACCAATACATCACCATCAAAATTGATTTGGAACCAAGACTTACCTTTTCTTATCATTTAAAATCTATTTACTCTTTTTCATCTTCGAAAACAAATCCATTCTCCCAAGATATTTTTTTTTGTTACCTAGCTTAATTTCTAAATCTAGCTCTCTGTGGATATAACCTCGATCTTACCGAGTTATCTTACCGAGTTAATTGCTACATCGCACACTCATGCACTTGTGAGTTAAAACAAGCCGATCATAAATAGCGGTCAAGCAATTTTGGCGTCGGGGAGCTAGCAAGCAAAGGTAACAAATTTAGTTTTGATTATTGAAAAAAAATACAAAATAAAAAAAACTCAAATGGTTGGTCTTACCGCCTAAAAAAAAAGTAAAAAAAAAATTGACCTCAGCTTTTTGGATATTGGACTGTGGACTGGACTACTAATTGTTGGATTATGGCTGGTTCAACCGCCTCTTGTTTATTTTATTTTATTTTGTTATGCTTTTTTATCTAATATTTATTGTTTTAAGTTCTTGGCCGGTATTACCGCCTTTTTATTCATGCTTGTTACAATTATCTTTTAATGTTTATTATTGTTAATATTGCTTATTAGTTAGAGTGTGTATTTCCTAATTTGTTGTATTTTTTCTTTCAGCTATTACTTTATCTTTTACCTTTCATTTACTTTTATTTGCAATCTTGTTTTTCTTTCTCTTTTCCTTTCATATTCATATAACTGTTATATTATATTCCATCATGGCTAATGTTGAAGATATAGAGGGTGAAGGGAGTGTTCAAGGTAATAGACCTCCACAATTCAATGATCAACCTAATTTCCGAACCCTTCGAGAGTATCTTCACCCAGCAAGACAAAGTACACCTTCATGTATTATATTGCCTCTTAACCAACAAGCTTTCAATTTGAAGCCGGGCATGATTCAACTTCTTTCCACATTTCATGGTATGGATTCTGAAAATCCATACATACACATTAAGGAGTTTGAAGAGGTATGCAATACCTTTATTGATAGAACATGCACGGAGGAAACCATTCGGCTTAAATTGTTCCCATTCTCTCTAAAGGATAAAGCCAAACTTTGGCTAAACTCCCTGCGTCCTAGGTCTATAGGTACATGGAGGGAAATGCAAGCTGAATTTTAGAAAAAAATACTTCCCCACTCATAGGACAACAACCTTACAATGTCAAATGATGAATTTTTCTTGTAGTCCAAATGAGTCATTTCACCAAGCTTGGGAAAAGTTTAAAGACTTGTTGAATGCTTGTCCCCACCATGGTTTTGAGATGTGGAGGTTAGTGAGTTTCTTCTATGACTCTCTTACCGTAGATTTTAAAAAGCTAGTGTCAACAATGTGTAATGGTGAGTTTTATGACAAAGAACCAAGTGAAGCCTTTGATTTTTTTGATCAATTGGCTGAAAACACAAAGCAATGGGAAACTTCTCTCCCACTTCAAGTTGAATCTAGAAACACCATTTCTCATTCAAGTGGGAAATTCCAATTGAAAGAGACGGATGACCTTAATGCTAGATTAGCCTCATTGGCTAGAAAAGTAGAGTCTCTTGAGATTTAAAAAGTGCATGCCATAAGTGAACAACAAGAGGAAAGTTGTATTGTTTGTGAGGGTAAAGGGCATAGGACAACTGAGTGCCCTACTATTCCAGCTTTCAAGGAGGTGTTATATGGCCAAACTTCTGATTCAAGTAATGTTAGAAAGCCATTTTCAAACCAAGCAGGCAATCCCTACTCTGATACTTATAATCCTGGATGGAGGAACCACCCAAATTTTGGATGGAGAAATGAGGGCTCTTCAGTACCTCAAACATTTCAACCTCCATCCCAACCATTTCATGCTCCCACACATAACACATACCAACCACCTCATAAGAGATCCCTAGAGGATACTCTTCAACAGTTCATGCAAACACAATGAGGAATCAACAACCAAGTTAACAAATTTCAAGATCAGACCAATAGGACCTTAGATGACATTCGAAGTCAACTAACCAAGTTGACTCAATCACTAAGCATTCAAGAGAAGGGAAAAATCCCAGCTCAACCAATGCCAAATCCTAGAGGTCAGATGCATGTAAGTGAATCCTCACCTGGTGAACCCTCAAACCATGAACAAATCTAAGCCATCACCAACCTTAGAAGTGGAAAGATTATTGACAAAGCTATAGGTTTTGGGATTCCTAAAGGAATTGTGGAGAAATCTAGAGAAAGTGAAGAGGGGATCAAAACACAAGTGACAAATGAGAGCTTGAGTGAGAAAGAAGGTGAGATAAATGAGAGAGAGAAGAGTGAGAAAGGAGATGATTCAACAAAAAATGGAGGCAAAGTGAGTGATTTAGAATTTTTTCCTAGACCACCATTTCCACAAAGGTTAGGAAAATCTAAACATGATCTTATGAACTCGGAAATCTATGAATTGTTCAAACAAGTAAAGGTAAACATTCCACTCCTTGATGCAATTAAACAAGTCCCATGTTATGCAAAGTTCCTTAAAGACTTATGCACAGTCAAAAGGAGATTGAATGTGAAAGAAAGAGCCTTTCTAACTGAACATGCTAGTGCCATCATCCAGTTTAAGACCCCTCCCAAATACAAAGATCCTGGTTGTCCCACCATTTCATGCATTATTGGAAGTCATAAGATAGACCAAGCTTTGTTGGATTTAGGAGCAAGTGTGAATTTAATACCCTACACTGTTTACAAACAATTAGGTCTAGGGGAAATCAAGCCTACTCGAATCACCCTTCAATTAGTTGATAGGTCAATCAAGATTCCTAGGGGTGTTGTTGAGGATGTATTGATCCAAGTAGATAAATTCTACTTTCCTGTTGATTTTGTAGTGTTAGACACCTCACCTGTTCAAGGTTCTAATGCTCCCATCCCAGTCATCTTAGGTAGACCTTTCCTAGCTACATCCAATGCTTTAATTAACTGTAGGAATGGGGTGATGAAATTGTCTTTTAGGAATATGACATTGGAGATGAATATTTTCAATATCTCCAAACAAATTGGTGAACATGAGGACATTAGAGAGGTAGATTTGATTCAAACTGTTTGTCAAGAACACTTTGAGAGAGAAGGGATAAAGGATCCATTGGAGAGAACTTTAATTCATGATGAAAGATTTTGTTCTTTGGAATGTGTTGATGAGGAAGTAAGAGAACTCGAGACTTATCTAGATCCAATGCATATTATGTCAACGGGTCAATGGACTCCATTGTTTGAGCCTTTGATTTCAGCCCAAGTGAAAGTTGAGACATCTCTTGTTCAACCTTATAAGCCAGAAAGGAAGCCTTTACCGAGTGATCTTAAGTATGCATTTCTAGGGGAAGATGAATCATATCCTATTGTGATTTCATCAAAACTTAGCATAGAGCAAGAACAAAAGCTTTTGAGAGTGGTGAGAAAACACAAGAAAGCAATTGGGTGGACAATTACTGACTTGAAAGGAATTAGCCCTCTTTTATGTACACATAGAATCTATCTTGAAAAAGAGGCTAAATCTGTGAGGCAAATGCAAAGACGATTGAACCCAACCATGAAGGAAGTAGTGAGAGGTGAAGTTCTTAAGCTACTTGATGTAGGTATCATTTATCCCATTGCAAACTCAAAATAGGTTAGTCCAACCCAAGTTGTCCCTAAAAAATCTGGAGTCACGGTAGTGAAGAATGCAAATAATGAGCTAGTGCCAACTAGAATCCAAACTGGATGGCGTATGTGCATTGATTACCGTAAGTTGAACATGGTGACTAGGAAGGACCATTTTCCTCTTCCATTTTTAGACCAAGTGCTTGAAAGAGTAGCAGGAAGAGCTTTCTATTGTTTTCTTGATGGATACTCAGGTTACAACCAAATTGAGATTTCATTAGAAGACCAAGAAAAAACCACGTTCACTTGTCCTTTTGGTACCTATGCTTATAGAAGAATGCCCTTTGGCTTGTGTAATGCACCAACCACTTTTCAAAGGTGTATGATGAGTATCTTTAGTGACATGGTGGAAATTTTTTTGGAACTTTTCATGGATGATTTTTCAGTTTATGGGGATTCTTATGAGTTGTGTCTAATGCATTTAGAAAAAGTTCTTGAAAGGTGTGAGGAGAGCAATCTTGTACTTAATTGGGAGAAGTGTCATTTTATGGTGACACATGGCATTGTCTTAGGTCACATTGTCTCTTCGAAAGCGATAGAGGTAGATAAGTCAAAATTTGAAGTCATTCAAAAAATTACCTACCCCCAGGACTGTGAAAGATGTGAGATCCTTTTTAGGACATGCTGGTTTTTACCGAAGATTCATTCATTCATTCAGTACCATTGCCAAACCATTGTGTAACTTGTTGTCACAAGATGCCCAATTTGATTGGACAATAAAATGTCAAGAAGCTTTTGAAAAACTTATAGGGTTGTTGACCACTACACCAATCATACAATCTCCTGATTGGTCTTTACCATTTGAATTGATGTGTGATGCTAGTGATTTTGCAATAGGTGCTGTTTTAGGGCAAAGAAAAGATAAGAAACCTCATGTAATTTATTATGCTAGCAAGACTTTGAATGATGCTCAATTGAATTACACTACAACTGAAAAAGAACTCTTAGCTGTGGTATTTGCTTTAAACAAGTTTCGGTCTTATTTGGTTGGATCTCTTGTTATTGTTTTCACTGATCATGCAGCATTGAAATACTTGCTCACAAAACAAGATTCCAAGCCACGTTTGATGCGATGGATCCTCCTACTCCAAGAGTTTAACCTTGAAATTCGAGATAAAAAAGGAGTAGAGAATGTAGTGGCTGATCATTTATCCCGTCTTTCAAGCTATGAGAACATAGTAGATGAATCTCCAATAAATGAACTCTTTGTTGATGAAAATTTATTTTTTGCAGGTAATGTCTCCTACATTGGCTCTCCATGGTATGCTGACATAGCAAATTACCTAGCCACAAGTCAGATTCCTTCTCATTGGTCTAAACTTGACAAACATAAATTCTTGCGCAACGTGCGTACCTTTTTTTGGGATGACCCCTACCTATTTAAATATTGCCCTGACCAAATTGTTAGGCGGTGCATCCCTGATCATGAAATTCCAAGTGTCATTAATTTTTGTCATGCATTAGCCTGTGGTGGGCATTTCTATTCCAAGAAAACCACTACCAAGAACTTGCAGTGTGGTTTTTATTGGCCCACCATGTTTAAAGATGTCCATGCGTTCTGTGTTGCATGTGATCGATGCCAACGCCTAGGTAACCTCACTTGGCATAACATGATGCCCCTTAACCCCATTCTTGTTTTGGAAATATTTGATTGTTGGGGGATTGATTTCATGCGACCTTTTCCAAGTTCATTTGGTTACCAATTCATCCTGGTTGTTGATTATGTGTCTAAATGGGTGGAGGTCATTGCATCTCGAACCAATGACCATCGAGTTGTGGTCAAATTCTTGAAAGAACATATTTTCTCTTGTTTTGGCATGCCCAGGGCTATGATTAGTGATGGGGGAAAACATTTTTGTAACAAGCCCGTTGGGATTTTGATGAGAAAATATGGTGTGATTCACAAGGTCAGTACCCCTTATCACCCACAGACTAATGGCCAAGCTGAGTTCGCAAATAGGGAAATCAAGAACATTTTAGAGAAAACAGTCAACCCAAACCGTAAAGATTGGTCCTTGCGACTAGTCGATGCTTTGTGGGCATATCACACTGCTTACAAGACCTCTTTAGGAATGTCTCCTTATAGGCTAGTTTATGGAAAACCTTGTCATCTCCCTGTTGAGATTGAGCACCGTGCATATTGGGCCATTCGGCAATTCAATGACAATGAAAATGAGATTGGAAAAAATAGAAAACTTCAATTGGATGAATTAGAGGAGTTGAGAAATGATGCATTCGAAAATGCAAAAATTTCAAAACATAAGATGAAAAATTTGCATGATAAACATATTCTTAGAAAATCCTTTCATGTTGGTCAAAAGGTTCTCTTGTATAAGTCACGATTACATCTCTTCCCTGGGAAGTTGAGAACAAAATGGATTGGTCCATTTGTGATTAAATCCATCTCTGAGCATGGTGCTGTTGAGGTAGAAAATCATAAGAATGGAAATGTTTTCACAGTAAATGGTCATCGATTGAAACCTTATCTTGAAAATTTTGTGGCTGAAGTTGAGACATTGGATCTTGAAGATCCAATGCCATTGCAGTATCAGAATTAATGTTATTTTTTTTAATTTTTTTTAATTTTGTTTTTTCTCGCTCTCTCTCTCTTATTCTTTCAAATCTTATTTACTTGTTCATGCATTAGGGACAATGCATTATTTTAAGTTGGGGGGTATGAGGTTTTGTTTATTTTCAAAAAAAAAAGGTTTGATATTCTCTTTTAGTTGTGATATGCAGGTTAAAAAAAAGAAGAAAAAAAAGCTCAAGCAAGAAGTCAGCTCATGTCCAACTCAATCAGACATTCATCTTTGAAAAAAAAGGGAGTAACAGTTTTCTAATCTTTATTCTTATATTCTCTTTCTTTTTTTTTTACATTAAGGATAATGTAAAACTTAATTTTGGATATTTGATTGTGTTGAATGCTTGAGATGGCCATGCTTGTTTGGAAGAAAAAAAAATGCATTTGTATGTGAGTGAGACTTAATTAGGATCAGCATTACATTTTTGGATCCATTATTGTATTGAACATTGCATGCTTTAATTTGGGATAGATAATATCTTATAAAGCAAGATATAACATATTTTGTTTTTCTTTAAGATTATTGAAGTACATCTTTCCTTAAAAAATTGTGTGAGTTGTGTGATCATGCATAAAAGATGAGTGTGATGCTTTACTTGTGATCATCCCTTTTACTCTAGTCCTAAACAAGGTTTAAGTAAATAGAGTAATAATTAAATAAATAGATGTGTGCAAAGTTCAACCTACTCCAATGTTTTGAGTTGCTCAGTAACTAGGGGTATTCATCACAAATGTTTATCTTTACGTCAAACGGCAGCTTGAAATATGAGTATGCAAAGCACTTTAAGTTTGTGACTTTGTGAGTAACCGGGTGCATTCATCACAAATGTTTGTATTCGCGTCAAAAGGGAAGTGACTACTTAAAGAAAAAGAACAAATGAAGTTGACACAAAAGAAAAAAAAAGAAAAAAAATATATTTAGATAGTTATTTCTCTAGTTTGCTACCTTGTTTGTAGTGGAAAGAAGGGAAGATTACAAGTCGAGTTTTCGCATGAATTAATTATGTTGGTTGCATGATAAATACGATTGAATTTGGAATTTTGTATGGATATTTGATTTAGAGAATGTGAGTATGTTTATTTTTCTTTATTCGCTATTGTGTATACACCAAGTTGAAGATACCAATGTTTGCATGATAGGTCCTTCAAGTGTGATGAGTCAAACCTAATTATGGTTATTATTATTTTTATTTCAAAGGTTTTATGTTTTGTTTTGCTTGAGGACTAGCAAAATCTAAGTTGGGGGGTGTGATTGTGCATCAAAAGTATCGTTAAGTCTTTTATTTTACATATGTATTTATTGTTTTTATTTGGGATTTTATAATAATTAATGTGCTTTTTAGTAATGAATTTCTTTTAATGTTTCGACAAGTTTTTGGAGCTTAAATGAATTATTTCAGGAAATTTAAACGTCGAAATTTGAAAGAAAGAATTGGAGTAGAAATCTATGGAAAGATGGAGGGAAGATTGCCGTTTGACGTAAAGATAAACATTTGTGATGAATACCCCTAGTTACTGAGCAACTCAAAACATTGGAGTAGGTTGAACTTTGCACACATCTATTTATTTAATTATTACTCTATTTACTTAAACCTTGTTTAGGACTAGAGTAAAAGGGATGATCACAAGTAAAGCATCACACTCATCTTTTATGCATGATCACACAACTCACACAATTTTTTAAGGAAAGATGTACTTCAATAATCTTAAAGAAAAACAAAATATGTTATATCTTGCTTTATAAGATATTATCTATCCCAAATTAAAGCATGCAATGTTCAACACAATAATGGATCCAAAAATGTAATGGTGATCCTAATTAAGTCTCACTCACATACAAATGCATTTTTTTTTCTTCCAAACAAGCATGGCCATCTCAAGCATTCAACACAATCAAATATCCAAAATTAAGTTTTACATTATCCTTAATGTAAAAAAAAAGAAAGAGAATATAAGAATAAAGATTAGAAAAATGTTACTCCCTTTTTTTTCAAAGATGAATGTCTGATTGAGTTGGACATGAGCTGACTTCTTGCTTGAGCTTTTTTTTTTTTAACCTGCATATCACAACTAAAAGAGAATATCAAACCTTTTTTTTTTGAAAATAAACAAAACCTCATCAAACATCAAATACAACCAACTACACAGTACAATCCAGATAGTTGTATGACTCAATAAGCAATAAAAATATAGAAAACTAACAAAAAAACTACAATGATAGTCTCGCAAGTAGCTAGTGAGTCTATTTGAAATATGGAGGAAAGTGAAGACTCGAAAAAGAATAGAAAAAGAAAGTATGAAAAATGATGAATTGACACCAAAATAATTAGATATGTTGTATATATACTACAAGAAACAAAAACAACATAAACAGAATGAATTTAAAAGATGAAAAAAACTTAAAAAACAAACTCGTTTACAACAGGTTATGTTTGAATCTTGAACCTAAGGTAAATGATGTCAAATTGATCTATAATTTATGATGAAGTGTGATTTAAACCCCAAAAGATAGAATATTAAATTGGAACAATTTATGATAAGGTACAACAAGTTATGTCTGAATTTGAAATCTAAATAAATGATGTCCAATTGATCTATAATTTGTGATGAAGTGTAATTTCAACCCAAATAGATAGAATATTCATTTGGAGTAATTTATGATATGTATGATTTGTTGACACAAAAATGTTATGAATCAGACCTCATTAGACCCAAAATTAAGATTCTAAGCAAATGATATCCAATGAACCCCATAATTAGTATTTAGAGTGATTAGGGACCCAGTGATCAAACGTTTGAATTTGAGGTAATTCCAACTTGATTTGACATAATTTTCCCTTATTGGGTGTTTTATGATAGAAACTAATGAATATCTTTCAAACAAGTTTTTAATTTTAATTTTTTTTTATGCTATTATTATATTTTAGACATTAACATAGGAAGATAATTTTTTTTATATGTCACAAAATCAAGGAGAAGACGAAATTGGACATTAAAGAATTTTTGCAAAATCAACAAGAAATGAAAATTCAAAATGATATAACTTGATTAATGGAGTCAAACTCTAATGCCAAATGATGTGAACCTCTTGAACACACTATCAAGTAACTTGTATTATAGGAAAACCAAGCAAACTAGGTTTTATAGGAGTGTGACACAAATAACTTGTATTTAGGTTCATCTTACTCCATGCGCTCTGACTAGCGTATTCAATGTCTCTTAAGTCTTTTTACCCTACATCTTGTAATAGATCCAGTTGGCACCACCAATAGATCATTGACATGATTACGCTTGGTGTCAGGGTGATCCTTATCAAACATTGAATGATATTGATAACTTGCCAATTAGGAAATTTACAAAAACAAATGATACATATGTTGCAGACATGAAAACCCTTGCCAAAATAACATTATATGCTTCCATCTATTTTTTTCTTGTAGAGAAGGATTCATTACTAAATAAAAAGCACACAGATCATAAGAAAAAAAAATACCAAAACTTCTTCACCAAATTCTAGCATGACTCAAAATACTTTGGTCTTTATGTACGAAAGAATTACTTGGACTAATATCTATAGTTGGGATTGAGATATCAAGTTTCATCCCAACTAGATTCATAATAAAATACCTTCCTTAGGCTTAGATATGATCTTTAGATCAAATATTCAAAATATTCAGAAAAATTACATAAAAATTAGTTATGCTTGCTTTTCACATCACTATTTTCTTATAGCAACATGCTTATAGCTCGTTCAATGATGCTATCATATTCAGCCTTACTCAAACCATCATATGATTTGATGGTAAACACTCACACAATGATTCATAATTACATCTATTATGAGTTGTGCCCATCTCATAACAGTTTGTCAGAATGTTTTAATTTTTTAAAAATATCTAATTGCATCTATATTTGGTCCTTCGTCTAATCATGATTTATTTCCATTGCATCTATCACTATACTTTTATAAGGAATACTGCAAACTCATGTATATTCATAGAATTAGAAATTAAACCAACTATCCTTTCTAACATGGTTTTGTGAGAAAAATAGGGTTTTCCATATGTATGCTAACAAAAGTCTTTCTTTTCAAAATCTTTTTTATGTTGATGCATCGTCATAACATTTTTATGGTGGGACTTTTTATTTTGGCTTACACTAATATTCTTTGTTTTAAAAAGTACAGATTGATATAATCTTCAACCCTTAAAGATAATCTTGTCAATGCACCCTTTAGATAAATTTCAATACATCAAAAAATGATAATCCATTACTTAATTATGAAATCTATATAAAACAATATCCATTTCTTAAATTCTATAAAGTATCAATTTTAATTAAATTTTCAATTTTCCCCGAATCCTAAACAAATTGTAACATACAAATCATACATTAATACAACAAATTTCTCAAGAAAAGTTTTTTTAAAACACTTAAATATACAAGTAAATTATAAAAAACTACAAAATATTTCAATATATTGACCTAAAACATAAATGAGTTAAAAAAATATATGGATTTGCTTATTTTGTGTATGGAGACTTCATAAAAAAAATCAATTATTGATGTTGCATTAATGATAAATGTAGATTGATGTCAACAGGTTAGGGTGACTGGATTTGCGAGAAAATAGAGGTAGGTCGGTGGTATTGAGGAAGTGGAAGAAGAAAAAAAAAATGGGCCGGGAGGAGGAACTTTCAGTAATAATTTATTGACATTTGTCGACAAAAAAACCATGTCAGCAATTTTATTGGTAAAGTTAATCTCAAAATTGCCAATGAATATTTTATTTATTTTTTAATTTTTTTACGCCATTGGACATTTCGTGTGCAATTATAATGGAATATAATCTGTAATTATTTCTGTTAAAAATTGTCCCAACAAATGTTTTGGTCTGTGTTTTCTTTGCTATTTTGTAATTTTGTATTAGCTCATGTAATTATTTGTTTCAATGAGATTTAAATTAAATAAAATAACTTTGAAGAGTTTTCTACTATGCCATAACATATATCTTAATTTGCATATAGTTTCAGTTTTTTCACTTAATTTGTAGCTGGCGTTAACACCTAATTGTAACAATTACTAGTTCATATAATTTTATTTATTTATTTAATTAAATACATATAATATTTTTTTATATTACTAAAAACATGTTAACAACACATTTATTCTTCGTTTTTAATGTGCTTCAGAAGGGAAGGTGAGTTGATTTTAACTTGGCATGGTTAAGCCAAGTTATTTATACATGGACACATGAACTTTCAACCTTACTTTTCCTCCGATTATTTTTCCCTAATGACCGGTGCAAACCTTATTCATCTAACCTTAAAGTTAGAATGATTATTTATAATTTAGTCCTGTTTGTTTTATGATTTTTATGTTAGTCCTTCTAACTTTAAACATTATAAATTAATTTCTTGACCACAGTGTACTAGTAGTTATGTTTTATGATATAACAATTTAAATTTTAAAATTTGATATAACAATTTAAATTTTGAAATAATGTAATTCACCTGAAATGTAACTATGACGCACAAACGAGTGCACCACGGTCTCTAAAGAAAAGAAAGAGTTTTTATTTTGATTGTTGGATTCAATCTTAGATAACCTGACGACAGTTTTGTCTCCTTCGAAAGATGTTGCAAGTAAATGGAAGGCAAGGTGTGGTCACTCAAAATGGTGGGTCCATGGGAAAGGAGAAGCACGAAATGTGTTCAAGTTGGGAGGGAGTACCCCCGTCCCCCATTGAAGATGCCCACTGAAGCCCCGCACTTACTACTGCCATTTTAGACACTTGGGCTGACTCAGACTCACTGATCAACCACCTCTTCTCGTATTTGGCTATCTACCACTGCTGGATTTATGACGTGTGGAATATCATTTTCTACTTCTTCATTGCCGTACTATAGACAGTCAAATGCAGTCTTATCCAACCCATCCCTCAAGTGGATTACCGTTTTTCTATTAATATACTCAGTTGGATGATGATCTCCTTCAGCCATGCCATGTTCTTTTTGGCAGCCAAAGTGGATCCATGCGTTTTAGTGATGACGGTTTAGAAATCTTTTTAAAGTTATTTTTCAAAAGTGTTTTTTATTTATAAATATATTCAAATAATATATTTTTAATATTATCACATAGAAATAATCTAATTTTTAATTTGACATCAGAAAATAAAATTAGTTTTTTTTTAAAAATCAAAAACATTTTTAAAATACAATGAAAAACATTACCGTAACCCACCCATCCTATTTCATAGGAGGGCTTTATCAAGTACTTGGTTTTGTTCCGACCTCTGAATTGTATGAAACGTTTCGGGTACGATATTCCTTTTGCTTTTAGAGGAAAAGAAAAGAGAAGGAGAGAACATTTCATACTTCATAGTGCGCAAGGATAGGCACGCATTTGATCAACTTCTTATAAAGTACGTAATATTTTTAGAATACAAGTAATTTTTTTTTCTTTTTTCCAAGGAAGGAAGAAAGTGATTATGATTGCCATATCTATACAATCCAATGGATATAATAATTTGCATTTTAATGGGACTAAACAAAACTCAAGGTTTGTTTAAATAATGACTTCGATACACATTTGGCCACCTATTTCTTTAAATTCCACAACCAAAATTAAGTCTCCACTTTTCCATTTTTTTAAATTTTTTTATTAAAAAGAATGAACCAATTCAAAGGAGCAAGTCAACTGTAAATTGCAACTGCGCCTACCTTCATATAAAAAAAGGTCACCCTCATGTAGACAGCACAAATTAACCCCCTGAGGCTATATCCACCCGCCAGCCAGTATTGCTCTCAGCCATTACGATAACTCGAAACTCGCAACCAACAAGCAAAAGAAACAGCAAACATGGTCTTGGAATCACCAAAACAGGACTCCACCTCTAGCTCTACGGCATCAAAGAAGCTAACCCTTGGTTTTCTTATGTCCATATCATCTCTGATATCTCTTTGTGCCAAGCATGCAGGACGAGTCTCTAATAAGCTCAAAACAGTCAACAAGCGAACCTACAAAAACAATATCAGCAACATCAACAAGAGCCCAAGACAGTCTCCAAGATTGCCACTTGCAAGGCCAAAGCAGCTCTTGGCGCAAATAAGCAACAAGGCAATCATGTTGATGTGCCATAAGAGAAGTGTTGACCATGAAAACGGTGACGTTCTTTTGGGTTCCGATGATCAGTTTGGTGATGGTGGTGTCTGGCAAAAGACTATCTTGATGGGTGATAAGTGTCAACCGTTGGATTTCTCAGGTGTAATATATTATGATAGTAGAGGGAAGCAGCTTCACGAGGTTCCTATAAAGTCACCACGAGCAAGTCCCTTGCCTGGGTACTTGACTCATGCGACAGGATAGAGATGATGGGTTATGATCAAGGCACTAAGTTTGGTGAGGTAGGCAGGTCACTTCTCTCTTATTGGACAAGTATCCCTCTATGGCTATACAAGGAATAACTTTTCTTTCCTTTATGTTTCTCGCCTTGTGTTTTCTTTCTTGTGATTGTATCGGTGTGGGCATGTGGAGTTTTGGTTTTGTTGGTGGCGATGATAGTTTAAGGTCTTGCTGGGAAAGCAACAAAGTTCAGTCTATGCTTTTCACAAAAGGGTCAAAGTCACCATAGAAACAATTCTTTAGTTAATTGAAGTAACAAAAGGTAACAACGCTTCTCTTATGGTGCATCAACACTTCATGTAAAAATGTTGAGATGGGATGTTTACTCCTGATACTGTCTTCAAGTGAAAAACTATTGTGCCTTTAATCTTACATATAGGACAAGTTCAATTTGAATGAAAGTTGATTTCATAGCCTCCACGCATCTCAATTCCAGTGTTTAAAAGGATTGAAGCTTTTTTGGGTTTTTTTTTTAAAAAAAAGACTTAATTTATTATTATTATTATTATTATTATTATTATTAAAAAGGATTGAAGCTTTGTTTTAATTTTTATTACTATTACTTATTTGGCGAAGAATACATATGGAGATTTCCTGAATGCTTGGTTTTGTTCTTCCTCTAGTTGTGTCACGCTAAGTTTTGGTTAATATTTTGTAGTTCATAAACAGCCTTAAAATTAAAATTGAAGTTGTCAAAATCATTTCGTTAATATTTTTTTTTTTGAATTGAAATAGAATGTTTTGGTTTTAAAATATTTTGGTGTGCTATTTTGGGGTTATACTATTTATGTGTGTGTACTAATTAAAAAAATAGTTCAAATCCAAAATAAAATTATGTAGAATTTTGCAATTTAATCTAAGAGAAGACACACAAAAATAATTTTTCTAAACAAAATTATAAACATATATAATGTCAGCATCAATATCGCTAGTTCATTACATTTTCTGATTGCTATGAAATTTTAATATATATATATATATATATATATATATATATATATGTCAAGAGACTCATCTTAATATAACGGGAGGATTAAGAGATATGATTGATATTGTAAAATTACTCATTATCTAAAAAAACACTATTTGGCTTAAACAGAACGAGCAGAACAAAACCGGTACATTTCGATTGATATTTGGCTGAAAAATTCGGAATGGACTGGAATTTAAATCGAGATAAAAACAACGTTGTTTTCTCTTCTTTTTTTAACTGGAATGAAATATTTCGACCGAAACGTAATGAAATTGACAACTATACTTGTGGCTACAATTCTTATCAATTAGGTTGTGTCAATTGCGATGACCTGTAATATGTAATTTATTTATGATTTGATTTTATGGATTGTGATTAATCTAATTATTCATATTTGTTTAAAATATAACAATAACACGATTGCACATTTATTATCACCATTAGAAAAACAACAAATAAGTATGAAAATAATAATGGATTTTTTCGTTGGTATTTTATCAAATTATATAAATAGTGTTTTTGCATCTTCTATCCATAATGTGTCACTTTTACATACATGATTACCCATGAAATTTTTTCGTCATTAAATATTGGTAATAAATGTAGCAAGAGAATTATTTTGTCAACAAATATTGAGGGAATATTTTCGCATTGCAGAGAATATTTTTAATGATATTAATGCTATGAAGTTGAATGATGTCTTAAGCTCTAGCGAACATACACAAGTTGATGAAGATGAGAAGAGAGATGAAATCAACATTGAAATTTGTGATGGAGACTAGGACAAATCAATTGTTTCTGATCAATTGATCTCAATATAATAACAATTAAATTATTAGTCAATGACAAGAGAATATAATGTGCAACACTATTATTGATGTTATTGCATTGTGTTTGCAACTGTGTTAAGTATTTCTAGGATGAATAAATAGATAATTCAAATAAAATTGTATAAAAATTTGTTTGACACCGCTGGAAATACAGACGAACTAACAATACACACAATGGTATTATCGATAGATTAATTAATTTAGTATTTTCTAGTAGCCATGAGAACTATTCCTCCTCCCCATAACATCATTCATTATAAAACATCACAAACAATAATGTTGATGGATTAAGTAATTGGTATTTACTAATATCAATGGGGAATGTTCCCTATTTCCTTACACTGTTTATTGTAAACATCACACATGGTATTATTGAAGAATTACTTCTGTTGTTGATATTTTATAGGAGCCAAGGGAATTATTCCCTATACCAAGGTACTAACAATTGTTGTGCTTATTTATTGTTGATATGTTTACCAACATAATGAAAACTCATCAGTAATATTTGGAGGGTTTTTTTGAAAATTTTCATATAAATTTGAATTTTTTATATAACTTCACTAATAATATAACTGGTGAAGTAATTAAAACTATTATTATTTTATTATTCATTAGTGATTTCGTTATTATATATAGTTTAAAAGACTACAACTACCACGCGCAAATATCTTATCTTCCCCTTCATCCTTTTACTTCTCTCTTTCCTTTTTTTTTCAATCTTTTTCTTATCTTTTCTTTTATGTCTTTATCTTCTTTTCTCTTATCATTTTATCATTTTTTTTTTGTTAATTAACTTTTCTCTTCTAATGTTTACTTGTTTTTTTTTTGTTTTTTCTTGTCCTCTGAACTTCATATATAATGAATATAAAATAAGATTTCTCTTCTTTCTTTTTTTATTTGGTGTTTTTTTCATTTATATTTTTTTTATTAATGATTTTTGTGTGGGATTGTTGCTACCCAAATTTTGACCAACTTATTTTTTATGTTTCGGAAGAAAAGGAAAAAATAGAAAAAATAGAAAAAAAACAAAAAAATCCAAAAATATCTTGTTAGAGGGAAAATTGGGCAAATTAAGAGTTTAATAGTCAAATCGTGCAAATTGTAAGTCAAAGGACTAAATTGAAAGGGATGCGCAAGCCGAAGACTGTGTTTGGAATTTTGCATATAAAAAGTCTATAAATAGAGGTTTTAATCAACAAAAAGAAAAAAAAAAGAACACTTCCAAAAACCCTAAACTTTGAGAGAAAACCCTAAAATCTTGGTGAGGGGCTGTAGCCAGCAGCCCCATCTTTACTGCTGCAGCCCCTCCGTTCGGCCTCACTCTCCTTCCCCTTCGAACAACATACCACTACAACCTCTCCATCATAGACCAGCGATCTCTCCTCCCTTTTTTTTCCTTTGTTCGGCCATGCCTTTAGCAGCCAGGCGAAACGGAGAGGAAGTGTTTCAAACCCAAATAAAAAAGGATTCAGAGCATAAATGGTTTGCTTTTTGTGATTTTACTTGTTATTTCTGGGTGTGGTTTTGTTGCAGGTCACCATTTGAAGGCCACCGCCGGTGGGAGATTGAAGGGAAGATCCGTGCAACCCCACAGCCACGGTCACAGCAGCACCCACGGCCTCACTCCGGTCACACCATCTTTCCCTTTCCCAGCCGTGACAACACCCCCATGCTCACCATCTGATTTCCCTCACCATCTCTCTCTACCCAGCTTTTGCCTCCAGCCACCAGCCCACTGAAGGGAAGAGAGAACAAGCCTGGGATTTTGAGAAAGAGGAACGGATCGCCGAGAACAGAGTCAATATTTCGAAGGAAAGAACCGATTGATATTTTTGTGTTTGTATTTGTGTGGCTGCCTCTGTTTGCAGGTTGTTATGGACACCTGTACCGGCGGAAAGAAAAGCAGAAGAGAAGAAGAAGAAGAAGAAGAGGGACCGAGAAGGGAAAAACGAACCAGTTGCCCCTGTGTGTGTTTTTTGCGTTTTGTTTTGCTTTGCAGGCCATCGGAATGTCACCACCGGCGAGAAGCTGTAGAGAAGGAGCAGATCTGCCGTTCCCCCTGTCTCACTGTTCATCGCGGTGGCGCGTGGTCCCATGCGCCACCAGTGACGGTGGCGCGTTGGAAGACGCGCCACCAGCTTCCCTGCACTGCCCCACTGTTCCGGGCAGGTGGCACAGTTCCGAGAGTTTTTTTTATTATTATTATGTAATTTTCCTTTTATATTTGTGTATTTATTTGAGTTTATTGTATTTTGATTGTTATTTGTAAAATGTAAACAAAAAAGACAATGTGTGGGTGAGTTTATTCTATTTTTAAAATGTGATGAAAAAATAATAAAAAAGATTGTGTGAGTGTGTGTTGTTTTATTTATTTCATATCATGTTGTTTTGTCAAGAAAAAAGAGTATAAAAAAATAAAAATAAAAAATGTGTTTTCTTTGTAAAAATTCGAAATTAATATTTCGAAAGTAAAAAAATCTTTTTTGGGAATTTATTATTAACTGCTAATATTCGGATAAATAAATCTTAAAAGTTTATACCCAAAATATTGAGGGAAATAGTATGTTATTGTTCGGTGTTTGGATAAATAAATTCCAAAAGGTTATTATCTAAAATATTCAGTGGGGTTAATAATAATCGATAATATTTATTGGATTTTTGAGTGGTGATTGATTTCTTTTTTTTAATATTTCTTTTTTTATGAATAAATATTGACTTATTGCAATATTTTAAATCACATCTAAATAGACAATGCAACTTACCTCAGGTATGGCGTATTAGGGGTGCTAATACCTTCCCTATACGCAACCAGTCTCTTACCCTTGAATCTCTGAGCAGACCAGTACAAATCGGGTGTTCCTAGCGACCCTCAACAGCAAGGTGGCGACTCCTCATCAACTCCACATGCGAGAGCCAGGATCCCTCCCGGGACGCCGCGCGGGGACGTGCGACAGATATTAACACATGATCAACTTAATTAACGGAAGACATCTCACTATAAAATTAATAAAAAAAATCACTTAATATATGGTTATCTTAAAAAGTTTATATATATGGAACGAATAATGAAGTAATCAAAGTAATTTTTATTGATATTAAGAATAAGACATGAGTGCTAGAGTTTTTATATGATTCAAATTAGGATTTCAAGCATGGAAGTTCACTCTAGTTAAAGTTATTTATTTTTATTCTAGCATAAAGTTATACTTATTTTTATTCTAGAAAAAATAAAGTTATTTATTTTTATTCTCCTTATAGAGTTTTTATCTCATTTTTTCCCTTTTCATTTGATAAACATCTAAATAGGTTTATTGAGCTTTTCATTTTAAGCTATTTATAATGAGAATTATTTTTTCATGTGTCATATATTTGAGAATCTCTTACCACCATATTGGAAAATCAAAGTTTCATTAATGGAATAAACAACAGTAATAAGTTATTGATACTTCTTTTAATTAACAAATTAAAACAACATTGCCACATAAAATCCACTTATTTTTATACACATGTGCCCTCATCCATCATATATTCTTGAATGAATCTCTATTTGAAGATTTTAAATTGTTTAATTAACAATTAAACCTTATAAATTAAGGATAAAAAATCAATATTGAAGATTTTAAATTGTTTAGACTAAACTATAAAATAATTACATAACATTAAATATTAAATCTCTTAAAAGGTTTATATATATGGAACGAATAATGAAGTAATCAAAGTAATTTTTATTGATATTAAGAATAGGACATGAGTGCTAGAGTTTTTATATGATTCAAATTAGGATTTCAAGCATGGAAGTTCACTCTAGTTAAAGTTATTTATTTTTATTCTAGCATAAAGTTATACTTATTTTTATTCTAGAAAAAATAAAGTTATTTATTTTTATTCTCCTTATAGAGTTTTTATCTCATTTTTTCCCTTTTCATTTGATAAACATCTAAATAGGTTTATTGAGCTTTTTCATTTTAAGCTATTTATAATGAGAATTATTTTTTCATGTGTCATATATTTGAGAATCTCTTACCACCATATTGGAAAATCAAAGTTTCATTAATGGTTTAAACAACAGTAATAAGTTATTGATACTTCTTTTAATTAACAAATTAAAACAACATTGCCACATAAAATCCACTTATTTTTATACACATGTGCCCTCATCCATCATATATTCTTGAATGAATCTCTATTTGAAGATTTTAAATTGTTTAATTAACAATTAAACAAAACCTTATAAATTAAGGATAAAAAATCAATATTGAAGATTTTAAATTGTTTAGACTAAACTATAAAATAATTACATAACATTAAATATTAAATCTATTAACTATATTCGATATTATTCAAAACATAAAAATGAAGTTAAGAATATTGATAGTGGTCATTGAGAAATTGTAAGATAAGTAGAGAGATTATAAGAATCACATGATTTAATGGTAAAATTTTATTCTTTCCTTTAGACATGTATTGTAAAAAATATAATATATTTTTGTACATTAATAGCTTCTAATCTTTGTAACTATTACTATTGAATAGTTATGGTAACAAAGGTGACTAACATTGGGATTTTTCCTTTTATTGTTAACCTTTAATCCATATATCCACAATTCCTATCCCCCAACCACATCCATGGAAATCACCGGTGACCTTGACAACTTTGGTAGTCTTTCATCCAACTCTTTCATTATTGAATTAACCATAAAAATGGCAGACATTTTGACCAAAATTTTAGACCTTACTACTACACCTTCTTCTATTCCATTTGGGATTAAGTTAGGTGGCACCAATTATGGACTTTGGTCTTAATTTATCGAGATGTATATCTCTGACAAAGATACATTGAGATATATTAATGGTGATTTTCTTCAAACCCATTAAATAGCTCATTCCTTTCAAAAGTAGTGCACAAACAATTCTCTATAAGGTTGATTAATTCCATAAATCCCTCTTGATTGGTAACTTTATTAAGTTTCCAATGAAAATATTGGCATGGGATGCTATTTTCACTACCTATTTTGACAATAATGATGCCTCTAAAGTTTAGCTCTTTAAAGATGTGTGAATTGTCTAAAATAAGCTGGTGGTTTCCTAGAAAAATACCACTAGGGATGTCTCTAGAAAATACATCATCATACTCTTGCAACAAAATGTTTAAATAATCCTCCTCATACACAAGATAGTTAGTTTTAAATAAGTCTCCCTATACAAAAACAAGATCATCAACTTGATACTAAAAAACATAGATCTTATTTTAGCTCCTTTTGCATAAAACTTTGGTTTTTTTTTAGTTTTTTCATACTATTATCATCACACAATCATATTTTCTTCACTCCTCAGGTTTTACCTTCACTCTTAACCATTTTAATTTGTGATTTACATTTAGTCAATTTGATGGTCTTCTCTCATCGTTGTCCTCGAAAGAATTTTCACTCTTACCATCCTCACAATTTTAAATGGAGCCAAGCCTTGATACCAACTGGTGCAAACCTCTTGATCAAGTTGTCAAGCAATCCCAAATGAAGATGATATTTCTCCAAAAAAGCTGAAAAATCAAGTTTGATAAGTATGAAACAATGGAATTGAATCGATTGATGCCAAAAGGTTAGTTATACCTCGACAAGTTAAATTTGATATTTGTCCCGACAAAGAAAACATGTTGCATCATGCAAAACACAACTTTATTTTATTAATTCATGGCTTAAAACTAGCTCATTCAATGTATCTTTAAGTCTCTTTTCCTTAGCTTTAATAATAGGTCTACTTAGCATCACCAATAGATTATTTGCATGATTACACCTATTTACTAGGTTGGTACTCATTAGATTTGTGTTGGGCTTTTCCTTTCTGTTTTTGTATTTCCAAGAGAGATTGAGATAAAGAGAGAAGTTAAAGACAAACAGAGAATGTGATGTGTAGTCATGGTAAACTATGATGAAGTAATATCATTTTGTTTGTGTTAAAAATCATCTTTGAACCATGATAGAAAATATAATATTTCAAAATTTAGTTGCAAAGTTGAAAAGAAAATCAAACCTTATGGTGTTAAGTGTAATTTTCCCTTCAAAAATAGTGATAAATTATTATATAAGATATTATCATATAAAAAAAACTAATTTTTAAGGATGTCTAAAGGATGCGTAAATTGAAGGTTTAGATGTTAATTGTAAGAGAAATGTATATAAATTATTAGTAATTATTAACAAGAAAATTAAGAATTGTTCATGTTAAAAAATATATATTTTAATAAGTTTTATCTCTTTATTTTCTTTCTTTTCCATTGTTACATATATATAAGTATGTATTAGATGAAATGCATACTCAAATAATTTTTCATGGATATGATAATTTATTTTCTCTTTTTTTAAAAAAAAACACCCATTTTTTCATTAAAATATTGGGATTTGTTGGATTATTTCAAGCATGTAGAAAAATGGGAGGCTTATGCTCACTATTGATTCATTCACTGATATACCTTTGGATGAAGTTGAAGTTTAAAAAAGTAATATCAAGCTCAAAAAGAAAATGATAGGAGAGAAAAAAAAGAAAAAAAGAGAGCGAGGCCCGATCGAGCGTAGGAATAAGAGGAGAAGAGCAAAGAAAAAACTAGAAAAAATGGCCCAATTTCTTCATATTTTTTTAACCCTGGCATCTATATATTGGATCAATGCCTGTGGCATGGTCTTCTTTGAAATTACTACATGTTTTGCATTGAATGTGATATAATGCAATAAACATGAATTGCTTTAAACAAATAATTAATAATGTTATTAAAATAACATATAATTAAAGGCGAAACTCCAAGATATAAATAGACACAAACGGATAGTTTTTCCATAAAAACAAAGAATAGTAAACATCATCATATTAAAAGGACAAAATCACTAAAAAAAACTAGAAAGGAAGGAAGTCCGGTTAACCCAATCCTGGTTTTCCATAAACCTGTTATGAACCCCCTTAACTATGAATAATTGAGAAGAGTTTTTTATGCATTATCGAGGAATCCACAACCTCCGAATACTTAATATTTGGAAAATTGTTCTCCTCCTTTTGATGATAATGACAACTTAAATACTAATTAAAGCAACACTTTCAACTTCATATTCTTCCTTTATGCCACTAAGAGTTGCTTGAATTACTACAAGAGAAGGTAATCCCAGTCCCTTCTTTAAAATGTCGATCTGTACACTTGCAATCTGCATACTTCCTCATTCAATCGCCTACTACAAGTTAGCTCTGAGGATACTGAGGATTTCGTCTCGGGTTTTCAAGATAATAAACTACTTGATGTCTCCCTTCATTCCCTTCCAATAAAACTCTGCTCTTGCTCGCTATAGGGTTTTATGGAACCCTTCGTGGCCCCTTTGTGGGCTACTGTGCAATAGCCTTAGAATTTGTTCCTTTATCTCAGTAGGAATAACCAACCTACCTTTGTAGAATAAAAGCCCATTCTTCTCCTGATAGTATGGATTTGAATGCTCACCTTGATTGAAGCCCTGTAAAATTAGTTGCAACTTAGGATCTATTGCGTAGTGAGGCTCGTCAGGCTCCAGGAGCTGCATCCTTCACCTTGCTCTGCAAGTACCCACCATATTCCCTTGCATAGTCCTTTACATGGCTCGCTGTATCGTATATTCGATTGCGAGCATAGTCGACCTGGTCCGACCCAGGTGGGTTCAGCCCTCTAAAATACCTATACATCCATGACAATCCAGCCATAAAAGTCAATCCAAACCCGCACAAATATAAGAACTCGGCAATAACAAATAAGAAGACTATGGCTACAGGGAACCATATGGGGCTTGAAACGATGATCAAAGGACTGAAAAATATCAACCCGAGTACTGCACCTATGATAGTAATGCCTGTAAAGAGAAGGAGAATGGAGCCAGAGATGATAAGAGTTAGGAAACCAACAAGTTGGGTTGAGTTTGATCCAATATGAGTTTGGAGTTTACGTAGAAATGTAGAGCCATTGTTGGTTGTGGGTGTGGTGGTGGATCCTCGTGCTCTCTGAGTAGGGGCATGGTCAGCCATAGGGGAAAGTTTAAGATAGAAAGAGAGAGATATAGGCAGGAAGTGTGAGTTTAAAGCAGGTGGTAAATGAGGTATGGTTTGGTGTGGTTGGATAGGACAAGTGTTAAGATGGCTGGGATTTGCAGACATGCAAAAGCACACGTGGTAGGATGCGGTCTTAGAACTCAAAATCATGATTTGAAGTATAAATTTTAAAGTTAATATTATCAATTTTCAATAATAGTTCCGAGAGATAGAGAGAAAGATAATATATATATATATATATATATGCAGATTGCAAATAGCCAGAGAGATGGGGTGCGCGAAATTGCGAGCTAACTCGTGATTTTAACAACAATGCTTAGACTCCTAGATATGAGTATCGTTACTAACCTATTCTTTTAGACGATTTGGTTTGATATTGCAAGATTTTTATGTGTTTGTTTTTAGTTACCTGCAGCCCTTTGATCAATGTTGTAGATTCTATTTTTAACAATACACTAAAAATATATGGGTTTTTACTATAATAATAATAATTATTAATTCTCATACATATTATTTATATTATTGTAGATTGGAATAATTAAATCTTTTTCACAATTGCATATTTTTTGGGGAGGAAATGTTGAATTAAAAGTCAGAGAATCAAAGTGAAAACATCAAGTAAAATAGATGATGAATTTGGATTAATACAATAAAAAAATTCAGTCCCCTATCTTTTTTGGCTTGTAGGAGAACGTTCCTTTTAGTTTTTAGAAATTCAATTTTGATATTACAGCTCATTTCCTTAATTTTTCAATTTTTTTGTATGTATGTGAGAGAGAAAAGGGTAGCTAGATTATAGCTTCAAGAATTGTTAATATTTATGAAAACCACCAAATGGTTTTCAACGATTGTTTCTTTTGGTGGTTTTAAAGGCAATTAACTCGAGGAGTGTGGGTCTAACCATAAAAGCCGAATGTCTAGGTTGTTTCTTTTAAAAGCTCAATTTGTTGGGCCTTAAGCCAATCTTGTTGGGCTTTTTGGTTGTTTTTCAAATATTAAGCCTATCTAGTTTTATCTTTTTTAATGAACTTTTAGTGTTTTTTTTTTAAATGCATTTTCACTTTATTTATCAATGATCTATATTTTAATTAACTTAGAATAATAAAAAATATAGTTTCACTATTTGTTATCATATTAATTATAATTGAAATTATATATCATAAAAACAACGATATTATTTATCGTAATGATTATTATCGTAGTAATTACAATGATTATAACAATAATAATCTAAATATTAATTGCTTACAATAATTATTATAATAGCATCTATAATAATTATGACAATTTAAAAATAATGAAGATTAAAACATAATAAGAATGGAGATAATTCATAAGTCTTTTTTTTCAAAATTGACCCTCATAATTTCTTATGTATGATATGTCATATTTCATATCATGTAATAAAAAAATATATGAAATTAAATATAAACAAAACAAGTATGAAAATTAAGCCAAATTATTTACAAGCGCTTCGATGCACATTGTTGCACCCTCTGTAAAAGCGTGGCATCATGGAACTCTCCCCGCAAGCTGGGGAATTCATGTCTTGGTTTTATCTTTATTTTCATGAAAAAAGAGAGTCGCCACCTAGTATTATGGTTACTAGGAAAACTAAACTAGTCTTTTAAAGACTCTATTGCAAGAGACTAGTTGCGTAAATGGAAGATTTTAACACCCCTACCTAAGATAAGTTGCTTGGTGTTTTGGTTTGATTATAATTTGCTACGGTGTTGATCTTTCAAAAAAAAATATGTTGGTTATATGTTGATGGCATATTATTATCGTCAAAATATTGGATATTTACCACTTTAAGGTTTCTTTATCCAAATATTCACGATGAATAACAATGATTTATTCCCACTAATATTTTGGATATTAACCCTTTTAGGATTTCTTTACCCAAATATCAATAGTGATAATAAAGAATTATCACTGCCAATATTTTGGATATTAAACCCTTTAAGATTTCCTTACCCAAATATCAATAGTGAATAATAATGGATTATTCTCGCTAATATTTTGGATAATAACTCATTTAGGATTTCTTTACTAAAATATTATCAGTGAATAATATGAATCCCCAAAACTAAGATTTTTGTATGTTTGGAATATTAACCAATACCCTTTGGATTTTACAAACATGTTGTAAAATCCAAAAAGGCGAGAAAACAATTTTTTTATGTTTACCTTGTTTTCATAGGCTGTAGCTCTGTTGACTTTGCCCGAGGAGGTGGCTGGGCTGCTAGCGTAGAGGTGGAGATGCTGGTGAAGAGAGAGAGAGAGAGACTAGGCTGGCTGGAGTTGTTGTAGCTGGAGGAGAGGGAGGGAGGACAGTCGATTGGTTTTAGAGAGAAAGAGGGGGGTGATCGAGAGAGAGAAGGAGTAGCTACACACTGCTAGGGAAGAAGGGGAGAGAGACGTTGGGGAGAAATGTGAGAGGGAGGGAGGGAGGGGCTGCTAACCAAGAGGGAGAGGGAGAAGTTCGTCTTCACCGAAGCTAGTAGGGAAGAAGATGGGTTTTGCAAATGCTCTATAAAATTTAATCTAACTTTTACGTAAATTTTTCTTCTTTGTTTGTGAATTTTCTCCTCTCTTCCTCAAATTTTCCTCCTCTGTCTTGTGAATTCTCTCCTCTGTTTTCATCAAATCTCTCTTCTGTTTCGTTCCCCTGTTCTGTAAAATGCTCTCCCTTGTTTTCTTCTTTGTCTCTCAATCTCCTCATTTTTCCTCTGTATGTGAACAATCATTTATAGGGGAAGGAGGTATGCATATTACATGAGGTTCCTGCCTCTGAATTTTCCAGATTGCAGAGAGCTACAGAGGCATGTCATGCACTATTCAAGTATTGGAAAAGTGCAAGGATCAGAGGCTGCCTTTGATTAGGGTTTAGAAATGTATTAAAATATTTTTTTTAAATTTTGTAAAAAGTATTTTTGACATCAACACATTAAATTAATTTAAAACTGCCAGTTTTTGTTAATTTAAAATAAAAAAGAATCAAATTTATTCAAAAACGATTTCCAAACGCATTCCCAAACACTCTTGCCATCTCCCACCATAATCACAATTCAATTCTTCTTTTCAAATAGTAATGAACAACGAAAACCAAAGTTCAAATCACTATTAATTACTGTTTGAAATTGCGATCTCCTTTGACTATCTATAAAATATTAATTATGGTGCACGTAAGTTAACTCAAATACCCAAGTTATAAAAAAAAATGGATAAGCGGGAATAAAAACAGAAAAAATTGAAAAAAAAAATTGGGTTAAAGGATTATTTGTGATGTGTTTAAGTTACACCGGTTATAAGAAAATATATACATGGGAAAAAAATCATGTTGCTCATAAACTGGCTGGAAAACCATGATTATAAAAAAAACAAACCAAAAACAGGAAGCCCAATTAAAAAAATGGGGAAAAAATATTATCAAATAGTAATGAACAATAAAATTTGTAAAAAAAAAGTATAATCAAAAATTTATTTTGGTGCATGTAAGCTGACCCGAAAAAAAACTTTTTTGAACAGTGACAAATCACTTTTCATAACTCAAAAATCATTTTCATTCCTAAGGTTCCAACTCCCACACCCCGCGTTGCGCTAACGCCGCTGCAACCGCTCGGACAAACGTATTCCTTGTGTAGTTATATGATACAAATTGTAATAATATAATTATAAATTGAACTGTCTCAATCAATCATTGCTAGAGAGATTTGAACTTCTGCTTACACCCCTCGCTTCGCGTGGACGCGCTTGAACCACTCAGCCAAGTGATTTGATTGTTAATTTCCGATTAAATATTGTAATAAGATAAAAGAGGTGCGGGAATTAATCAGACTTAAATAACATTTAAAATCCTAGATCACACACCCAATCCAAAATAGATCTGGGTACGATCACTTTTTTTAGCTATATAATAATTTCTGTCCTAGCAGGCTCAATGTTCCGTTCAGTCCTCTGGAGGTGAGTGACGTGGACAATGAATATGTTAAATTGTGTGTTTATTTTATGTTTTTAATATATATATATATATATATATATATATATATATATAAGAGTTTACCTAGTAATATATTCGTTCTCATGTTAAGTTGATCTTTATTTTTTCTTAAAAAATGAAAGGGAAAAAAGAAAAGCAAAAGTTGTCAAAACTGTAGTAATAAAGAAGGAAACAACGTCACGATAAAAAAAAAAAGAGGAAACAAAGAAAATGACAGCCATTTTAATTTTCAGTACGTTATAAATTAATGGCTTTCATGCATGCATGACACGTGGCGTGAAAATAGTGACGGTGATTTGGATTCAATCAGGGGGTTATATAATTAAGCATGTTGATTTTTATCATAATAAAAATCAAGAACATATCAGACATGGAAATACAGACTAATTTCTAATCACTATAATCTATAACTCTATATAGCCTGAACACCAGTACAACAACTGCCAGCATTACAAGTCAAAAACACAATTAATAGGTATATAAGTTGTTTTTTAAAGTTTTTAATTATTTAAAAATGAATTAAAACAATATTTTTTATTTTTTAAAATTAAGTTGTAATATCATCACATTAAATTCATCTACAAATACTAAAAAAAAAATTAATTTAAAGCAAAGAAACATTCATTTCAAAAGTATTTTTTATGTGCTTCCCAAACATTCTCTTAAAGGATAGGGTTTTAAATTTTGTGTTTCATGGATGCAATGAACACAATAAGTTTGTAATAAAGTTATTGTTTTTTTTTATTACAACAATACATTTTAATTCTACAGTGTTTTGACATTTTATAGTATTTAGGATTTTAATTTAAATCTTTAAAATTAAAATTAAATTAATCTCAAATCAGGTGTCGATCTTCTAAATATAATTTCAAATTTTAAAACATTATGAAATTGTTAAAAAAAAGACCAAATAGAACCTTAATTTCAAACAAGTAAACACCAACAAAATATTGAGAAAATTAAAGGTTTTAGTACAAAAAACAAAACATAAAGTAAACATCATCTTAATCGTTAACATATAAATAAGAATCTTGAACTTATATGTTTGAAAAGCCATTGACTAGATTTTCAAATATCTAATCATTTTCATTAAACTCAAATTTTATGATAAAAGAAATTTGTTTTATAAAAAATCAACCTCATATCAAAATTTACCATTATTGATCAATAAAACTATAATAAGTATTTAATTAATTAAACCAAAAGTATAGATGTGTAATTAACAAACTCACTAACATTTAGGGTTACTGTAACAACAATACAATACACAATTCATGTATAACACTAATTTACAATATCACATGATGAAATATAATCACGCAAACACACTACATCAAAAGGCTAAGTATTGTTGAGTTGCATTATTGTTTAATTGTTTTTCTAGATAAGATTTTTATTTGTTGGTCTTTTCTAAGTCTCAAAGTAGATCTCTTTTCATGGAATTGTTTTTATCCCATTGGGTTAAAAACCTAACTATTCTAAGGTCTATATTTTATCACTTTATTTATTGTCGTTTTTATATCTAAAGGGTGTATTTTACACCTCAATAACTCAAGTTTACAACTAAAAAATGAACAAAATGAGTACTAAGAGATTTTTAATATTTTTATATATTCTAACGAATAATCATAAACTAGTTATGATATCCTATTTTAATTTTAAAACATGAAAAGATGCAAATTTTCTTGTGTGTTTTGCGTGAAAAATATGCTTAGAAAAGGATTTGACTATACGCATGAGAATAAACTATTTTTTTTGGTTTTTTTCAATGTGGATTTTTATATTTCTCTTGTATTTTTTGAGTTAGGCTACCTAATTAAATGGGCTGAAATGGCCCAATATGTTTTAAAGGCTATGTCCAGCCCAACTACCGCCTACTATACACCATGTGAACAATAAGAAGTGAATCAATTCAATCCCTATTGTTCATTTGTAGTGAACAGTAACATGGAGAAAATGATGGCTAAGGTCGCCATGTAGAGGAGGTCAAACTGGTGATGGTGGAGAAAATGATGGTTGATGTCGCTTAATAGAGGGAGAAGAGGTCTCCGGAGGAGAAGAAGTTGTTGCTGCTATTACTATAGGAGGAGTTGTTGTGCTTTCGTTGGAGGAGAGAGAGTTGTTGCTATTGTCGTTGTCGCTAGAGGGGAAAGAGTTATTGTTATTGTCAAAGGAGACAATGGAGAAGGAGGGGGGCAACTATGTTATTTCTTTTGTTCCCTTCTTTCTTTCTCTTTTTTTCTTTAATTGATTTCGTTATGTTTTTTTTTGGTTTTTTTGTTCTTTTTTCTTGTCCCCCTCCTCTATTCTCAAGACACCACATGTATTTATAGGTAAGAAGGTGATGCTTCATCTAATCACGCGTGCATATATGATAGGTCTTGCAGGTCATCTCTTCCACTTCTACAATGATGAAGATGATAGTTTGCTTGCATTGTATCACGGTACAAAACCTAGCATTGGTTGCCTTCAAACTCTATAGAATGACATTTTGATAAGTCTAATTTGGTCTCTCAATTTATATTTTTTCTAATTATGCTTTTAATTGCCTTTGATCTTTTGATTATGTGTAATTTTATCCCCACCAAACTTTAATAGTAGCCTGAAATTTACACTTTTTTTCTTTGGTCTTTGGTCTCAGATTTATGCAATTTAAACCACAATAAACTGTGAAATTTTTAATTTTCTTCAATTTGACACCTAGTCTCATCCAATTGACTTGGTAAAAATTAAAATTAGTCTCCAAAAATCTAAATATTCTTAATTAAGCCTGAATTAGGTTCCCAAACTTATTTTTTTCAATCAAACCTTTAACGAAATTAATTTGACCAATTTAAAGTATAATTAAGTCCTTGTACTTAATTAAGCCCTCTGATTGGATCCTAAACTAATTTCTAAATATAATTAAACTTGAATTTGGCCCATGATTAAAATTCAATTGGCCTATTAAAAAAAACCTCAATAAGTTGTTTTCAATCCTTTAGATAATCAAGAGAGAATTCTCACTTTAAAAACACATAAAGTTGTTGGTGTACTCTCAATGTCATTAAGATAGAAAACATGATCTTAAACTTAGGTTATGTAACCTAAGCTAAACCCTAGAATACCCAAAGATGTGGACTTGCATAAAGCCCACATACAATGAGACCCCAATCCAAGATTCTAAGCTTAATTAATATTTATTAACCCTAAAACACCAAATACAAATTTTAAATAAAAAGTTTAAGTTTCAGCCACATAAAAATAAGATAAAGAAAATTTATTTAGGTTTCCTTCCTAGAATACAAAACTTCTTTTGAAGGTTAAAATTTTTCCATTCTTAAGGAAACAATCTTGACTTGGATTATATTAGGAAAAATAAGCCAAAATAAAGGTTATCATAGTGCCTAACATATCAACCCTATTTAGAACTTGAATGAGACTCTTCTTGGACTTGAAATAAATGAATTAGAGGCTTCTGTTTAATCTCCATAAATGTCTTTTATTCCTCTAGGTCTATCTTACTCAATGTGCTTTGAACTAGTCCATTCAATGTCTCTTTCCCTTAGCTTTTTGTAATATCAAAAACATTCAAGGTAGACTAACACCATACTCACTTGGAAAATGAAATTTATATGCATTGTCATTTATCATTTCCAAGATTTGAAAAGGTCCATCTCCTTGCGGATGTAAATTGGACTTCCTTTGGGTAAAATATCTCTCTTAACACATATCCACGTGATGCAACCATATTATTTGATGGTTTGACCCATATTTACCTATTTTTTTGCATATGTGTTGTGTATAAAATGCCTTGATATTCTTTGTTATATGTTTTTGGAGTCATTTTTGGATGAAAAATGCAAAAAAGAGGTAATTGGAGATGATTGACAAATTTGACCTTCATCGATGTTTTGTGTAGAGCGGAAGCCTCAGAGATAGAAATGAATTGATTCTAGAGGTCTAAAAACCCAAGAGAATATATATATATATATAAAAGTTAACTTTAGTTTTCGCTGTCGATTTCGTGACGCAGTAGAAAATCATAAAGGAATACGAACAACGTCAATATTCTGTAATTAGATTGCAACAAGATGAACTTAAAAAAATGAAGAATTTTTACTAAGTAATTGATAGATGATTCGACCAGAGGCTTTACAATGGTGTTTAAAGCAAAACCCGAACCTAACCCATGACAGATAGAAAAGCAATAATAAACCATAAATTTACCTTAAATGGAAAATTTCAGATAAATTTAGAATATGATAGGTCTATAAGCCTTGAGTAAACATTAATTGACGAAATTCGATTCAGAGCCTTAAATCAAGAGTTATGGTTCAAACGACTTCCCTGAAATGGCAAAAATGATAATTTCAGGGCCAAAACGATGGAATTTGACCAAAAATTGCTGGTCACCAGGGGCTATGCCGCTGACTTCTTTTGCAAATGGCAAACCACATCAACTAGGTGAGTTTCGCGCCATTTCGACTTCATTTAGTGATCGGTAGCGAATCAGTTTTCGTTGTTGATTCTTTTAGGAGCTGAGAGGGAGGGATTAGATAAAACAAGTTTTAGATAGGGAAAAACAAGAATAAAAGCACAACTAAACCTACCATCGTAAACATGAGGAGTATAAATACAAGGAGGAGAGAGAGGATAACTCATCCTCTTCCAAAATCAACAAAAAACCCGTTCTTCCCTTCCTCTTCCCAACTAGAATTCAACTAGAAATTAGTGCTTTGTGAGGGAGTGAGGAAAGAAAAATTAAGACTATGAGAGAAGATTTGGACGGTTGCTTGAAGAAGAGAAAAAGAAGAAGAAGAAGAAGAAAACATGAGAGGAAAGAAGAAGGAAGAAAAACCAATAGGAGAAGAGAAAGAGAAGTGTTAAACCTTCCTCAAATTTAGTTAAATCCAAAAGGTATGGGTCATGAAACCCCTTCCTCTTCTCCTTAAGACCTAAGAAGAAAACCCTAAGGAAATTGACCTAAGACCCAAGACCTAAGTTGTTGTAAAGGAAATTGAAATTTGCTAAAAGAAATAAGGAAATAGAAATACAGGAGGACAAATTTAGAACAATTACAATGAAAAAATGAATAAAATGGAAATTGTTACAGTGAAAAAATGAATAAAATGAAATTGTGTGTTTTGCTGGAAAGCTATGTGTGTTTTCATTAGAATTTGTTGAAGGGTTTTGTGCGGAATTTGATGGTTTCAATGTGTGCGAAATTGTGATAAGTTGTTACAACATGTGTGATGTGTGTTTGTTGCTAAATTGTATGCTTTGTAGTGAAGCGAATTGTGATGTCGATGTCGAGCTATAACTGCTGCAGCGAATCAACATTTGCTGCCAAATGGTGTATTTTGTGTTCTGATTTTCTGACGAGCTTTACCTATTAAATTCTTGTTATAACCTATTTGAGAACCTATCACATGTTTGTTATGACCTATTTGAGAAACTTCTTGTAAGAACTTTGAGCCGATTTGTTAATATACTTCTCTTTGTTGTATTATCTCGTATGTGTATATTGAATATTATCTACTCACTGAGTTGTTGAACCCACCCCTTCACTATTCATTATTTTCAGGGTCGTAGCTTGCTAGCAGGTCATTTTTGTCCTACTCTTGGAACCTCCTGTTTTGGTTGTAGTCGACACTTTTGTTCATATGTCTAGTTAGTGCTCCACAAGTATAATAATATGTAATCAACTCTTGTGTAAAGACAATTGAATTATGTATTAAAGTTTACTTTGATATTTTTGTTGCGTTATGTTATAAAGTTTATTTTGTTATTTCCGCTGCGTTGAATTCTGAAGTTGAATGATAAGTTTGGGTTCACATAGGTGTGGGACCTTGGAGAGGGACCATGCCTATGTGTCGGTCATGAATCCGGGAATCAGGTCATGACAAATATGGTATCAGAGCTAAAAAATTTAAAATGAATAAAAGTAAAAGAGTGTGACAAAAGATAAAAAGAAGGGTAGTAGTAACGAAACTTAGTATCAGAACTTTAGATTAAAGAAAAAGTAATAAAGTTACTTTGTAATATGTGGAGCATTAGGATTCGTTTTGTCTTGTTTGTTATGGTTGAAATTCCAAACTCTCATCAAGCATGTCTTCTTGATTCCTTATTGTCTTGTTGTTATGCTTGAAATTTTGAACTCTCATCAAGCACGTCTTCTTAGTTCCTTGTGTTTTTGTATAGATATGCTTTCCGATAATTATACGATAACTATTGTGCTATTGTTTCGACATGACAAAAATATTCATCCTTATATGATATGTTGAGGAATAGACGTATAGCTAATACTATTGGAGTACATGACGATAAAAAAGATGTTCGTATTGTGTAGTTAAGAAATGCAAGGTATATTCCTTATAGGAGGGGTGATGTATTCGCACTTTAATATATTCTTTTTGTTTGCACTTTTGAATCAAAAGTTTTGTTTGATACAGGTGCAACCCTTTTGTTTATGTCCCTATATATTTGCATGAGGTTAGATAGACAACTAACTTTTTTAGGATTTCTCATTCTGTTTATATCTCCATGGATGAAAAATTAATATTAGTGAAGTATGTGTATCAAAATTGTGAGATAGAAATTGGAGATAAGATCCTTATGGGAGACTTGAATGTTTTATATATGATTGATTTTGATGTGATTTTGGGAATTAATATTAGTGAAGTATGTGTATCAAAATTGTGAGATAGAACTTGGAGATAAGATCCTTATAGGAGACTTGAATGTTTTACATATGATTCATTTTGATGTGATTTTGGGAGGATTAGCTGTCAAAGCATAGGGCTTTAGTAAATTGTTGGGGGTAAGGAGGTAGTATTTAAATTAGATGGAGAAACAGGGTTAGTTTTTCAAGGAGATAAGATTGTGTGTTCATTAATTATATTGTTGACTATCTCAAGGAGATTGACACGAAAAAGGGGTACAATGTTATCTAGCACACATAGTGGATGTAGATAAGGAAATTTCCTGGTTAGACCAAGTCCCCATAGCTAAGGAGTTCATTGATGTATTCCTGATGAGTTACTTGGATTGCCTCCGTATTGGGAGATTGATTTTTTCTATTGGTTTGGTTTGGGTACCGAACCAATATCAATGGCACCATATAGAGATGGCATCTTATGAGGCTTTGTACAGACGGAAATTTAGATCACCAGTTTGTTGGTTTGAGGTTGGTGAGAAAAGGCTAATTAGACCTAAGTTGATTCAAATTACCTCAGAGAAGATACAGGTGATCAGAAATAGGCTTCAGACAGCTCAAAGTAGGCAGAAAAGTATGCGGATAAAAGGAGGCATGACTTAGAGTTTTCAGTGGGAGATTGTGTGTTCTTAAAGGTCTCACCGACCAAAGGAGTGTTCAGGTTTGGAAAGAAAGGCAAGCTAAGTCCTCGATTTATTAGGTCGTATGAGATTTTGGAGAGAATTGGAGCAGTTGCTTATAGGTTGGCCTTACTGCCAAATTTGTCGGCTATACATCCTGTATTTCATGTTTCTATGCTACGAAAGTATATGTCAGATCCATCTCATGTGTTAGAAGTGCATCCAGTTGAGTTAAGAAATGATGTGACTTATGAGGTGCAACCAGAAACTATAGTGGACCGACAAGTGATAAAGCTTAGGTCGAAGGATATAGCTTCAGTGAAGGTGAAGTGGAAACGTCACTCAATTGAAGAAGCGACATGGGAACTTGAGGATAAGATGCGTGGAGAATACCGTCATCTTTTTGATAATCTTGGTACGTATTCAAACATTTATTTAGTTTCGAGGACGAGACTTTTATAAGGTGGGGAGATTGTAGTATTTTGGAAATTTTAAAAAGAAAAATACATGAATGCCCTTAGTGGCTTAGAATTAGGTTAAGGGTGTTGTGGTAATTGCATAAGCTTATAAATATAAATAGAGAAGAAAAAAAAGAAAAGGAAATAGATCTGAAAATTTAGGGAGAGAATCGGGAAGAGAGAAAGAAAGAAGAAGAAGAAGAGAAAAGAGAGATAGAGAAGAGGAGGAGAAAAGAAGAAGGAAAAATAAGTTGTTAAGATAATCTCAATCTTCTACCCGCGGGACATCAGTAAAGTTTCATCAACATTCTGCTTTTGGACCTTTTATGCTTTTCAAACCAAATCTCTTGGATTAGCCCATTTAGGCTTCCTTGAAACATTTGGCTCTAAATCTTGTAATTAGACCACTTGGAAGTGACAAAGGGTTTTGTGCAAATTCATCCCCATTCTCGAGTATATTATCAACATGTCCAACTCCTTGGTTTGCATCATCTAGCTAGAAACCCATAATGAAGAATCTAAGGTGGAATCATATCAACAACTAATCTCAACACATATAACTGAATGCTCACCATGAGGAATGCAAGATTGAACTCAAACCATAGGAAATTCTTAAAACAAACTGACACGTCTTTATCAAAAAAGGATCCTTGCCAAATAGGAGGTCCACAAGTCAAAAGAAAGTAAATAACAAATTTGTACAACTTGTTATGATATATATCTCAAGGCCTTTCCAAACACCGATTGATCTAAAACTTCATTTCCTCATGGAAACATACCTCTCAAATATTTTGGTAAAGTCTCAACTTAAACAAACGGTTCGATATGGAGATATTTTCAATAGTATAAAACTAGACAATATAAAACTTTACTTTAAAGTCTGAATTTGACCATCTATGAGTCGTACCACAAAACCATCTTACTGGTCGGTACAACATTTAAACCATAATGTTAACCACTGATTTTTAGGGTTATTGAAATAATGATCAAATCCTTGAGGAATTCTATAAACTTATTGTAAATTCTAAAAAACAAATTCAAAGAAAAAAAGGACAAAAAGTTTCTAAAACAATGCTAAAAGTACTTTTCTCTCATTTTTATAAATAAAATTCATTTTTTTAGCAAGGATTGGGTCATATGCAATAAGAAAAAATATTTTTTATTTTTTATTATTTAATTATACAAGGCGATGTTGGAAAAACCATCTTTTCCTTCCCTAGAAAATTGTTAAATGAGATATAAGAGTGTTTGCCAAACATTCTCTTAGGCAAAAAACTCTTTAACAAAAATGTTGTCTAAGCAAATAAAGTCGTTAAGTACTTGAACTAAAACAAAACAAAATGGGTTAACCCAAAGATACTAGTTCAACAATGAACTAAAACAAAAAGCAAGGTTTGACTGAAAAAATAAAACAAAATCAATGTTAAAAGTTAGCACAAAACATAAAAATATTCATAAAAGGTAAATCAAACACTCAAATCATGAAGAACACGAAGAATATTTAAAGAAATCCCAGCAACATGAATTAGTGAAGGATTATACCTTGTGACAACTCAAAATATGGTTACTAAGTTCCTTCTTTTCCAAGTTTGTTACTTTCTCTCAAAGTTAACGAAATCCTTGCGCTTTTCTCTTAAAACTTTATACTTAGAGTTTCTTTATCAATGTGTCTCTCCATGTTTTTTCTCTCATCTTTGTTCCTCTTACTCTCATTGGCCAATTCTCAAGGGGGATTTAAATGTTTTTGCTAGGTTTCTTGATGGATTCAAACATAGATTGATCAAAACATGACCTTTTTATCAAAATAAGAGGGTTATACACAAATGTTAATTATTGGTACCTCAATCATTGAATGGTTTTGGGATGGTGGTTTTATAAAATAAATTCGTGGGTGGTTTTGTTTTGCTTAGAGATAAAGACATGCATCCCTCACCATTTGATTTTGGATATCAGATTTATGACCCTTGATAAGAACCTTATAGAAAATTGAAGTGTGAACACATGAAAAGGTTAAGTTGCTTTGCATAAATAGGTATCTCAATCAAGGTTGATTGAGTTGACCAATTTTGAGACTTTGTTGGAGCAACTACGATGAAAAAATCATTAGAGGTCACCTGAACTTGGTAGAGAAGAAGCATACTAATATGATCTAGACATGATTAAATTTGGACTTTAATGTAAAGTTTATATTGTACACTTATACGCTATTAAGCATATCTTCAAATCTAATTTTTGGATTGCACTGAAACTTTACCAAAAGAGTCTAGAGTCATGCTTCTATATGGGTCACCTGAACTTGGTAGAGAAGAAGCATACTAATATGATCTAAACATGATTAAATTTGGACTTTGATGTAAAGTTTATATTGTACACTTATACGCTATTAAGCATATCTCCAAATCTAATTTTTGGATTGCACTTGAAACTTTACCAAAAGAGTCTAGAGTCATGCTTCTATATGGGTCACCTGAACTTGGTAGAGAAGAAGCATACTAATATGATCTAAACATGATTAAATTTGGACTTTGATGTAAAGTTTATATTGTACACTTATACGCTATTAAGCATATCTCCAAATCTAATTTTTGGATTGCACTGAAACTTTACCAAAAGAGTCTAGAGTCATGCTTCTATATGGGTGTCATCACCCAATTTTTGGGTGACTCCCCAAAATATACAAAAAATAAAATAAAAGAGGTTGGGGTTGTTAGAAAAATTAATGTGCAAATTTTGGTTGTTTTCGAGAGTCTAATTGTATCTCTTTTGTCCCAAAAAAATAGAGAAAAATAAAGATTTAAGGAAAAATAATATATCATTGGATAAATCTGTGTAAAAATTAAGTAGAGCAATATAATTATATTTTTACGGGTTGATTTGAGGTAATTGTCGACCAATTTAAAAGTGTAATTATATTTGAGAATTAATTTAGGGTCCAATTGAAGGATTTAATTAAGTCCAAGGACTTAATTATACTTTAAATTGGTCTTGTCAAATTAATTAAAGGCTTCATTGATAAAAAAAAATCAAATGCTTGAGTTTAGTTTGGGTTCAATTGAGAAGTTTGGAGTTTTCGAGGATCGAATTACATTTTTTCCAATCCAATTGCACGAAATTAGGGATTAAATTGCAAAAATTCAAAACCAAGGATTAAAGTGAAGAATGTGGGCAAATTTCCCTCTATAAATAGAGAGAAAAATGCCCTAAACAAGGACCCAACAATTACCCCCGAAATTGACCCATTCAAAAAAACCTAACCCTAAAAAACCCTAACCCGATTTTTCTTTCAAATTTGAGGGGCTGCGCCGCCACCCTCACCTTGGCAGCCGCAACCCCTCCCCATTCCACTTTCCCTTCTTCTCCCCGTCGACAGCCCCTCTCCACTGAAGCTAGAGACCATCATGACAGCCCCATGACAACACAGCTTTCCTCTCCATCTTCGTCGGCCGTCCCCTCTACCTCCAGCTAAGACCAGCTCTAAGCCCCTCACCTTTTCCTCTTCCTTTCACTCTCTTCTCCGAAACAGCCCCCACGATCTCCCTCCCTTTTCTCACTCGTCTCCTTCCTCAACCACCGTCAGCTTCAATCAGCGTAGCCTCGTCCATGGCAGCAACATCTCCGACCAGCTCTCTCCCCTCAGACTAACCCATGGTAGTCCTGCCATCTGAAGGAGAAGAACAGACCCGAGTTTTTAACATATCTGAGTCGTTTGATTTTATGGCTTTTGTGTTTGTGTGTTTTCTGTGTGCAGGTCTCCATGAGCGCCATCTCCGGCGAGAACAAGAAGAGGAAACCAGAAGAAGAAGAAGAAGAAGATGAGGAACGGACCGGGAAGAACAGATCTCCGATCTTAAGGAGAATGACCAAACTGCCTTTGTGTGTTTGTTTTTGTGTTTTCTATTACTTTGCAGGTCGCCAGAAGGCCATCTCCGGTGAGAGAAGGCAGGGGAAAAGCCGATCTACACCCCTGTCGTTTTCCCCTTTCTTGTGGTGGCACGTGGGACCATGCGCCGCCAGTGACGGAGGCATGTGGGACCACATGCCACCACTGCCCTGCGTGGCTTCGGCTGTCAGCAGTGCTTCAGATGTGTTTTTATTTTTTTTGTGATTTTTGGATGTTGCGTTTGTGTTTAGAGTGTTGTTATTTTTATTTTTTGTAAATGTTATGTAATTGTACAATGTACCCAAAAAAAAAAGAAATAGTAAAAAAGAGAGTGGGTATGTGAGTTGCATAAAAAAACAAACAAAAAAAACATAAAAAATGCATTTAAAAAAAAGGAAAAACAAAAATAAAAACAAAAAATGTGTTTTCGTGCATACGGCCGAATTCCAAAAATTTTCTCATTGTATTTTTCGTAAAAATATGTTGCATATTTTTCCATATTTTTAAAGAGAAAATTTTGATATCGTAACTAGTTTATGATTATCCGTTGGCATTTGGCCAAAATGTCAAAAATAGTTTAACATTTATTTTGGTTTATCTAACACAGTGTAAAATTATACTGTAATGTACACTTGTGTATGGTTAACAATAAAATTTTCAAAATGCAGTGCAAAAATTCATTTTTAGCTAGTCTTTTAAACGAGGTAGATATTCTTTTACGGAGAGAAATCTACGTCGAACTTGGGAAAAACCCAAATTACGGAGAGAAATCTACGTCGAACTTGTGATCTCCTTTATCCATTCTATAAAATAATAGTCGTGGTGCCCATAAGTTGATCCGTACACCCCAATTATATATAAAAAATATAAGTGAAAAAAAAACAGGAAAAAATGTTAAAGAAAAAGTGGTTCCGAGGATTATTAATGGTGTGCGTAAGTTGTCCTGTACACCTTGGTTATAAAAAAAAAATTGTATGCGTGTAAAACAAATCGATGTGCACGTAAGCTGGCTTGAACACCATTGTTATAAATAAAATGTATAAATGAGAAAAAAAACGTTAAAAAATTGTGGTGTGCGTAAATTGATAAAGACACCCTAGTCATGGAAAAAATAACAAAAAAATGTATAAGTTGAAAAAAAAATGTAAAAAAAAATGATTTGGAAATTAGTCGTGGTGCACGTAAGCTATCACGTATACCCTAGTTAAAAATAACACAACAAAAGAAGCCCGGTTAAAAGAAAAAAATTGACCCGAACACCCTGGTTTTATATATATTTTTTAAAACAAGGTCCCCGTTTATGAAAAAAATGTCTGGTTATATAAAAAAAAGAAAGGGGAAAGCATCTTTTTAAACTGTAATGAGAAAAAAATAATATTGCGCGTAAACTAACCCGGACACTCCGGTCATGGAAAAAAATATATAAGTGGTAATAAAAAAATAGGGAAAAATAATTTTAAAAAAATAGATCCAGAGATTAGCCGATGCTCATACTCTGGTCTAAAAAAACAAATAAAAACCCGGTTAAAATAAAAAATGGAAGAAACTTTTTCAAGCAGTATTGAATAGTGAAAATTACTATTTTAAAAAAAGGAAGCATGATTATAAAAAAAATGCAAGGGGAAAACATATTTTTAAACAATAATGAGAAAAAAATCTTGGTTCGAATAAATTAATCCGGACACCTCGGTCATGGAAAAAAATATATAAGTGGCAACAAAAAAAAGCAAAAGAAATGAATCCGGAGATTAGTCGTGGTACGCGTAAACTGTCACTCGTATCATTTAAAAAAACAGAAAGCAAATTTTGCAGAATAATTTGAAAAAATTAGAAGGAAAAAAAAGACAGATTTTATAAAAAAAAAAACAATATCGGATTTTAGAAGAAGAAAAAACCAGATTTCTGAAATAAATAAATAAATTCAGTTTTATTGACGCAGAGGTTCGAACTCTTGCGCGCTGAGAACCACTCGGCCACAATTATTTTTTTTGTCTATTTTACTCTATAAATCAATAAAAAGAACATCTGTGTTTTTTTTTAAAAACTGAGCTTATGTAGGCATGAAGTACCGGATAAAATGTCCAGTAAATAGTGCTTTGTGTGAACAGTGGAAAACTACAGTAACTGATTCATTCTATTTTAGCTATATTGTAAAAAGGCAAGAAAAAAATAGAAAAAAAGTAATAAGAAAAAAAAGCAAGAAACGAATAAAATCCAAAAAAAATGAAAAATGTAACTCGGAAGTAAAAAATAAAAAGAAAAGAAACAAAAAAATAGAAATAGAAATGAAAAATGTAACTCGGAAGAAAAAAAACAAAAAAATGTAACTCGGAAGTAAAAAATAAAAAGCAAATAAAAATTAAAAAAATGAAGAATGTAACCCGAAAAAAAATGGAAATAAAAAAAAGAGCACAAAAGCAATGAAATCGAAAGTAAAAAAGAAGAAGATGTAACTGAAAAAAAAAAAAAAAAAACACGTACTCTCGCGTAGTAGGAAGGTGAAATGGCCAATGAATAGTAACTTTTCATTCTCCTTTAGCTTTAAGATGAAACGACACGTACTCTAGCTTTTTTTTTCAGTTCCAAGAAAATAAGTTAATTGTAATAATTGTAATATGTAATTAAAATTTTAATGCTATCATAAATCTTTTCTCGGCCCATGGCGTTAAGAAATCCAGATCTAACCTATCAGAAATCTTTTCTCGGCCCATGGTGTTAACAAATCCAGATCTAAGGCCCACTAACGCTGGCTGGATTACTCCGATAAATAAATGCCCGCACAAACTTGGTGCCCCAAGACACCCTGTGCTGGCGGCACACGGCTGAAGAAAGAAAGAAAATGAGAAAGGCCAACACCCGCGATGCACCGAGATTTATTGCCAATAAATAGTGACAATGAGTCTTGAGCAACAATAATCTACAGTCAATGTCCGATCCCTTTTAGTTTATTTAGTAATTTAAACTAAATAAAAAACTAATTTAAAATTTATCTTCTAAATAAAATTTAATAATCTCAAACAACCCCTATTTAATACTAGCCCTCTAAACTAGTCCAATCGAAATCAACTCAACAACAGAGGATCTCCATGCCAAGGCAAGTGACTATGTAATGACCCGAATTTTATATATATATATATATATATATATATATATATATATATATATGTAACACATATGGTACCGGAAATCAGCGAATCTGATTACCTCACATCATCAGAATATCATCCATAATATATATCTAACATTTCATTAAAAGTGGATCTTACATAAACATGTAGTATTATGGTTGCATTCCTATACTACTAATAGCCATTACGAATTTACACAAAAGGGTCTAATAAAAGTTATGTGTTTTGTACATTGATTCACACAAAATACATTGTGATTTAGAATGCATCTACATGGTTCCTTGCAAAAGTTGGTTCCCGTGTATCGGGTTCCTTAGACATTTCGTGGATGTGACGTCCCTACAGCAATACAAAATATTTAAGAAAATGTAATTACTTAATGATAATTATAATGGTAACTAAACGGTCTAGCAGTTACAGGAGACATTAACATTTATAATTTTTTCATGTACTTGGTACAATAGCTTGTAATGCATATAAATGCATTAACTTAACAGTAACATGTCCCGAGACAATAACATGTCTCAAGCACTAATAGTAACAAATAAAACAGTAACAGCTCAAATAGTAACGAATTAAAATAGTAACAGGTATGGAAACAGTTACAGAACCCTTAAAATCAATCTCAATCCAATCATCTTGAGTCTACAAAATTTAAACATCGTTCTCAACACAACCATAATTAATAACCTGTCTATCCTTTTAAGGGATATTTACTGAGGTTAATCGTTCATTCACCCCGGTCATCCTTTTCAAATGCCATTAGCCAAAGATAGTCAATCATTTATACCGGCCATCCATTGGGATGCCATTAGGCGAAAGCTAATCAATCATTCATACCGGCCATCCATTCGGATGCCATTAGTCGAAGCTAATCAATCATTCATGCCGGCCATCCATTCGGATGCCATTAGTCGAAGCTAATCAATCATTCATGCCGGTCATCCATTCGGATGCCATTAGCCGAAGCTAATCAATCATTTATTCCGATCATCCATTCGGATGCCATTAGCCGAAGATAGTCAATCATTTATGCCGGTCATCCATTCGGATGCCATTAGCCGAAGATAATCAATCATTCATGCCGGTCATCCATTCGGATGCCATTAGTCGAAGATAATCAATCATTCATGCCGGTCATCCATTCGGATGCCATTAGTCGAAGATAATCAATCATTCATGCCGGTCATCCATTCGGATGCCATTAGTCGAAGATAATCAATCATTCATGCCGGTCATCCATTCGGATGCCATTAGTCGAAGCTAATCAATCATTCATCCCGGTCATCCATTTGGATGCCATTATCCGAAGCTAATCAATCATTCGTCTCATCCATTCGGATGCCATTAGTCGAAGCTAATTAATCGTTCGTCTCGATCATCCATTCGGATGTCATTAGTCGAAGATAATCAATCATTCATGCCGGTCATCCATTCGGATGCCATTAGTCGAAGATAATCAATCATTCATGCCGGTCATCCATTCGGATGCCATTAGTCGAAGATAATCAATCATTCATGCCGGTCATCCATTCGGATGCCATTAGCCGAAGCTAATCAATCATTCATCCCGGTCATCCATTTAGATGCCATTAGCCGAAGCTAATCAATCATTCATGCCGATCATCCATTCGAATGCCATTAACCGAAGCTAATCAATCATTAATGTCGGTCATCCATTTGAATGCCATTAGCCGAAGCAAATCAATCATTCATCAACATTTACATTTTCAACAATCTGATATAGGTTCTTACACAACAGAGTAATATTCATATTAAAGTATTTCTTATTCAATGTATGAAAAAGAAAGGTGCAAGTCACCTACCTGCTCCACTCGTGGGTCGTTCCTATCTCGACGACGGTCCAATCCCAACCGCACCACCTACAACATCAATGGTCATAATCAGTACATTGGTATTTTTGAATCACTTTCATCATCACACTCATTTCAAGAGTTCATATGTTCACATTCAAGTGTTCCATATTTTACAATCTGAATCCATACTGGAAGTTTGGTGGTCTTGTTCATGTCAAAGACAAACCCAGACTGCCATTGCTGAAGAATAATGGCTTTCCCCCTCCCCCTAACATCCAAGGTCCATTTTCAAGAATCTTTTGTAATTCATTTCCTGTTTTAAAACGAAACATTGTACAACCATTGCCCAAGGATGTCACATCCTCAAGGCCAAACCTCTTCCATATCCTGTTAGCAATTGAATTCATAGCATTAAAAGAAAATTTATTCCCGAGAAAGAAACCTACTAGGCACCGACGCCAATCCACAACGGACTTCTCCCATAAACTACCATTTAAATGAAGACTAGAAACAATCGGCTTACGAGGGATAGGGTTGAGAGTGCACCGAGTGTTAGAGTCGGTAACTCTTATCTTGTTGGACCAAGCTCCTGTGAAAAGGGGCTTTTGGATTAGAAGCCATGTAAGGACACAAACAAATCTGCTGTCAAGATAACACCCAACAGTAATTGTAATAGCAATAAATCATAATTACCTTGAGCAATATCAAATACCAACGATTAATATGTATAAATACCCATTATATAAAACATAATAAAATTTCGGGATATTTCAACGGTTGGATCGACCAAGATCGGAATTAAACCGGAGACTGACCTTAAACTGGAGAGCTACTGTTCAACATACATATCTCCTTGCTGGACTATAAATTTCTCATCTCCACCGTTCATAACATTAATCACACTTAGTAGCACCACATACGTAAATTTTAGCTTCATCCAACGGTGATATGAAGCAAAACTAGTAGGCAGTTCTGACTGGCAGAAGGAAGCAGATTTTGCTATTTTCTACTCACCTCTAACGGAAAAAACCAGGAGAATCCCTTCGGTGAATATGTATTAAAAACCAAGGCAAACACAATACTCAAAATAAGCTTCATCCAACGGTATAAAAACTCTAAACTCAGTCGGCGGCGCAACACATTTGAAAAGAGTCCTAACAAATTCCAGAATTCATTCAAAATGAAATATCTCTCAAATGGTAAGAGATATTTAAAATCCCTACGGTCATCATGTAGTTTGTATAATGAAGTACAACGTACCACAAAATTAGAGTAATCCAACGGTGGACGGTGGAGAAAATGTCCAACGACTATGACGGGTTTGAGGGGGTTTTCAGAAATCTTCAGATGACCGAATTTCTCAAAAGGAGTCATATAATTACAATCCCTCCGGTCAGATGCTAGATAATAGGGATCTTCCCAAACATATCCAAAACTCAGCCTAATCCCACGGTGGCCGGCCGAGATATGGCTGTCGGAGCACAACCCCTTCTTCTTTTTTTCTCTCTAACCTCCTTCTAACTTATCTCCCCCCCATCTCCTTCCTTTTTTCTTTTCCCCCACCTCTTCTCTTCTTATAATTTAAATCATAATCTCTTTATTTATTTCAATTTCACTCTCTCCTCAACTTATTTTATTTCTTTTTTAATTTAACACTTACATTTATTTCTCAGGGTTTACAGACTGCTCCAATCGTTTGTAAACCGCAATTCTTTCACTGGATAAACACCACAAACAAAATTAAAAAACAATTAAAATTCAGACCAAAAGTATATAAAAAGCAAAGAACAATCCAATATTTAGTGATTGTTTGGAATTGTGATTGCAATAGTTTTTGAAAGTGTTTATTGTTTAAAAATACATCAAATGATTTTTATTTTTTTTTAAAAATCATTTTTGAAATCAGCACATCAAAATAATATAAAAAAACTAGTTTTTTGTATTTTAAAATAAAAAATAAAAATAAAAAAATTTTAATTTTTTTTATGTCGCAATGAAAACCAAACGCACGTGTACATAACATGCACCAGCAAACCTCGAACGTCCCGCAGATCATTTTCTAATGAAAGCAACGCGCTTAAGTTAGAGCGTGATAACCTGAGAGGAAGAGTTTTCGGAGTTGAGCAAATCGTATGCGAGTAGGACCTGGTAGTCTTATCGTGAAGAAGAGAGAAACAGACACTGAAATCGAATCATGACCTTAGTCGATGATAAATTCATCATATATTAAGAACACCACTATGTCTCCTCTTCCTCTCCTTCTCTTGATCCCTTACTCGACCTCGACTACGACGACGACGACAGAAGTAGTAATAAATAAGGTTCTGAATTGGTTGACAAGGTTTCTCCGCCCGTAGATTCAAGCGATTCTATCTCAGTGTCTTGACTTGGTGAGTTAACTGTCTTTCGATTAATTGATATGGCTGTAGATCTCTGTCTATGTAATTTTTTGCCTTTTCGTTTAGGGTTTGAAGGATTTAGCGATGGAACCGATGGATATAGTTGGTAAATCGAAAGACGATGCTTCGCTTCCTAAAGGTTGTGCTATTTTAATTCTAAGTTGTTTGGTGCAGTCAATTTTATTTATATTTTTTGCATTTTTTTTCTCTTGTCTTGTTAGTTTATTAATTTTTGTGGTTTCGCTTGCTACAGTTTCTGTTTTTTTTGGAGGAGCTAGATTAAGTTTTTGAAAAAACCGTAGAAAAAAAATTAATGAGTTTTACCTTAGGTTTTATTTTTGATAGATTATGAAATGTATGACTTGAGAGATTCTTAGGCAGAGTGTTTTTAGGCTTAGTTATGGGTTAGGGTTACTACATCTGTGATTGTATTTGTGGTGAATTGCTATTGCCTTGCATATTTGCAGTCAATTTTTAGTGATTTTGGGTCAAGTAGGAATAGCAACGGCCTGGTGTTGCTGTAATTTATAGTGATATCTGCTTAGTGTAGTGCGTTCAATTTGGACGCTTTGGATCGAGGGCTTGCTGAATGCTGACCTTGAAAGGGTGCTGAATGTTCGCTCTCTGATGCCAGTTATGGATCTTCTTTTACAGCAACTATGACCAAAATCATTAAAGAGATGTTGCCCCCAGATGTTCGTGTTGCCAGAGATGCTCAAGATCTTTTAATTGAGTGCTGTGTAGGTGAGACTTAAGTAATTTTGCATCTTTTATCAAAATTAAATTCTTTGCATATTATCATATTGATTGATTATCATTTTCTTTGCATTATTACACCTCTAGGCAAACCTTTTCTTTGGGAAAATGCTTTTTTGTATGTGGAGAGACAGAATGAGCGTGGCCCTAGAATCTATCTGCTAGTACTTTGTTTATGGAACTTGTGTAAGTTTGATCAACTGGAATTTAAATAGGGCAGTTGCATTAGACAATGTCATTGTTCAGTTCTCACACGACATTAACAAAAAAAAGGCAGAAAGAAAAAGAAAAGGGAAGGAAAATAGAAAGAGAGGCATGACCTTAGGAGTTAAAGCTCAAATCCAATTAGAAAAGCTTCATTTGTAAATTACTAATTCTTAGCATGACATAAAATATTTATTGATAATGTTTCTAAATTTCAATTTCGCCCATTTGATGTTGCTATAGTTTTCTCTGTATGACACTTTCTAGAGGTGTGCCATAATCAGTTGATTGTTTGGAGCTGTTGCGACAAATCAAATACCTTAACAAAAGCCTAGCATTCTAAGAAAAATAACTTAATAAACCTAAGGAGGATTGTTTTTGTTTTCTTCTTAAACAATATACCTTCCACACAAATGTTTGCAGCTGCAGCATGTCTTCAAAAGCTATTTCATGTACTCCAAGATGTGGTTCACCAGATGATATCAGAACTCTTTCTCTAGCAAACCCTATTAAAAGTTTCTTATAAGTTCTTATAATCTAAATGCTTGTTGGAATGTCATTGGTTGGAAATTGAAAAGGATGTTAGTTTTGGAAATGACATTACATATTTCCCTTCTTTTGGAAGCTAGCTTTCAAAGATTAAATCAACTTCTTATTAAAAGATCCTTCCCAATAGGCAGAAAGCCATAAGTGAAGTTTCCATCTTAAATGGTGCCTTTGTATCTTGCCCTTGCTTTTGATAAGAGAATCTTCCAGGAAACTGCTGTTACGATTGGCCTACTTCAATATTAGGATAGAAAAGAAATGGGTTCGTTGCAATGTCATTTCAAAAGTCACCTTTTGTACCATTTATTTTGAAGATAGCACATTCAAGAGAAAACTGTGTTCCTATATAATGTGCTCACCCTTTCATTTCCTTGAATCCTATCTGTGGCCTGAGATTTTTGAATTTAATATTGGCTATATGATATAAGATGCTGAAATTAAAATTTTCAAGATGTGGCCATTTTAGTATCACATGAAAGGCCATATGTTTATTTGGTTTTAAGTTACGCTTTGTTGAATAGTGTTTCAGTGGTTGCTGATATAAATGTCAAATGTCTTTTCTACTGCACTTATTTCTTTCCGCATCACTGCATTTTCTTCTCTCTCACTACCACAGTTGATACCTTTTCATATGTTTTGTGACTTGTGTTTTAACAAATCTCTGTGGAACTTGTTTGTTTGTAGAATTTATAAACCTTGTATCGTCAGAGTCCAATGAAGTTTGTAGCAGAGAGGACAAGCGAACAATTGCACCTGAGCATGTACTCAAGGCTTTAGAGGTCTTTGACCGATCAAATTTACTCTCTCAAGAGTGGGTTCTTGACATGCATAATTTCCTGTGCCTCTTAGTTGGAAGCAGCATTTTTCGCATACAAACCATGGTTTATTTTCTTCCAATACTGATATGGGATGATGTGCGATACCTTTACTTTTAATAATTTGAACCTAGGTCTCATTCCGTGCCTCACTCATCCCCTAAAAAAAAAAAAACAGAGAGGCCAAAAGCACATTTAATATGTGCTATCCACTTTCATTTCTTATGATTTTCAGAATTATTAGTGATTTCATTAATTGAGAAGTCTCATAACCCTTTTGATCCTCGAGTTATATTTAATTAGTAGATGCTGTTTTGCTGTAAATGCCTCAAAGTGTCTGTTTCTATTTTTTACCTTTTGAAGCCAATCATGTATTTTTAATGGAATTGGTTAACAATTTGCATTTGAAACCCATGTGTGCCTTTAAAGATATCCCTGGTTGCCAGCGTGCAATTTTTATTAACAAGTACTCTGATTTACAGGTTCTAGGGTTTGGAGAGTACATTGAGGAGGTTTATGCTGCATATGAGCAACACAAGCTAGAGACTATGGTAATTTTTATTTTCCCCCGCCCTTTTTCAATTTTTGCAAGAGAGATTATTTTTAAAATCAGATCTCTCCACATGAAAAAGCCGCCGTGTATTAAAATAGTCCAGCTGGTTCAGCATCTGCATGTTTTTATTTACTTTGGCTATAATGCACTGGAGTTAATGAGCTTTCATTTTTTTTCTTCGTACATTCCCCGTTTTAGTTAGTTGCCCCGCCTAAGATCGAGCTTTGAGTGCGCAAAATGATAGTCTTTTGTTACAGTTGTGCTATCAAAGCATGTAATGTAATTTTTGTTTAACAAATCCCGGTCTCTCTATCACTTTGCCTTTCCTTTCCAGCATGACTCTTTAAAAGGTGGTAAATGGAGCAATGGAGCGGCAATGACCGAGGAAGAGGCAGCCGCTGCGCAGCAAAGGATGTTTGATGAGGCGCGTGCTAGAATGAACGGTGGGGTCACTGCCCCAAAGCAACCAGAGACTAACCATAGTTTAAAGAGCTAACCTAGGGACTTTGCTTTCATGAACCATAGGCAAGCATCACACTCTTCCACTGGCACGACTAGAGTATATCTTCTATAGTGTACAAAAATTCATTGGCAAGTGCAGTAGTGATTGCGGAGATGCACTTCGATTTGAACTCCTTATCGTATGGATCATGTTTATAAGGTTAGTTAATCGGTTCAATCTTGTCATTATCATATTTAGCTACCCCCTAGGCACTGCCCATGCTACGTGGCCAGTCCATATATAGTGCTTAGGTGATGTAAATGTGTTTTAAAAAGTAAAGATAATTAACGATTTGGGTTATATTACCGATTAAGATTGATAAATTGATTTTATTTTAATTAAATGATAAAATCAAAATAAAAAATAAATTAAAGAGTCATTAAATTTTTTTTCACTGGAAGTAAAATTTAAAAGAAAAATAACTCAAATTAGATTAAAACTAGTAGAAAAGGTAAAGAAAACAATAATGCAACATAAACTCGAATTGAAATGTGAGATTAGAAATCAATAACTTAAAAAAAATAGAAAAAGAATAAAGAGTAATAACCACATGAAAAAATATAAGAAAAATTGAACTCGAAGGAATAAATTAAAAAGAATTAACACCTATACAAAAGGGCAAAGGAAAAGAAATTGAAATAAAAAACAACATATTTTCTTTGTTTGGATAATTAGATTGAAAAGAAAAATAACATAAACAACAAGAAAAGAAAATTGAGAATAAAATTAAAAACAATAACATAAAATAAACTTGGATTGAAAGTTGAAATAGATTTTTTTTATCTATTCTAAATTATTCAATTTATTGTGGTGTTTACCATTTTTTTTCCATCAATATCAGACTCAAGGATTACATATGGATTGATAACTTCATTAAAAGCAACTCAGAAAATATTACAAGGCACTATCTTCAAAAAAATTAATGTTAAAAATATTTACAAGATCTAATATAACAACTACCAAAGAAAGACGTACAAAGTGCCTAATGAGTGTGGATTGCCAAATATTATAGTCTTCTTCAAAGACTTCAAACAGTGGGCTGACAAGTACTCGGTTAGTTTCCAACAAGGGCGTAAAAAGATGAAGTTATAGTACCCAACTAACTTCTCATCACTTCTAACATGTAAATATATAAATCATTGTTTTATCTCACACAATTGAATGTTAGCTATGTCTTAACTATAATAAATCGTAAGAAAAATAAGAATGAAAATACGAGTGAAGAAGAGTTAGTTGAGCATTAGATAGCAGTTATGAAATGGGAGGAGTAAATCATTATCATGATTATTTAGTATTTTTATGAGCTTTTAAATTATTATGATAAAGATTTTACTTATGTCAAAAAGATTTGAAGGCATTTTATAAAAAATGTGATATTAAAGAAGTTAGTTCCAAGAAGGATGCTTGTATTTGATTTTCCAAGTCAAAATGAATTAATAAAATGTCATGGTTGGTCAAGCTTATAAAATCCAAATGATAGCTCATGAGATCCATGATGAAGGCTTCTAATTACACAAACAAATACAAGTTGCAACCACCATCAACAAAATTTTTAAATCTTTAAATGACATTGCTAAAAGTTTGAGGCACAAACAAAAAATCCTCCAAATTATAACTTTTTTACTCATTTAAGAGTAGAAAAAAACCAAGACAAAGTCATTGAACTCAATTGTTCATATGATACCAAGGTAAATTTAATCACTTCTCATGAAAACCCTTCTCTCATTCAAAAATCTCATGGAATGTTTAGGTAAAAGTAAAGATATTTAATAAAAAAATAAAAAACTTACGAAAACAATTTTCACTCCAACCAAGAAACAAAAAAATGGATGACATCCTAAGCCATCATCAAATAATTACAACTACAAGTATGATAAAAATAATAATTCATTTTTTTAGTAAACATACATGATGTCATAACTTGTTGTTTTAAAAAACATGGTCATACCGCACAAGAGTTACTCGTGTCTATGATTTTTATATCAATATTCGTAAAGAGTCAGATACATGGTGAATTCATTCAAGAGCTACTAGGCATATGTTTTATGATAAAAACTGGTTTAAGACTTGTACCATACTAGATGATAAAACAAAACCTACTTGAAGATTCACTCATTATTCATGTAGTTAAAGCTAAAGATGCTCTTATCAAATTTATATGTGGAAGAGAGGTCACTATTAAGGATGTGTTACATAATCCTAAAATATTTAAGAATTTAGTTTTGGATTTCTTTTTGAATAATTATGGTTTTAAGAAAATTATTGAGGTTGATCAATATATACTTTTCAAAATGATATATTTTAAAAAATAGGTTATACATGTAGCGAGATATTTAAGGTCAATGTTAAAATGAATGAAATTTCTACTTATGCTTATATTGTGTCTTGTATGAATGACTGACATAGTACATTATATCATATAAATTCTAAATATGTGAGAAATTGAAGTAATCTTATCTTTTTACCACAGCTTGAAAAATATGATTCATGTAGCATGGATAAGATTCCAAGATAACATTTTGGGTAACCTGTCTTTGTTTTATGTTAAGATGACCTATCCATTGTCATTATATCTCAGCTTTCACCATGAGTGTCATATCATGATGAGTTGTTCTTTGTTTCTACTTCACGAGTATGTTTCCCTCATTTATTAGCACCTTATGTACTACAATGTCAATATCTAAACCAAATATATCGATGTGGGATTAAAAAAAACATCAGCATATTCTTGCAGCAGCGAGATCAAGTCCTCCCTTTCTCTAGTTATTATTAGAGTCCCTATTTTGAAAAACAAAATCCCCCCTTGCTCTATACCAATATTAATTGTCTCTTTTTATTTCTCTAGCTAGTTTCCAGACTTGCTTTGATCATTCTACAAACCCATTGAATTCTTTCACATAATCTTCTTTCCATTCATTTTTTCCATTGCAGTTATGTAGTCATCAAATTTTAGCAATTCATTCTCATTATAATGTGCTCATTGTTTTAATGGATTGTCCACTTTTAGACTTCCTTATGCAACCATATTATTTGAGGGTTTTACACACTCTTACTAAGTATTTTGCCTATGTTTTATCTATAAAATGCTTTGATATTCTTTATTTTATGTTTCAAAAGTATTTTTGGATTTGGATTTAAAAAGAAGTAATTTGGATCTCAAATTTGGACTTAAGAGCGAGATAAAGCTAATTGGATACTTTTAATAAAAGAACTCCAAGTGAAGCGATTCAAACTGGTATGGAAACCTAAGAGACAATTCTACAACTTTCTTGTTTTGAGGTATGAAGAAAATATATGATGAGCAACTAAAATTGAAGAAGCGAAAATGGTTGAAAAGTAGAGTTTATATTTCAAGGATACCTTATTTATTAATAAAGTTCTTTTAAGCTTTGATGATGATGTTATTTTTTTTACTTGGTAATGATTTGTTTTATTTAAGGAATGACCTTCATGTTATATATTCAAGGAAAAATCCTTCAGAAGAGGGAGGAGATGATACAAACCAAGTTCAATTTGAATTTGACCTTAAAATATTTATTGATTAGCTTTGTGAGATCAGACATATCTTTTAAACTGTACATCCTATCAATATAAAAATTACAAGAAAATACTAGGAGATATATTTTTGAATAATATCAGGTCAATTAAAATTTAAAAGCATATTATTTAAATTGGTCAAAGTTGTTGTTATTATCTTGGAAGATTCATTGACAAAGTGTTCTTTCCTGGTCATTTTAAACTCAATCATTCCAGACTTGTTATGGGTTAATTTTATACATCAAAGGGAGATTAAATGAGGCTTATGTAGACCCTAAACTTGTGTATGGACTTTCCCTAAGATTCATTAAAGAATTTGTGTCCTTTCTTGACACAGCATAAAATTGCAAGGGAATATGACCAACATCAATATTCTGTAACTCAAAGTTAACGAGAGGAACTTGTAGGAAAGCTAACTTGTCTTTCTCTATTGTATTATTCATCTTAAATAGCATATTACAGGAAAAGTAAGATTGTAATACAGGAAATACAGGGTTGTCTCTTATGCCTTATAAGGAAACATATTTACTGCATATAATGACTATCTAGTAATTATATATATGCACGAAATTTTGCAGTACTTACATCTAGTACCCTTTTCCACTTAACATACCAATATTAATTGTCTCTTTGCATTCCTCTAGCTAGTTTCCAAACTTGCTTTGATCATTCTACCAACCCATTGAATTCTTTCACATAATCTTCTTTCCATTCATTTTTTCCATTGCAATTATGTAGTCATCAAATTTTAGCAATTCATTCTCATTGTAATGTGTTCATGGTTTAATGGATTGTCTACTTTCAGACTTCCTTATGCAACCTTATTATTTGAGGGTTTTACACACTTTTACTAAATATTTTGCTATGTTTTATCTATAAAATGCTTTGATATTCTTTATTTTATGTTTCAAAAGTATTTTTGGATTTGGATTTAAAAAGAAGTAATTTGGAACTCAAATTTGGACCTAAGAGCGAGATAAAGCTAATTGGATAGTCTTAATAAGAAGAAAAAAAAGAACTCCAATTGAAGCGATTCAAACTGGTATGGAAACCTAAGAGACAATTCTACAACTTTCTTGTTTTGAGGTATGAAGAAAATATATGATGAGCAACTACAATTGAAGAAGGGGAAATGGTTGAAAAGTAGATTTTATATTTCAAGGATACCTTATTTCTTAATAAAGTTCTTTTAGGCTTTGATGATGATGTTATTTTTATACATCAAAGGGAGATTAAATATTTAGACCCTAAACTTGTGCATGGACTTGCCCTAAGATTCATTAAACAATTCGAGTCTTTTCTATGTTGATTATAGAAAATTCTTGAGGATCTACTTTGATTTGACTTGTTCAGTTTTGTAATTTTTTCCTTTTGTTGATTAGTAAATAATCAATAAAATATACTTTTATTAAAATTTTCATTTGAAATTTTATGCGAGGCAGCCATGATCGTTACCACGAGCTCAGTTCATTTCTGGCAATTTAAAGCGAAGATAACTACAAGTTAGAAACCTGACATCATCTTCAGACAGACAAACTTCAAAATAAGATCCTCATTCCGCACCATTTTCCTTCGGTGCAAGGAATATTCAGTCTCAATTATAACATGAACATGACAGCACGGTCGGACACGTAAATACAATAAATTGTTCGAACGACTTTACAGTCTGCATTTCAGAGAGAATTTATAAATAAGGTTTCGCTGCTTCATTTGGAAGTAAATACAAAACTGTCCCTTTGTAAGAATCAGAAATGGGAGAAAGTATAAAGGGGATGGATATATCTATATATGATTATAAACACTACTTATCACTGCAAGTCAGTGAATAAATTACCTTATATGAGGAAATCAGTGTATGGGAAATAATAATCTTGATGAACTCAACGAATGACATCTAAATTACTGCCATCGCTTTGGAGGCTTGACTAAGTTGGCGTTGACAGTATTCTTGATACCTGAAAGAAGCAGTTATGGGAATTTTAAGAGAGAAGTTAAAGTATAATCACCAAGAAAAACAATCTGCTCATTCCGATCTTATTTACTTACTTGTGGACCCTTTTGGGTTGTCCCTTGACACCATCACTGTCTTTGATGCGTTTTGCGTTTGGTTTTGTAGGAGTCGAATAGTGGACGCCACTTTACTCCTGCAGAAAACCAAGTTCTTAAAATCCCATGTCTGCAAATACATGTATATAGCTGAAAACTGAAGTCCAAAGCTTTACTTTTGACACAAATTATCACATTCAAAGCATTGTTGTACCGTCAAGGAAGCACCTCCCTTGCATTTTAAAAGAAAAATAGATGTTTCTTCAAATGCATGCAAGGCCATGAAAAACATCTCAAGGAAGCAGAAAAAACACAAGAAATTAGTCACTCACTTCCGGAACGTCTCCGATAGTTTTGTGCTTTGATCTGTTGCACCATCAGGATCTGTTCCGACTGAAGGAACACCATCAGAAATGTCACTCGATCTATCCTCATAGTCTCCATCTTCAAATCTTAGTATCTCAGAATCCGCAGATGACATATGACCTGTATCCCCATCAGAAAGTTTTGATTGTTGGGAACCAGCTTCAGAATGCTTGTCACTGAACTCTGAAATGCTTTCCTGATATGCAGAAGTCTCACTTCCTACACTTCTCCTGTCTGATGGTTTTCGGGTTCTATGAGGAATAACACCTGAAGAATCATTGCTCACAGAGGAATCACCATACCTCATTGAACCAGGATACTCATTTTTATGATCTTTAATTAATTGCAACTGCTCAATCTCATCATCTTTTCTTGCAATTGTGTCTTTGAGAGATGCCAGCTGCATGATGAATAGAAGATTCAGAAAGCACTAACCACATGTGCTGTGCTGAGCTGAGCTGTAATATAAATTCAGCTTCTTTAATGTTCTGTTTACCTATTAAGTCACTAATGGACATAAAGAGCTAGCCATGCTATGGTTTTTGTCAAAGAACTACATGTTACTCCTGCATGTTCTCGGGAGTTCAAAATTCTCATGGCAGCTTTGGAGTGTGACCAGAGAAATAATAAAAACTGTTTAAGCCATTTTTCTCATCAGTTAATCAGAAAATTATTGTTTTTCTAAGTTTAGACCAACTCCGACATGGATCAATTTCAGTTATTTTCGTTCAGTGTGGAACTCTTCCCAGATTTCCATTATTTGTTATCAATTAAAACTCTAATATATTAGACGGAGTTTAGTCAGTTCTAAGAGAATGCTGGATCAGAAGAATTACCAACTATCAGAACTTAAGAATACATTACAACACATAGCAATTTTTTATCATTCAGTGTTTTATTGCCATTTCATTGATTTTTCAAGTTGAGATACTAAAAAGATTAAGATATAAATCATTAATCAACAAAAACATAGAAAACTAGCACTCTTCAAGTCCAACCATTTAAGTTTCAGACAAAGCAATCAAGGTAAATTTTCAAAAAAAAAACTCAAGCAGCTACTGGTGTTATTAATTTACAAACTGTCCCGTGTGTCCTTCCACTCTGTTTTAACCTTGGTGTCCTAATTGTAGATTTAATTGAGCATAAATTGAAATGTGATATAGAAAAAATAATAGATTATATCATGAATTTATCATTTATAGCCATAAATATCTATCCCGGGATCATTGGATATGCAACAACAAGCAAAAGATTTCTAGGAACTTACACTGCTGCAATATTATTTTTTCATTTCTCTATTTGGCCAAAAAGAAATACCATGTCCGCTATTATGATCCAAATAAATGTGATTTGGAATGAGATGTGGCAGAAGATTCCTTCATAATATTGGTAGTTTCGTTGTAGTATAGTATAGAAGGAAAAACTCATCCATCAGAAAAGCCAAACTCGTCATAGATCGTAACTACAAAATCCTGGAAGTAATGGAACTTCCTGTTTGATTTTATTTTGGTTCCTGTTTGTGGGATTTCTACCATTCAATATTCTTTCTTTGTTGTTCTTGGTTTCCCCTTTTCGTTTCTTTCTCTATACCTCAATCTTCTTCGTCCTACACCCTATCTATCAGCAAGAATGGATTGTAGATGATTTTTCTTAGAAAACTTGTGCCTTCACATCAAGATATACGTAAAAATGATGATTAATAACTGAATTCATTGAGTTCCAGCCAGAAATCTGATCTGATGATGGAAGGTATTGTTTATAGCAAAAGAAACAAACCTGGTCCATTAATTCCCTAACATCCCTGCCCTCTTTGCTGCTCCGAGCTGCACCTAGCTCAACTCCAGAGACCCTCTCTGCAAACTTCAGAGTGCTTATAGTTTCAGAATATGAACTAACATCAGGATTCAGCTGCACAAACATAAGTGTCTTTGCCTGACCTCCTGTAACATGAAATGTAAGAAAATATACATTCATATCAAATCGAGAAGCAGTTCAAGACCAGAAGGGAACACAAAAAAGCAGTACCTAAAGAGCTTTGAAGGAGTTGAGTGAGCTTGCTGTTTCTGTATGGTACATGAGAGTTCTTTTGTGCAAGAGAGAAAATGACATCCCCAAGGGCAGATAACGATTTGTTTATATGTTGTGCTTCCTTAAGTCTATCTCCAGTTGCCTCAGAGCGATCAACCCTTTCACTCCCTGCTAGATCCACCAAATGAAGATTACCATGTAAAGCAGCACCAGAAAGCAAATCCTTTCCCCGAACATGGATACTGACAACACTGTATGAACAGATAGAGATCAAAATCACAACTAAATTTGAGATAATGTAATATGGAGGTGGAGGTAAAGCAAAGATTGATTGTAAGTACCTATGAGAGCGGCTACTTCTTTCATTCATGGCAGTGGCTCCAACAGCTCTATTTTTTAGTCCAACACCTATTAATTCTAACACGTCTGAAGTTGATGTAACAGGATGCATGCTAGCATCTGGTACAGCCAAACCATTGGGCTGGACAGCAGAAATAATCCCGAGTGTGTGCAAATCAAGGGGAAACAAAATATTTGAGAGCATTATAGTGTACTCTTCATTCGAATAGCACATGTTATGGAAAGAAAGAGGTGGAAAACTCAACATTTCTTTTAGTTTCTTTTTAAAATATATATATATATATATAAATCATAAATTAAATCTGAAATTTGTAAGGGACAAAATAAACTTTCCCTGGTGAAAAAACTAAGTTGTCAGTCAAATGACAAAGAAAGAGTGCCTCATGCATTTGATGAGAGAAATGAAAAGAAAACTAAATGGTGAGAATATGCATGATTAGATCACATAGACCTAATATAAAAGGATATTTTTTCCGGGAACCATCACTCAATAGTAAATCACGCACTTGTTCGTTATATATTTCAACCATTTGAACCTGAATCTCGTATAAAAAGGAGTCTCTTCTATTCTGAGAAATACTGAATAGATCATTTAGAGCCCGATAATTAACCCCCCATTCCTCTTCAGATGCTCCATTCGGACCTGTCTGCAACATTAAGTCAGGTTGAGTTAGAATTGCTTGAAACTTTATTGCATGAAATGATTGAGTGTCTGAATATAGATACCATTGTGTAAGTTTTTCCTGAACCGGTTTGTCCATAAGCAAATATACACACGCCGTATCCATCCAGGACAGAGCGTATCAATGGTTGAGTGTCTGAATATACCTCAGCTGCCAATATCCAGAGCAGATAACAGGTTTGAGAAGTTTCTTCCAGAGCCATGCCAGTAGAATGTAAGAAAACAAAAACAATATAGCATGCTAAAGTAAATCCTATCCACATTGAAAAAGATGAAAACCTTGAGTAGATTCTGGACCAAAGATCTTATTGAACTTAAAATTGCGGCGTCTATCTTTCCCTTGTTTGGAGGGGTTCACAACAGCCAACTCTCCATTTTCACCTATATATTCTACCGTTGTGTGTTTTGCAGCCTGCCCAGGAAGAAACGGCCTTATCCGGCAATAAACTCTGATGTTTCCTGCAAAACAAAAATGGAAGAATTACATCTTAAAAGACTGAACCCACATATAAACCTGGTACAACAAAGGCTAGCAGTGGCACCTTTCAGTTCCTGGAGCTCATTAAACATCCTTCTATTTTCAGCTAGGACTATATGATAATCCCCGGTTGCATCAATCAATGCTTTTAACTTTAAGCCTGAGCAGGATCAAAACTATATATTCAAAAACATACCATCACTGAATGCATAAATTGACAAACTGTACTACCAACCAACCAACCTAGGTCATCGAATTCCTCCAAGTTGCTTTTCTGTACTTGTAAAATTTCATGCTTGATGGACTTGGAGGACAGCATCAGTTCCTAAATGTTCTCATAAATTCAGTCAGATTCGTGATACAAAACGACGCAAGGCTAAAAGAGTACCTAGTTATATATTATACCTTCAATGCACCAAATTGAAACTTGACAAAGCTCTTAAAGATGTGTTCTTTCTTGTTAAACATGTTAGATTTTGACTGAGAATATGCCTCAAGCACTCTCACTTGGTTCCTGGAATCTTCTAAGAGGATTTCAAGCTCTTTCATTCTCCCCTCGAGGCCATCTTTAGCAGCCTTAGCTTCTGTTTCCATTTGTAGGCAATGCAGTTCATGTGTCTGTTTTGCTAATTTTAATTCTTGTTTCAAATCTGAAAGTTCAACATCTTTTTGCTCCTGCTCTTTGATCAACTTGGCAACATGCTCCACTCCAGTCTTCTTCTCTTCTTCCATTTTGGACTTCTCAATCTGTAACAAGAACAAAAAAATCCCATTATATGAATATTATGAAGATCATCCGCAAAACAAGTACAGGCAAGTGGTTCTTTTCTTTCTTTTTTATATAGTAAAATGTACACATCCTCATACTTTCTAAACTAGCCAGATGATATAGAAGAAAAAATTGTCAAGGAACTAACTATCTCACCTAAAAGCTTGACCCCTGAATATGATTTATATTATTTTCTAACACACTCCATTAAGTGAAAGCCCTTTGGGCTTGAAACTTGCAAGACCCACACTATCTTGTGCTTGATTTTATCAAATAGAATGAAGATAATGAGATTCAAACTCGTAAACATTAGATCAACAAGGCTTTAGTACCATGTTCAGGAACCATCTCACCTAAAAGCTCAAGTTTTTAGGTGAGATCCCTGAATATGATTTATATTATTCTGTAACGAAATTGACACAAGCCACAAATAGAATATATTTATGTAGTCTGGCTAACAGCTCAAAGGAGTCCACAAAAGGAGAACTACGCAAAAGAGATTGACATCTGTCAGGAAACCAGAAGTATTTTGTAGAACACAGGGACCAACTAATATCAGTATGTGATAAGATAGCAAAATAATTCCGGAAAGAGTAACAAATAAAAGCAATTCAATGAGCAAGTTATAGTGTAAATAACTTAAGAATTGTTTCTTCTTGTGTCTAAACATACCTTAATTTGTTGAAGCCGGTCCATAACAACCTGCAGAAATATTAATATCAGAAAAACAGGTGTATTGTGGGAAGGTTTGTGCCAGTCTAGTGTTAAGTTTTCCATACCCCCCTTTCTTCACCAGTTCCAGAAGCTAGGGCTTCAAGTACTCTGATTCTCGACTGGTACTTCTCCTCACGAACCTTAAATAGATTATTTTGCTGAAGGGAGAGAAGCATAGAGATATTGCCATTGATACAGTCAATCATGGAGAAACAATTCACTTTTTTTATTTTTAGAGAAAGGCAAAATGATTCTTACTGTTCTTAAGTGTTCCGCTTGAGTTGAAATACGGCGTTCAATCTCCTGTACAACTTTTCTCAACAGACAAGCCACACGCTGAGAAACAAAATGAATGTCAGCCATACCTATTAACACAAGGCAGTTGCAGAAATACATTGATAAAGAGACACTTATTTAATATATGGAATACTGCTCCTGATGCATACATGTGGTATCTTGTCATTCTTTCTTTCAATGCTTTCATCCAATATTCCATTCACAACACTCAAAAGTGACTGAGTTGGTGCATTCTGCAAATTAAGATGATGTTGAAATGTTACTGACAAGGGCTCAGAGTGAAAACGTAATGAGAAACTGTAACATAAGAAAACATGAACGTTCATCAATATCCTACAAATGAGAAAACTTACATCCAAACTATTTGATTTCATCATTTCAGAAATTTTTGCCGCAGAAAGATCTGAATAGCGGCCTTGTTTCAGTTGAAACACCTCATGGAACTTATGAACAACATGGTGCATGGATGCAGCTGATGGTTCTGTTGAATTTGAAAAAGATTCTTTTAAATTTCAAAAACAGCATGCAAGATTTTAATACTTGAAAGTCTGCATTTTAGTCACACATGCATTAGAGGAAAGTTGCGTGCTCTTTTCATATACCATAAGATCAGATTGAAAATTGCTTCAGGTTCAGTAATACTGTGCTCATATGAGAACTCTTCAAGCCCAGCCTTTTTAAGCCAGTCAAGTACGCATATGAAAACCATATAGTTCGATCACGGGAGAGAGTAGGCCATACCTGTCATAACAGGACTACGCAAGGCTTGTTGAGTTTTTGAGTCTGGAGAAATCTTTTGTTTTTCTTCCCGAAATGTTGGGGAAGAAGAAAGGCCATTGGAAGATGCATCCCCATGAGGACTTCCATATTTATTCCCACCAATGGGAGAAACAACTCCCATATATGCAAACTGTGCTCGAAGTGTTGAAAGGCAATCCATAACATTCTTCATAGATCCCTGCAGATTTGAAACACAGCAGATGGATACAGGGAGAGGGAGAGACGCTAGAAGAAGAATAAAATCCTTCACGTGCACAGACCAACAAGTGGGAAAGACTAGCTTTAGTTGACAGCAATATCATTCTTCAAAATTACAGCGAAGGATGTAAAACTGGCAAAATCATGAATATTTTGGTAGATGGAAAGCATAACTATGAACTTCTTACCTAGCATTCAAATGTTCATATGCATAAAATTGTTCTATGCGGAACAATAGGGAAGACAAACTGGATTACCTTCTCCAGGTCTGACAGTTCGAACTTGAGAATCCCCAACTCATCCATGCTTGCCAGAAACTTCTTTACATTTTCAGAGCTAGAACTACCAGCCTAACAATAGAAATGCACTATCAAATCAATTAGGCAAATGCCTAAATCGTCCACTCACAAGTAAGTCGACTATAAAAAAGAAAAACAAATAAGAGACCTTGCATGCATAACCAGGTCTAAACTTATTTAAAAGCTGCAGTAGGACAGTGCCATCGATCAAGCAGGCTCTCAACTCCTCGGATGAAGCTTTTACTGGAAAATTTAAATTAGGAACAATACTATTCATCCACTCCACCGTTACCGCTCGCTGATTGACTGGAGTGAGGGCAAAACGAAGAAGAAATTCAGTTCAAAGGAATAAAACTACTGCAGTTGAAAGGAAAGTAAGTTTTTTCTTACCTTCAATGTCATTGTTACGAATTGCAGTTGATTCAAAAACACCCGAACCGACAGATACCTTTGAGCTATTGGCTCTCCCATTTTGTACCATGAGGTGATCCGAAGCTGAACTCATTGTTTACCTTTGAAGTCAACTATGAAAGCATGGCAAATGCATAATTCCTCACAGTTTTCCAGAGCAGTCCTGAGAAGTTTTTCATAAGTAACCATCATGAGACTGATTTGTGCAAAACGATAAGGAAATACGTGATGATGAAATGAAATCTTAGACCCTTTTTTTTTGCATAATGTGAAACTATTTTCATTAACTTAATTAACTGAAAACAAAAATATATTCCCCTTCAACCAAGAACAGAGTGTTTCATCTGAGTTCACTATAAGAGCAAATATAACTAGGCACTAGATAGATACTGTACGATTGCAGGAATTATTTCCACATTGACGACTCATTTCTGCATTAAGCTGAAAAATGGGGATGTCAAAAGAAGAGAGCAAGCGTCAGATAATTAAAACAAACCACAGTCTAAGACCATGAAGATTGGTTACCACAAAATTTCACAGAAACTGATTCATTTTGCAACAAAATGCAGATACTAAATTCATCCAATATGAGCTGGAATCACCATCCCCATCGGAAAACTTTGCAAAACAGGATTTCTACAAATCATGAGAAAGGAAATAAACTGAGTTGCTGCATATGCACACACTTATACTGGATGAGTAAAAGATTATAATTTTGTTGGAACCCAGATGACAATTACCAAAACCAAGACGAACAGCAAAATGCGGGTACATTCAAGACAATGCGACCACCAAATAAAAAACAAAATGGATTCAATTCAATTGTTAAAAAAAGGAAGCCACCTGAGAGAAAGACGTGGAGCTAAGCAACACACACGTCGTTTTGAGATCAAACAGAAAGAAGACTTGTATATAACTCGGTCATGACATGAGAGAAAGTACTGTTATTAAATTAGACAACAAGAACACAGCAGAGGCATTAGATTTCCATTTAAAAAGGAAATATCAGACTTTGATTTCTTTTTTATTACGATTTTGTTTGGTATTCCGTGTTAATGAAAGAGAAAGTGCGTAAGACGAGGAGTGTGGCATGGCCTTTTCTTTTCTTTTCTTCTCTGTGTGGTGATCATTGAAATGTGGAAAGTGATGTTTTATGTTCCACGCCTCTTACGTGTCCCAATTCATTCTGGTTTGTTTGGAGATTATGTTGTTAACAAGATTGTACTGGCTAGCACTTATCTCTGTTGGAAATAGAGATGGAAAAAAAAAAAAAAATTCTGGTACAGCTCAATTTTGAAAAGAAAAACCTAAAGTCAATCCAACCAAACTGAACTGAACCGAACCACTTAAACTCTACTGTAGAAAACTAAACAAACCCTAAGCCGCACTCTCTCTCACTACTGTCTCAGTTCTCTCTCGATCTCCAGTCACAAACCCTAAGCCGCCCTCTCTCTCACTGACCTCTCTTCTCTTCTCTCAAGCAAGTCTTTGTTTCTCTCTCTTTGATTTTTCTGTTTTTTGCAACTTATTTGGCCATGATATACTGTGGTGTCTATTCTGTATATTACTGTTGGCTTCTTGTCTTCAAATATTTGTGCTTTCGACTTACATATTGGCAGTCAAAATTTCGAAATTAGCAGTTCAACTTCCACTTCTCCCCCGACCTCTTGCACTCCTGCTCCTACAATTTTGCAACCACCAGCTGCAGTGAGGGGCCAAGGAAGACGATCGAGACCCTGTTTGCGATGAAATTGGCGAAGCAGCATAGGAATGTTTGGAGTAATTAATTTGGAAACAATGTTGAGTGGGCTGTCATGGCTGTTGGATTGGAGCATCAAAACCAATTGTGTTGGCTGATAAAGATGGATTCTTTAGCGTTGAAACTAAATTGTTGGTGAGTGAAATTTCCTTTATCTTGTAAGTTTCTGTCTAAAACCAATCAAACAGACGATAAGATGACAGATCACAAATGAACATTTTTCTTTGTCATAATTTTCATTTTGAAATTATGTCAGAATTGTCCCGTGTAACTCATACGAATGACATTCTTGGCTCTTACCAATTGATTAAATTTGGAAAATTCAAGTCTTCTTCGGTGGAATCTCTAAACTATCAGTATAATTTTCCCACATCAACAAAAGAGTTGAACCAATTTTGTATGAACTATAACCATATAGTTTGTAAACCCGTGAGGGAGTGGGTGGTAAAATATTTTTTTATTTATCACTAATGTATTTTGTAGATTAGAAGATGTTGAACAACACCAAAATGACAAAACCAATTGAAAATCAAGCTTTTCAGATTCAAGCCTTAGCATAACATGTGGAGATGTTGAACAAGGTAATAGGAAATTTGAAGGATAGGATGAAGAGAATTGGAGAGACTTGATTTTAAAATAATATTACTTGTGTGTTTTTATTGATTCTTAAGAATAATTATCTTTGTGATGTATTCCTTATACTTTACATTCATGAAGTGATATTCATTAATGAGGGTTCATTTCAATGGTAGTTGTTTTTTAGTTTAGATAATCTATGTGTCATATTCTTATCAAACTCGATTTTTTAATTTTGTAGGATTTGTAATTCTTGTGTGAGTTATTTGATCACGAGATTTGCATTAGTAACTAAAGATTAGATACTTGATCTATACAACATGAGTCATATGCTCAGTTAAGTTTAATAACTTTGTTTCTTAGAGTAAGTTTTTTATTTAATAAAAGGATTATCCATGCCAATAAAATATTAAAAAAATAATTAACTATAAACTAAACTAGAAAAATAGAGAGATAAATGTAGATCAAGATATTTAATCTCGTAACACATGCGTCACGTACACATTTGTGTTTAATAACTTTGTTTATTATATTAATTTTTATTTAAGCAAATGATAATAAAAGTGGTCACGCGCATGAAATTGATTGAATAAAATATAAAAAGATAATATTATGTAAGGTTGCACATATTCTAAGAAAATACTATTGTTTTATATGAAAACCAAGTGAAAAATAAATTATATGTAATCAAAGACTAATGGTTGTAGATATTTGAACTCGAAACTTTAACTACAAGTTTGATTGCATTTAATAACATTGTTTCTTGAGTAAGCACTAAGAAATACCTCTGGGGAGGGTCCTTCAACTAGACCCGCAGTGCCTACTCAAACACAACCAATGAACCACCATGAAGAGGTGATAGGAGAAAAGGTTTAGGATCCGCAACAATATCCAACTTTCTTACAATTAGCAATGCTGACACCTATGGCAACCCCGACGATTATAGAAGTATCAAAGGGTATTGACCAAGGTAAGATGACGACGTTGGAAGCCAGGATAAGAGCCATTGAAGGGGTAAACTTATATGACCCAGTACAAGCTGTAGAAATGTGTCTAGTCCCGAATGTTATAGTACCAAAGAAATTTGTGTTCCTGAATTTATCAAATACACTAGAACACAATGCCCTGTCACTCACCTAAAATCATACTAAAACAAAATGGCAGAAGTAGTGTAGAATGAAAAATTACTGTTACATTTTTTCTAAGACAATTTGAGTGGGGCAGCTTTGAATTGGTACATGAGATTAGACAGCACCAAGATCCATAGTTGGAAAAATCTGGTAGATGCTTTCATCAAGCAATATAAGTACAACATGGACATTGCTCCTGACAGAACAAGTTTTTCCAAACTGGAGAAGAAGTATAAAGAAAGCATAAGAGAATATGCTCAGAGATGGAGAGATCTCGCTGCACAGGTACATCCCCTACTTATGGATAAAGAGATGGTGACATTATTCGCCAGTATGTTAAGAACGCCCAATTACGAACATGTGATGGGTAGTTCAGCATTACAATTCATGGATGCAGTAGCCGTGGCGGAGCGAATAAAGTAAAGAATCATAAGTGGTAAAATTTCTGCACCTGTGGAGATAGAGGGCTTTGAAGGCAAGAAAAAAGATGTCAAGCATTTTTAAGACAACTATAAGTGTAGGAACAACCAATTCCAAAACTACCATAACCTTTTATCTCAAATTTCCAACATCAATCTTCAAGCTAAAGATCCACCTAAAAATTTCCCAAAAAGAAATTACTAGAAACCCCAAGAACAACTACCTCCGCTACCATTTCCTTTGAATGAGATGTATCAAAAGTTGGTAAGCATTGGGCAAGTAGCTCCTGAACCTCATGCACCTTTGCAGCCACCTTACCTTGATTGGTACAAACCCGATCTCACCTGTGAATACAATGCTAGAGCCGTAGGGCATAGCATTCACACTTGTGGTGCTTTAAAAAAAAGATCATGCAATTGATTAAAGCGGGGTGGATAACATTCAAAGAAAATCCAAGTCCTACGCCCCATTAAGCTTCACAAAAATGGGGTCTCAAGTGTCTGCACCATTAAAGTGACCTTGACAAAAAGGGAGTGCGCCAGTATTGGGAGATAGAGTCTGCTTCCATGATTGCCTTCTGTTTTGTTTATGCCTGCGCATTATGTTCCTATTTTGACTTGTTGACAATTTTGCTCGTAACGCCACAAGGCTTTTTTGTTAAACAAACATTTATCTTCAGTGATCATGTATTTTCTTGTGTTTACGATGTGTTCTGGCTTATTGTTAAAATAACACAAGCACACTTTATACCCTTTCATCCAAATTATACTTGATCCCATGATTTCTTAGAGATTTTTGGCAAATCAAAGTCTAGTAAGAAAAGAAATGTCAATATGATGTTTGTTTAACAAATGTGTTTTGAGAATTCAAAAGATTTCATTGAAAGGTAATCTCGTACCTACAAAACCACATATAATAAAGTTAAGCTCTTAACTAAACAAATAATCCAAAAAAATCAAAAAATCATTTTGCATGGAAAAGCAAAGCCAACCTCTTCTCTGCCACCACCTGCTCAACTACAGCTTCCTCCCATCCACTCTCTTTTCCACTCCTTATCCCGGCCAACCACCACACTAGCCTTTCCCCCCATGTTCATTCCTTTGTTCTCCCGGTCGGCATCTCCTCTCTGTCCCCCTCCAATGACTAACTCAACCCCCTCCTGTCAGCTCTCCTCTCCATCCATCGCTGGCCAACTCCTTTATGCCAATGACCTCCCTTCTCTTCCCCATTTGGCAGCATTGTCTGCCCCTAGCCATCAACCTCTCACTGCCTCTTCCTCTAGCCAAACCGAACAGCCCTACCGACTCCACAAATCAGACATCCATGGTGGCTCTCTCTCTCGGCCAGCCTCCATCTCTTCTCTTCTCCTCTCTTGCTTAGCTCCTCCCCTAACACTGGAAGCCACCTGATTCAGAACATTGAAAAGCATATTTGAGACCTAGAGAAGAGAAGAACAATCCAGTTGTGTTTGTGTTGCATTTGTGTGTTTTGTCTATGTTTGCAGGTTACCATGAACGTTACCACCGACAAGAGAAGGAATGGGAGAGGCAAATCCACTCCCCCGTGTCTTGCTTCTCCATCAACGACAGTGCATGGTTCCACATGCCGCCTGAGAAGGGACAGCGTGGTGATGCGCCACCATTGCTCTACTTGTCGCCTCCATTATCAATAATGTTCCAGATGTGGTGTAATTTTAGATGTCATGTGTTTTTTTAAATTGTTGTTATGTTCATTTTTTTTTGTAAATGTTATTTAATGTGTAAAATGTAACAAAAAATAATGAAAAGAGAATGGGTGCTTGTGTTGCATAAAAAAATATAAAATTTGCATTTCAAAAGATAAACAAAAAAAAAGTGTTGTTTTCATGCATATGGTCGGATTCCAAGGTTTTTCCCATCATATTTTTTGTAAAAAAAAATATGTTGCATCTTTCTCATATTTTAAAGTGAAAATTGGATATCTTAACCAGTTTGCGATTATCCATTGGAATTCTATCAAAATATCAAAAATAATTTAATAATCATTTTGTTTTATCTATCATGGTGTAAAATTACATTGTAAAGTATACTCGTAGATCGTTAGAAAACAAGGTTTTAAAAATGCAGTGTAAAATTATTTTAGATTAGACTTTCAACTCTCAAAGAGGTAGAGATTCTCTCACGGAGAGAAATCTACGTTGAACCTTAGAAAAGACCTACACATAGAATAAATGACTTAGAAAAACAATGAAACAACAATGCATCTTACCTTAGGTAGGGTGCACTGGGGGTGATGTGTCTTCCCCTTGCACAACAAGTCCCCTTACCTAGACTCTCGTAGACCAATAGGTTTTCTAGTGACCATAATACTAGGTGGCGACTCCTGATAATTATGGTTATAATTTTTATGACTATATAATACATCTCATTTTCATCGTGCACCGTTGTGTCTCCCATGAGAAGATGACGGGGCGCAAAGCACAAAAAAATTTGTTATCGTGACACTAGTGATGTTGTCTTTCATGGTTTTTATTTTCCTTTTAATACTAAGTTTCCATTTGAGGCTTTTCTTCATTTTTTATTTTCTTTATTTTGTATGTTCTACTTCTTAAGGGACCTACCTACGCAATCTTGTGAGTATGAATATATAACAGTTCATAAGTATATTTGTGTAAAATACATGAGTATAGTATGTTAAAAAAACATATATTGGATATGGGTTCATCTTTTAGGGGTGATATAGATCATCATTCATGCATGATGGGTAAAAATATTATGTTTTAACAAGAAGTTTTGGTTTTTTCTTTTTATACTTCAATTTTAAGATAAATGAAGCATTAGACGAGCCCTAACATCCAAGAGTTAATCTCCTTCTTTCCTTGCGCAAAGATATATATATATATATATATATATATAACAGCTAGTAAAGAAAGAAGGAAAGAATATAGTTAGTTAGTTCGATAGAAATGGAACAAACTTGGCAGGTTGAAAAGGGAGAACAAATCCTTTGCTTCCTGGAAAAGCAAACAAAGAATGCTAGAAACACTATTTGTACACACCTTGTAACCCGAGCTTAAACCAAGCAACAAAGTGTTATCACATATATTTGAACAAAGCTACGCAGTTTTGAATGCTTTGAGGGATTATCCAAGCCTTTAACATTCTAACATCTGATAAAAAAAGAAATAAATTGGAAAGAATAAACCAAACAGCGATATAACCATCATGAGTATTACATTCCCTACCATCTTTATGTTCTACCTCACACACCCTTCTTTAATGGATGAAATGCCTCAACAAGGTGAAATATCTGTTGAAAATAAAGAACTAAGCTGAAAATAGCAAAATTGAAGAACTAACAGTTACTGTTCAAATCAGTAACTTAGTTTGCGTAAAAACCCAAAAAATCAAACATTGTAGCAAACAAGGAAGAACAAGTTCTGTTTTTCTAGAAACCGTGAGACACAAGGCAACTCACACAGATAATTTTAATTGGAAAATTAGGAGCAAAATCATAAGGTTACTGCCCTCCCTTAAGTTTATGTATAGAAGAAAAACTTAATACAAAGATAGAAATTCCAGTCCATTTGTCAAAAAAGTAACCAAACCGATTTTTTTTTAAATCAAACCGAAACCGAACCGAATCTATTCAAAACCGACCACTTTCGGTTCGGTTCGGTCCTGGTTTTTTGGTTAAAAAAATTCATAAAACCGAATTTGGTTTTTGGGCCTTCTGATGGGCTTTTTGATGGGTTTTCTAATAAATTTTCTGATGGGCTTGAAAAACTATTTTCATACCAGAACCCAAAGTATTTTTAATTGTTTTTGCAACAAATACAAATATTAATGTATTAAATTGTTAATATAGTGTTTATTAAGAAGTTTTTTTTTAACCTTTCTAATACTTTTGTTTTGTGTAATTTAGCATGATGAGAAATAATTAAAACTACACAAGTGAACAAATTTAAATTTAAATTACAGAAAAATGCCTTCAAAGGGCTACAAAATAAGCTAGCATCATAAAACATTTCGAGAAATACACCTGGTTTTGACTAATTATCATTCGTTAGTAGATTTAACTTTCCACCAAATTCTACAAAAAAAAATAACATAAATGTTAGATTGAAAATAAGTTGATTAATAGATAATAAAATAAAAATACAAGTGTATAAGAAAAATAACCTGATTCACCTCCATATACTTCACCTGAAGCCACGTACAAGTGAACATCACTTCCGAAACCCAGAGCTCTCAGCATAAGACCAACTTCCTCTAGTGTGAGAGGGCATTTTCCCTGCCTTCGTTCTTTGTCAGGGTTACTTGCCTAAAGGGGGAAACAACACTATTTTCCAGTAAATAGACGGGTAAATAAAGTTTTAGAAGACACTACAGAACAACTATCAAGATTTCAAGAACATAACATGAAAATTGAAAAAGCACCTGTAAGCATCATCAATTATTTTCACTACAGCCTCCTTTCCAATCTGCTTTTTCCTTGCTAAGCCACGAGCAGAGCAAACTGCACAAATTTCACCCATGTATAGCAACATTTATCAGGAGTTGCATTAAACTCTATTGAGGCATGTAAACAAAGAGTTATTACTTTGATTCTAAACAAGAGAGAACCAATTCTTGATAGTAGAAGGGAATATTCAATTTTCTAGATAAGCACCAAAAACACATCTGGAAGGGGGAAAAAACAAAAGACAAGTTGATTCCCCTGTTGATGGACACCAGTCTTGACTATCAGTACCAAAGGCAAACAATAACATTCTATTGAAAATAAACATATCAAACATGCTTCATAAACCATTTAGTATATGCAATGTGTTCTGATAAACTACAGGGGTCTCACGTGCAAGGATTTCCAAGTTCCATCCTTTCTTTTCCTCCCCCACCAAAATAGCATCCAGAGAATGCAAGCATATCAGGTTCAAACCTATATCATGATAACGTTAAATTTGTGTTAATGCTCTGACCCTTTTCTATGCTAACTATTCTAAGCTTCGCATGGGTGAAAAAAATTAATCCCCAGCACAATTCAATAATAAGAAAAACTTGCCAGACAATGATTCAAACAACAATAAAATTTCTAGAAGAAAACTATCATAAATCAAGCATTCAGAAGGATATTACCTCAAGTGCAGGGCAATAAAGTGCTCACTTTTCATTCTCATTCTCTAACCCAAGAAAATAACACTTACAAAATCCAAGAAACGCTAAAGCAAGCATTACAGCAGCAAGGATAATGAGGGACAACCTCCTGCAATACACACAAAAAAGAGTAAATTATGAAAAATTCCAAAAAATAATCAAACACCAAAAGAAATTTTAAGAGCTTTTACTCACATGCTATCCAAAAAAATCAAACACCAGATGTGGGGTTCCCTTCTTCTGCAAGATGACTCCTTATCTCCGATGAAGCCACCACACCATCATTCTCTCTCCCACCAACCACAACATCTATGTTGAGAAAAAAATAAAATAAATTACTCTTGTTATAAAAAAAAAACACACAAATTTCTCAGCTTTTTCACTAAAAAACATAATTTTATACCAAAAAAATATCTTTAATTAATAAATGAACTACCTGGAATGGAAGAAGACTCCCGTGAGAGGCCGAGGGAGGGAGAGACGAGAGGTCGAGCGAGAGGCCGAGGGAGAGAGAGACGAGGAGCGAGAGGAAAAGGAGGGAGGGAGAGGCGAGGCCGCTAGGGTTTCAAGCGAGAATGGGAAAAAATTTCTATTTATATTAATGTTTTAATTTGGTTTGGGTCAATCGGTTTTTTCCGTAAAAAACCGAGACCGAACCGAAACGGATTTTAAAAAAATAATAATAATCGGTTTAATCGGTTTTTTTTTTCAGTTCGGTTTGTTCGGTTTTTTTTCTCTCGATTTTCTCGGTTTAATCGGTTTATCAGTTTTTTTGCTCACCCCTAACTTCTGCTGAACTAAAAATAATCAAAACAGGAAAAGCTAACTAGCTAAATAGGAAAATTAATTTGCTGAGATCAATACAATTTGATCCCTAATAAAAATATAAACCTTGATAATTAAAACACTCCTAATGATCTTCAATTTCTTCAATTGTAGTCTTGGAATCAAAGTTTTCAATCTTCAATCTTCAACAATATTTATACTCGTGCATGTAAGAGGGTCAACATTTCTCTGCAGCTTAATGCCACATATTTTCCTTTGGACAATCCCTTTAGCACCACTTGGACTAGTTATGACATAGTTAATATCTGGAGTCTAATCTTTCCTTGAGACTATTTTCTTTTCACCTAATTTGAGCAACTAGGAACATACTTTTGTTTGTCTTTCATACCTTTTTCTAACCACCTACCGTTGCAAATGATTGGTCAAGTTTGAAGTAGAAGCAATTCATCACCCCTTTTTAGTTTGTTCTCTTCCTTTATTGAAGTCATATCATTGTTTGGACAAGAGGCTAAATTGTGGTTGAATTTATTACAAGAGGTGGATCTTGATGATAGCCACTCTTATTCACTTGAAATAGGAATAAGCATAACATAGGACATTGAAGACCAAAATCCTTAACTAATAGATTGGATACACCAACCTCAACATAAACTCTTGTGGAAGTTAAATGCTTACCACATGAGAATAATAATATTAACACGTAATAGAGCACCTAGAACACTCGCGACATAACTAAAACCCTTGCTAGTCCAATACTCTAACGAAACATGATAAAGCTTGATCCATACCAGAATTTTGGACAACTCATCTTCAGAATTTTGCAAGTCTAGTTTCCAATGCTTATGTACTACATGTCTAATAACATATGACAAGGAGCTCGATCAAAAATAGTAGTTGTATGATAAACTGAATCAAATGTGAAAAGAAAGAATCCATTCTACAATTATAACACTTCCAAGTGATTCCCAAATTAGGTTAGCTATATTATTTACCACTAGGAAAGGGAGTTTATGACCTACAAAGTGCCTAATGAGGGTGGATTGCCAAATATTATAGTCTTCTTCAAAGACTTCAAACAATGGGTTGACAAGTACTCGGTTAGTTTCCAACAAGGGAGTAAAAAGATTAAGTTATAGTACCCAACTAACTTCTCATCACTTCTAACATGTAAATATATAAATCATTGTTTTATCTCACACTATTGAATGTTAGTTATGTCTTAACTAGAGTAAATCCTAAGAAAAATAAGAATGAAAATACGAATGAAGAAGAGTTGGTTGAACATTAGATAGCAGTTATGAAATGGGAGAAGGATGTAAATCATTATCATGATTATTTAGTATTTTTATGAGCTTTTAAATTATTATGACAAAGATTTTACTCATGTCAAAAAGATTTGAAGGCATTTTATAAAAAATGTGATATTAAAGAAGTTAGTTCCAAGAAGTATGCTTGTATTTGATTTTCCAAGTCAAAATGAATTAATAAAATGTCATGGTTGGTCAAGCTTATGAAATCCAAATGACAGCTCATGAGATCCATGATGAAGGCATCTAATTACACAAACAAATACAAGTTGCAACCACCATCAACAAAATTTCTAAATCTTTAAAAGACATTGCTAAAAGTTTGAGGCACAAACAAAACATCCTCCAAATTATAGCTTTTTACTGATTTAAGAGTAGAAAAAAAACCAAGACAAAGTCATTGAACTCAATTGTTCAAATGATACCAAGGAATATTTAATCACTTCTCATGAAAACCCTTCTCTCATTCAAAAATCTCTTGGAATGTTTAGGTAAAAGTAAAGATATTTAATAAAAAAAAACTTATGAAAACAATTTCCACTCCAACCAAGAAAGAAATAATGGATGACATCCAAGCCATCATCAAATAATGACAACCACAACTATAATAAAAATATTAATTCATTTTTTTAGTAAACCCATACATGATGTTATAACATGTTTTAAAAAACATGGTCATACCGCACAAGAGTTACTAGTGTCTATGATTTTTGTATTAATATTCGTAAAGAGTCAGATACATGGTGAATTCATTCAAGAACTACTAGGCATATGTTTTATGATAAAAACTTGTTTAAGACCTATACCATACTAGATGATAAAACAAAACCTACTTGAAGATTCACTCATTATTCATGTAGTTAAAGTTAAAGATGCTTTTATCAAATTTATACCTGTAAGAGAGGTCACAATTAAGGATGTGTTACATAATCCTAAAATATTTAAGAATTTAGTTTTCGATTTCTTTTTGAATAAGTATGGTTTTAATAAAATTATTGAGGTTGATCAATATATACTTTTCAAAAATATATATTTTAAAAAATAGGTTATACACGTAAAGAGATATTTAAGGTCAATGTTAAAATGAATGAAATTTCTACTTATGCTTATATTGTGTCTTGTATGAATGATTGTCATAGTACATTATTTCATATAAATTCTAAATATGTGAGAAATTGAAGTAATCTTAGCTTTTTACCACAACTTGAAAATGAGTTTGAAAAATATGATTCATGTAGCATGGATAAGATTCCAAGAAAACATTTTGGGTAACCTGTCTTTGTTTTATGTTAAGATGACCTATCCATTGTCATTATATCTCAGCTTTCACCATGAGTGTCATATCATGATGAGTTGTTCTTTGTTTCTACTTCACGAGTATGTTTCCCTCATTTATTAGCACCTTATGTACTACAATGTCAATATCTAAACCAAATATATCAATGTGGGACTAAAAAAAACATCAGCATATTCTTGCAGCAGCGAGATCAAGTCCTCCCTTTCTCTAGTTATTATTATAGTCCCTATTTTGAAAAAAAAAATCCCCCCTTGCTCTATACCAATATTAATTGTCTCTTTTCATTTCTCTAGCTAGTTTCCAGACTTGCTTTGATCATTCTACAAACCCATTGAATTCTTTAACATAATCTTCTTTCCATTCATTTTTTCCATTGCAGTTATGTAGTCATCAAATTTTAGCAATTCATTCTCATTATAATGTGCTCATTGTTTTAATGGATTGTCCACTTTTAGACTTCCTTATGCAACCATATTATTTGAGGGTTTTACACACTCTTACTAAGTATTTTGCCTATGTTTTATCTATAAAATGCTTTGATATTCTTTATTTTATGTTTCAAAAGTATTTTTGGATTTGGATTTAAAAAGAAGTAATTTGGATCTCAAATTTGGACTTAAGAGCGAGATAAAGCTAATTGGATAGTTTTAATAAAAGAACTCCAAGTGAAGCGATTCAAACTGGTATGGAAACCTAAGAGACAATTCTACAACTTTCTTGTTTTGAGGTATGAAGAAAATATATGATGAGCAACTAAAATTGAAGAAGCGGAAATGGCTGAAAAGTAGAGTTTATATTTCAAGGATACCTTATTTATTAATAAAGTTCTTTTAGGCTTTGATGATGATGTTATTTTTTTTACTTGGTAATGATTTGTTTTATTTAAGGAATGAGCTTCATGTTATATATTCAAGGAAAAATCCTTTCAGAAGAGGGAGGAGATGATACAAACCAAGTTCAATTTGAATTTGACCTTAAAATATTTATTGATTAGCTTTGTGAGATCAGACATATCTTTTAAACTGTACATCCTATCAAGATAAAAATTACAAGAAAATACTAGGAGATATATTTTTGAATAATATCAGGTCAATTAAAATTTAAAAGCATATTATTTAAATTGGTCAAAGTTGTTGTTATTATCTTGGAAGATTCATTGACAAAGTGTTCTTTCCTGGTTATTTTAAACTCAATCATTCCAGACTTGTTATGGGTTAATTTTATACATCAAAGGGAGATTAAATGAGGCTTATGTAGACCCTAAACTTGTGTATGGACTTTCCCTAAGATTCATTAAAGAATTTGTGTCCTTTCTTGACACAACATAAAATTGCAAGGGAATATGACCAACATCAATATTCCGTAACTCAAAGTTAACGAGAGGAACTTGTAGGAAAGCTAACTTGTCTTTCTCTATTGTATTATTCATCTTAAATAGCATATTACAGGAAAGGTAAGATTGTAATACAGGAAATACAGGGTTGTCTCTTATGCCTTATAAGGAAACATATTTACTGCATATAATGACTATCTAGTAACGTATACTGTACAGAGAAGGACTGGTAGAGAATCATGGAGAAGTAATTGAGGGAGAGAATCATGGTTGACAAATCATATCTCTTCATCCCCCCTCAAGCTCAAGGTGGAATAGGACCGATGAGGAGTTTGTGACGATTAGGTAGAAACTTGGCAGCACACAATGGTTTCGTAAAAATATCAGCGATCTGGGCTGAACCAAAATGAACATCGATCTCAATATGTTTCGTACGATGATGGAAAACATGATGCTTAGCCATGTTAATGGCATTGATATTGTCACAATATAAAGTGGGAGTTGGAAGAGAAAAACCAATGTTGTGAAAGAGATTAATAAACCACATAAGTTCAACAATTGTCGAAGCTAACGCACGATACTCTGCCTCTACTGTGGATCGAGATACTGTGACTTGCTTCTTAGCTCCCCAGGATAACAAATTATCACCCATGTAGATAACAAACCTAGTTGTAGAACGACGATCATCTCTAGAACCTACCTAATCCGCATCACAAAAGCCACATAATGCAATAAGAAGAGTTTGAACAAACTTAAGACCAATATCAAGAGTACCTTTAAGGTACCAAAAAATATGTTTAACAGCAATGAGATGACTATCACGAGGATGTTGCATAAATTGACAAACATTATTGATGGCAAAGGAAATATCAAGTCGCGTCAAAGTGAGATATTGAAGGGAACCAACAAGACATCGATAATAGAGTGGTTCAGTCAGAAGAACTCCCTTATCAGTAGTCAATGACATTCTAGAGGCCATGGGAGTGGCAATTGGTTTAGCTCCATCTAGACCAAACTTTTGAAGTAGAGAGAACAGATAACGTGTCTGAGTGACAGTAATAACAGTCTTTGCATGTTTGATTTAAAGTCCTAGAAAGAGATGAGCTTCACCAAGATTCTTCATGTGAAAAGCAGTTGAGAGATGGGAAACAAGAGTCTTAATTGTTGAAGAGGAGTTCCCTGTCATAGGAATATCATCAACATAAATCAAGAGCATAATAATATCGAAACCTTGGCATCGAGAAAATATGAATTGATCAAATGGACAACGATGAAAACCCAGTTGCTGAATATAGGTACTGAACTTAATGAAACATGCTCTTGGAGCCTGTTTTAAACCATAGAGAGCCTTGTGTAGTTGGCAGACATGATGAGGGTGAGAGGAGTCTTCAAACCCCGGTGGTTGAGATAAAACTTGCTAATATCTTTTAAGTTTTAATTTTATTATTTTCTTGTGACGAGGGTATTCACTTTTAACCCTAGCGTTTTCACTCTGAGCCATTCTCAGTAACATTTCAACGTCATCTTAATTTGCAGAATGCACCAACTCAGTCACTTTTGAGTGTTGTGAATGGAATATTGGATGAAAGCATTGAAAGAAAGAATGACAAGATACCACATGTATGCATCAGGAGTAGTATTCTGTATATTAAATAAGTGTCCCTTTATCAATGTATTTCTGCAACTGCCATGTGTTATAGGTATGGCTGACATTTATTTTGTTTCTCAGCGTGTGGCTTGTCTGTTGAGAAAAGTTGTACAGGAGATTGAACGTTGTATTTCAACTCAAGCGGAACACTTAAGAACAGTAAGAATCATTTTGCCTTTTTCTAAAAATAAAAAAATGAATTGTGTCTCCATGATTGACTGTATCAATGGCAATATCTCTATGCTTCTCTCCCTTCAGCAAAATAATCTATTTAAGGTTCGTGAGGAGAAGTACCAGTCGAGAATCAGAGTACTTGAAGCCCTAGCTTCTGAAACTGGTGAAGAAAGGGGGGTATGGAAAACTTAAGACTAGACTGGTACAAACCTTCCCACAATACACCTGGTTTTCTGATATTAATATTTTTGCAGGTTGTTATGGACCGGGCTCAACAAATTAAGGTATGTTTTAGACACAAGAAGAAACAACTCTCAAGTTATTTACACCATAACTTGCTCATTGAACTGCTTTTATTTGTTACTCTTTTCGGAATTATTTTGCTATCTTATCACATACTGATATTAGTTGGTCCTTATGTTCTGCAAAGTACTTCTGGTGTCCTGACAGATGTCAATCTGTTTTGGGTAGTTCTCCTTTTGTGGACTCCTTTGAGCTGTTAGCTAGACTACATAAATATATTCTGTTTGTGGTTTGTGTCAATTTTTTTAGAGAATAATATAAATCATATTCAGGGGTCTCACCTAAAAACTTGAGTTTTTAGGTGAGATGGTTCCTTAACATGATATTAAAACCTTGTTGACCTAGCAGTCACGAGTTTGAATCTCATCACCTTCATTCTATTTGATAAAATCAAGCACAAGATAGTGTGAGTCTATGCAAGTTTCAAGCCCAAAGAGCTTTCACTTAAGGGGGTGTGTCAGAGAATAATATAAATTATATTTAAGGGTAAAGCTTTTAGGTGAGATGGTTCCTTAACAAGTTTTTCTTCTATATCATCTGGCTAGTTTAAAAAGTATTAGGATGTTTACATTTTACTATATAAAAAAGAAAGAAAAGAAACATTTGCTTGTACTTGTTTTGCGGATGATCTCTTCCTAGACTAATAGTACTTTTTTATTCTTTTATTTGCTTGGACATCGCATGGTTCGATTTTAAGGATAGCATCGCCACTTCAAACATGACAAAACGTGCAAGAGAAAGTTTACATAATATTAGAGTGGACCATATCGAGTCATTGACCAAGTATTTTATTTTGATCGAACGTTTCTTCGAACAAAATAGTTTTGTAGATGAAGGTTCAAAGGAATAAAGAGAAGGGATTCATAAAGACTGCTCATTTACTCCATGATACAATTAGAAACAAGGATTGGATTAGAGTGGCAAACAGATAATCATTACAAAGGAAACCTTACCAACTCTTCCTCTCTGAAAATAATAATAATACAAAGAGAAACAGTTGCATCTTCTTTTATTCCTTCGAAAATTTAAACATTTGTTCTCTCATCATCTTCATTGCAATGTACATATTATGAGTGAACACCGACAACCTCAACATGGAACACCCATGACACCACTGTATATACACTCGCCAAAAAACACTAGCAGTAAAAGTACACTACCACCACCATTAGCTTTCTCTCCCTCTTAAATAATCAAAAATTTGCTGCCTTGAAGTTCACCAATTCAATGTTCATGCCACAGCAGAGATGCTACAGTTTCGCCCATCTCTGTGGAGACAAACAAACCCTTCAATCCTTACTGCAGCTGGCGTGTGCCCAAATTTCATTCGGACACAACCTCCTTTACGTGCAGATGACAAGGATGGGGATGGTGGTGCAGGCGATAACGGGGTTATTTTTTCAATACCAAATTGAGCATCTTGGATTACAGGATTTGATACCCTACTTGGTGGTGATCCACTGTAAAATGGCGGTGATGTTGCCGCCTGGAAACCGGGTTTGTCCCGTCCATAACCTCCCTGCAATAATTTGTATCAACAAGTTTCCTTTTCACAGTAAATATGAAAATCGATATGATTCTCTTTATTTGGGACAGAGAGAGTCTAAACAAATTCAACTCCTACACTAATTGGCAAGGGAAAGTAACTGCGCAATTAATTATCTTCTTCAAGAATGTATAGCCAGTGAGGGAGCTCAAACAAATCTAAACCATGAACACAAAGAAAACTCAAACAGCAATGGGTGCCAATAACACCTTTTCACAACTTACACATAAGAAATTCGATTTAAGATTATCCAAAAACAAAAGGATGCAAGGGTCTTTGATACTTTTTGAGTACAAGCACACGCTGACCTCAATCAAAAACATTAAAAAGGTAGTAATTAGAAAATAATAACTTCAGAAATTTGTAGCCAAAATTCATCTCCAACACACAGCAATGAAGAACAAAAAACTCTTGAAAGTTGCTTAAAATAATTAGAGACGTGGATCTCTACACGGCTGACCCTATTTACCCAAATTAACCAGTACATTGCAGAAAGAGATGTACCTTAGTAAGAATTATGTCTAGCAGCTCTGCCCCGGCTTTTGAATCTACCATCTCCGCATGGTGACTGCATATAAGACTAAAATTATTCATAGTAAAAATACAAAAATAAAAAATAATCATAAGAAAAGGGTACAATTCATGGGATCAAATAGGGAAAACATACTTGACGGGCAATCTTAGATGTCTGATTTGTTCACTAAGAGGAGGATTTAAAAGTCCCAGTCTCCTTGGCTTTGGACAAGCCACAGACTCCACCACCACCATCCTCTCCCTTTCCTCACAACCTCCTGTGATGGCGCTCTTTTGCTCATATCCATAATAATTCATTTTCACTTATAAACAAATCACGAAGCCGAACCTCTGTAAATAAACGAACAATAAAAGAAAATCAAAATCATTGAAATTCAAGTGAAAAAGGAAAAAAAAAGTCGCAACGCTTCAAAGTTTAGGTCAAAAGATCATCTGGCTCACCAACAAAAACATCACATCATTATGAAGGATAGAGCTTTAGGCAAAAAACAAAATATAAGGGACACCAACAAAAGCATCAACACTATAAATTTTAATATCACATGATAGAAATCTAGAAGAAAAAAAAACTTGTCAGGAGAAAGGGAAGAGAGAGGAAAAGAGAAGGAAAGACCTGAGCTGAGCTGAGCTGAGCTGAGCTGCCACGAAGACCTCTCCACAAAGAGGAGAGATTCAAGGAGGAGGAAGAGAGAGGAGGAATGAAAGCTTAGATTTTTAAGGAGAGATAAAAGAGAGTTAGTGGAAGAGAGATAAGGATGGGTTAATAGGACGGGTGATAGATTGGAATGGCGATGAGAGTGCAAGAAAGTGAAGATGGGAAGAGGTCTTAGGTTTGTGTGTAGTCAAGAGTTGGGTTGGTTTTGTGAGATTGATGTTATTTATCGTTGGATTATTATTATTATTATTATTATTATTATTATTATTATTATTATTATTATTATTTTATTGTCTCGATTTTTGTGCCGTTGGTAACATGTACAAGAAATTCCCAGGAGACAATTTGCTTTATTCTTAGATTTTGGAATTGATTTTTTCAAAATATGTGAAAGTTTTAGACAAATTAAATGGTTAGAATTTTATTAAAAAAAAAATATATAGTTTAAGTATAATTATGTTTTTAAGTAGTATCTTTTTGTGTCATTACTATTTTTAATATTTAGCCTATATTTAAAAATATATTTTTTAGTTTATTAATTATTTTAAATAAAAATCAGCTCAATCTGTTTTGATGATCCAATGATCAAAAGATAAGATTTGAGATCTAATTGACAAAAACGAATGAAGGAGATAAGGTGTTGGGTCAAAAAAGATAAATGAAAGTAAAAATAAAAATAGGTCACTAAAAACACACTCAAACTCCATTTTTTTCACAACTGGTATTGTTAGAAAGATATTCAAAAGACAATTTCAATAACATCTTAAAAGATCCTCAAATGATATTTTAATTAACTCTTAATTAACCTTGAACAAAACATCTAACCAATTACCATCATATTTGGTGGTCTTCTAAAATCTTGTTGTAATCATTTAATCGAGATCTTTTTAATGATACCAAATATATCAAAAACAAAGTCACAATGTGTCCTTAATGGCCAAGTTTTCCTTATATATTTTTTCTTTCCCTTTTACTTATAATGTCAAATCAACTTATCTCTTTTTTTATTTACCTTAGAGATCTTGAATTTCATTTCTTGGTCATTAGATCATAAAATTCTAGATTAAACTTTATACTTGTTAATTATTCAAATGAGAAATGACATATTTCCAACAACAATTGATAAAACTATTATATTTATCTAATTCTTTTTTAACATGTGTTATTTCCAAAAAAAACTTTTAATATAATAATGTTAGAATGATAAAATACTCATGATTTTATGATAAAAGATGGAAACTATCTTATCCACATGATCATCCACACATGTTTTTTTTTATTAGTCCATTTTTGCCCCCTTTTTTTTAAGGAATTTAGTGGTCCATTTCATGTTGAATAAAAGAAATTAAGCAAAAAAGAAGAAGATGATATTATTATATTTTATAATAGAAAAAAATCTTAATTGTAAAGGAAAATTTGATGTATATATTTTCTAAATAGTTTAATAAATATATGTTTTTAACAATATTAAAAAGTAATATTAATGTTAACTAAAAAGTAAATTGTAAATATAAGAAATATATGCAAATTAAGATATATGATCTTTGTATAAAGGTTGTTGAAAAATCCTAAAAATACAACCTTAGAACATCAATAAAACCAATGCCTTAACCCAGAATATCACTAAATTAGTCTAAGAAAATTAGATTAATTTGGAAAACAATTCTTCTCATCCCCGATCCACTTTTCTGAATGGTAACAAATATCTCAATGAACTTGTTTTTGTGATTGAAAACTCGTTGACACCAACTCATTATCTTTTATTAAATTTATGTTTTCTAAATTTAACCAAGGAATTTAAACATGAACAAAAAAGAAGTTAAATTAAAATGTATAATTTTTAAACTAAAGGGACCAAAATAGAATTTGAAAAAAATCTCAAAGCATTTCTCCTTAAAAAGACGTTAAACGAAGAATGTTAGCTAAAACAATTATGTACTTTTCCTTCACTTTCAATTTTAGCTCCCTTATTTTAGTTTTTTTTATGTAAATAATAAAAGTGATTATTTTTTCGGCAAAATCAAGCACCAATTCAATGTCATAATTTTTTTGATAACATAATAATATGTTAAAAGGCAAATTAAAACACATTATCAAGATTGATACCCAACTAATTTGAAGGAAAAAAATTAAAATATAAAGTTATATAAAGTTAAATTTCTAACACCCAAAAATATATATTTGTAGTTGTTATTAATATTTTAATGAGTTTCAATTAATATTTAAAATTTAATAAAATAGAATCACCATTAAAATATAATATCCTTCACCTTTAATTGAGTTATATTTTTTGATAATATTTTTAATACCTGCAAGAAAGGGTAGTAGCAAGGAAATATTTTCTCACACATTCCTTGACATGCTTAAACTCGAAGTATCTCTCTACTCATATTTCACTCAATTGAATCTAGCTTTTCACTATAATAATCTCAGTGTGCTATTTACTTCACTATTCATTTACTTAAGTTCTTAAAAGTAACTTATCAACTTATCCAATAATTTAGTGAATTTATAATATTAAAAATCAAGAATTATGCTTTTTATAAATTTGTAAGCTAGTCCTTTTATTCTTTAAAATTAGTTTTTTTTTTTAATCAAAGTTGATTTTTTTTCAATCTCCAAATTATGCTTGTTATATGCATTTTTTTTATTGTGTTTGTAGGAGGTAAGAATTGAAAAATCAATTAAAAATGAAAATTGCTTTAGAAAATAAATAAATAATTAAATTTCCATATTAAAACAATGTAAGGTTTAAGTTATAAACAAATATGAAAATAGAAAGACTAACTTTTAAAACCAGACGAATGAATTACTTATTATTTCATAGAAAAAACACAAATATATATAAATCATAATATACTAAATTAAAAAACTCCATCAAAAATTCTCTTTTTTTGGATTATATTTTATGATAGTTTTTTAATGCTTAATCTCTTATAACACCCGGGGACGATTTAGATAGAGCATAAAATCAAATATTATTCGGAAAACAAATATATTTAGATCCATGATCCAACGAACGCTCACACATAGTTGTGGGTTCAATTTCCAGAAAACAAATATAAAAAAATAAAGCGAAGCTGCTAAAAACAAGCCCATTCTAATTCCCATTTCGGCAGCTCATACGTTTAGGGGTATATAACCTGGTGGGCTTGTTACTTCATTCTCCTAACCAGGCTTTTAGCAGCCCACTTACGAAACTACAATTGCCTCCATTGACTACATAATAATAATAATAATAATAATAATAATAATAATAATAATAATAATAATAATGAAAGAGTAACTTTTTTATTTAGTAAAATAAAAAAAAGTTTTATTTTATTTTATTTAGAGAATAGATCTTAAAATGATATAGGTTATTAATTTCACAGGTTGAGATTACAAATGGAATGAATTTGGTTTTGAAATATTAATTAATTATAGTATTAAATTTAAAATTTCACAAGATATTATATTTTTATTTTAATTGAAAGAAATATTTATCTGCATTTCTTATTTTAAATGCTAGAAAAGGTTTGCTTGCTTAATTTTCTGAGTCTGTGTTGCTTGTAAATCTCGATAAATAATAAATAAATGTAGACCCATTTACAAATAATGAATAAATACTACTGCACTGTGAAAGAACAAATTATTTTAATTGAGAATTAATCCTAGATATAATCAAGCTCTTCATGTGTATGTTATGGTTATAGATTTTCAAGGAGCGTAACGTAATGACAGAGAACTTGCGATCTACATAACAAATTTCAAATTCGAATCGTAACGTTCATCTTGAAATTGTTGTTCCTTTGCAAGAGAGAAATCATATAGATGAAGTCAGTACATGGCATAAAATGAGTGTGTATGGGGCAAGATGGGAATAAATTATTATTAATTTGTAGATAATGTGGGTTCTAGAAGCTCATTTGCAAGAGAGAAATCATATAGATGAAGTCAGTACATTGAAGTTCTAGTTAGGATTGAAATTGATGAGGGTTTCGAAGACAAAATGGTAAGAAATTAAGATCCAACATAAATTCTTACCAACAATACAGTGTCCTGGTTTGGTGAGCATTTTAACCACTCTTGGCAACCTTGATCCACATATATTTAAATCACGAGAATACTATACATTATTTTGAAGCAGTCATCTAAGGTCGTGTCATCATCCATGCCAATCATTCATTATTTCGATAATCAAACAATCTACCTTAACATTCTGCTTCTTCCTTTTATTCTCAAATTAAGTTGTCGGGACATGATAGTGGCGACTAGCCTTTCACGATTTTGAATTAATTCATTAATTAATTACGACACTTTACATTAGCTATTACTTATGAGGATCCTTGTTGTTTTTATAGGAAGAGGTATGCATAGGAGAATAAAAAATGGAAATTCACAAGTTATACAAAGAAAAGACATGGGTTAATGGTTAACTACATTATCTTGAATAATTTTTATTTTTATATATAATATTAATGTAAAATGGTAATTACAAATGAGTTTCTTTAATGCTATAAAATATTTAAAGGGTTAAACTAATTTGAAATAGATGTATGTAACATTTCTCTTGTTTGATTACTTCCTCCTCCTCTTATGGATGGTAATGGAGGTTCATTGCTTTTTGCCTTTACTTTTATAGAGGCCTACTAATCTTAATACATGCCTTCATTCATATCAAACATAATTTTTAATTGTTCATACCTAGCACGATGAGGTTAAAACTTCTATAATGGGCTTGAATGCCAAGTTGATATTTTGGATAATACAATAATTTTCTAGTTCTGATGATCTAAATTATTCTTCCTAGCCGAAATGGTTGATGAATAATACGTGATACCTACAAAAGAATTATTCTTTTGTGAATTTAGGCTTGACTAATGCTTAAATAGGTATCGTTTAAGAGAAAACAAGATAATATTTTAAAGATGAATTTTAAGAATGAATATACAATAAGAAGTGGAGAGAAAAAAACCCTTATTTGAGAAATATCTTGGCCTTTCTTTATAGCCTTATAAGGCTTATCGCCTTTTTAAGAGAAAGGGTTAAAGTGTAATATTTATGACTCATCGTGAAATATGTTTGACTCCTCAATTCGTTACGAAGTAAAATATCTCCTACTTATTAAAGTAATCATGCAAACCAAGATTATTTAGAGTATAAAAGGATCATAGACTCAAAGCTTTAATTGAGTGAAAATATAATGGGTATGACAACTCATCAGATCCATACATGTTTAGGCTTAACACTCAATTAAGTCTAGAGACAGTATGATGCGGATCAGCCCAACACCAAGCGTAATCATGCCAACGATCCATTGGAGGTGCCAATTGGGCCAATCACAAGAGCTAGGGAAAAGAAGCTTAAAGAAGCATTGAATGGGCTTGTTCAAAACTTATGGAGCAAGATGGACCTAGAAGGGCTTGGGACATTTAAGGAGCATGAAGGACAACATTTAATTCATCTAATTCAGGTCCAAGAAGAACCCAATTCATGTGGAACAAGGGGTTGATATGTCCGGCCCAATACCAGCCTTGTTAGGCTTGTTTTATTTCCTAATGCTACAAGCATAAAAAGCCAGCAATTTATTCTCCTAATTAAGTAAGGAAGTTGGCCATATCTTATTCCTAAAGAGGGGAGGACTATTTAATGCTTTTCCTAACATAGTAGGGAAAGTAATTAAATCAGCAACAAAGGAGGAAATTTATCCAAGCTAATCAAGGACATCAAAGGAAAGGGGGCAACAACACAAATTTGATTCTAGCATATTTAGGATGGTAATATTCAAATTTTTATTATTTTTATTATTTTCTTCCTAGTTTTTGGATTATTATTGCTTATTTGGGTCAATTGTAAGTGGGCTTCATATAAGTCCACCTAAAGGGGGTCCATTAGGGTTTCTTTAAGTCTAGAGTCAGTATAAATAGAGGCATAACCAAACATGTAAGGTTACGCAATTTTCAGATCAATAAACTTCTTTGCAGCACTTGTGTGTTGGTGGGATAATCTCCCTTCCTTGGTTCTCTAAAGAACTGAAAGCGACTTATCAAAGAACAACTGACTTCGTGGCGTCATCCTTATACTTCTCGTTCATGAATCTATATTCGTTGGGTGGGGGTTTTCATTTCCAATAGTGCTGGTGCCTAGGTACAAGTTATCTTTGTGTCACACTCCTATCAAACCTGATTTACTTGGCTTTCCGGGAATTGGTGTCTTTGCGTGTGGGTTGCGTGACCACGTGATCTCGAGGTTCGCATCATTTGGTATCAGAGCTTGGCTCCATTAATCAGGTCATATCCTTCTAAAATTTTCGTTTCTTATTGTTTCCACAAAAAAAAATCCTTAATGTCCAATTTCTTCTTCTCTTGATTTGGTATCATATATATAAGAAAAAAAGAGAGGTTATTTCGTTTGGTTCTTGACCAAATCAGTGGCATAAAAAAAAGAGAGAAAAAAAAGGAAGAAAAAATAAAGTCATTCAAAAAGGCATTCGTTTGTTTCTGCCGCAAAAAAAAAACTAAACAAAGGAAAATTTGACCAAATCAAGTCAGAATGAGCTCAAATTTGATTATGTTATTACTGGGACCCTAATCGCACCACATATTGATTTTGGGGTCAATTGGATATCATTTACTTTTGGTTTCAAATTCAGGACTAATTAGGTCTGATTCATAACGTTTTTTGCGTCAGTCTATCAAACCTTATCGTAAGGTACTAAAACTTTATATTCTGTCTATTTGGGTTGGTAGAGCACTATATCTGAAATTTTGGCTCAATTGGACATCATTTACTTTAGGTTCCAGATCCAGACTTAACTCAAACGAGTCTGTTTTGCGTCAACTTTTGAAATTCACTTTCTTTTTGTTGTTTTTATTTCTTGCAGTTTATTTTCATCTTATCCAACATATCTGGGTGTTGTTTCATTGTTTTTCATATCTTGTTTCTGTTTTTTATTCGAGTCTTCAGTTTCGTTCATATTTCGGATAGACTCGCTTGCTACTCGTGGGACTATCATTGCAGTTTTGTTTTGCTTGTTTTCCGGTTTTTATTGCTTCTTGAGTCATATATACATATTTGGATTGCGCTGCCAAGTTGGTTTTATTTGGTGTTGGTTTCAGTTTCGCAAGAACCGTAAGAAGGTGAGACGAGAGGTGTGAGCGTGTGAGGTCATTCAGAGTGTTTGAGCGAAACACGAGTGACGTGAGGATACTTTTTTTTCACTAACCAATTTTTGCAGGTATTATCATGTCAGATCAAAACAACACACCACCTCATCCCGAGGGAGATCTTACGTTCCAAATGCAAGCCATGACACAAATGATTGAGAAGATGAATTTTGTGATGGGAAACGTGTGTGATAGACTTGATAGGGTGGAGAAACGTAGTAACGAGGCTGGTACAAGCACCCAAAATGTGAGGAAGCTTGGGGCTGAGCCGAAAGAAAACAGTGGCAGTAGGACCGAAAGGCCACGGTGGGCTGATTATGAGGATTTTGAGGAGGCTGTTGATGATATTGGTGATGGTGATTTTGAGGATGAGGCCATAGGCCATCGGGAAGGTTTTCGGCAACCTAGAAACCGAAGGGATTTTGGGAATAGAACTAGGGGCCAATTCGGCCAAAGGGAAAATTTCTGTAGAGTTGGGGGACATGCTGATTTAGATAGTGATTTGGATTCTATCAAACTGAAAATACCTGCTTTTCAAGGTAAAAATGATCCCGAGGCATATTTGGAGTGGGAGAAAAAGGTGGATTGGATTTTTGAATGCCATAACTATTCGGAGGCAAAGAAAGTGAAATTGGTTGTCATCGAATTCATGGATTATGCACTGATTTGGTGGGATCAGAATGTTATTAGTAGAAGGAGGAGTGGAGAGAGGCCGGTAGTGTCGTGGGAGGAGATGAAAGTGTTAATGAGAAGACGATTTGTGCCTAACCACTATTATAGAGATTTGTATCTGAAATTGCAGGGCTTGAATCAGGGTTCTAGGTCCGTGGATGAGTATTTCAAGGAGATAGACATCGCCATGATTCGGGCCAATGTGATTGAGGATCGGGAAGCTACTATGGCTAGATTTCTAAATGGGCTGAATAGGGACATTACGCATGTTGTAGAATTACAACATTGTGTGGAATTGGAGGACATGGTCCATATGGCAACGAAGGTGGAGAGCCAAATAAAGAGAAGGGGCAGTACACGTTTTCAGACCAATTCGGCATCATCTTCCTCAATATGGAGGCCGAATTATAAGACAGAGGGGGCTTCCCAGCCAAAGCCTTATGCAAGGGCCGAACCACCTAAGGCCAAAAAGGATACTCATACGGATGGGAAAGGTAAATCTGAATATCAACATACTCGTGATAGAGATATTAAATGCTTTAAGTGTTTGGGGAAGGGGCACATTGCATCTCAGTGTCCAAACCGAAGAGTTATGCTTACAAGAGATAATGGGGAGGTTGAATCTGAAAGTGACAAATCTGAAAGTGAAGAGATGCCACCTTTGGTGGATTGTAGTGATGAGGAGATTGCATATCCTGTTGAGGGAGAGGCCTTGGTTATAAGGTGTGCCTTGAACATGCAAATCAAAGAAGATGATGCGGATCAGCAACAGGAAAATATATTTCACACTCGATGTCATATCCAAAACAAGGTATGTAGCATGATAATTGATGGAGGTAGTTGTGCTAATGTTGCTAGTGATACCCTTGTGAAGAAATTGAATCTGAGTTGCATTAAGCATATGAGGCCTTATAGATTGCAATGGTTGAATGAATGTGGTGAAGTGAGGGTTACTAAGCGAGTTACGATTACTGTTTTCTATTGGGAAGTACTCTGATGAGATTTTGTGTGATGTAGTCCCAATGCATGCTAGTCACTTACTTTTGGGGCGTCCATGGCAGTTTGATCGGAAAGTGATTCATGATGGGTTTAGAAATAGGTTCACTATTGTAAAGGATGGTAAAACCATCACTCTTGTACCTCTTTCTCCAAAACAAGTGTATGATGATCAAATCAAATTAAAAAAAGAATGTGAGGATGAGAAGAGTGAAAATTCAAGCGAGGACAATGGTGAGAGAAAACCATCAGATTCGGCTAAACCTAAATCATTAATTAAACCAGTTGAGAGTGGAGGTAAAAACAGAGGAGTGAAGAAAGTAACCTTGTGTGATGATAGTAGTGTGGAAAAATTAAAGAAACAACCTAATTTTTATGCAAAATGATCTCAAATCAGATCTGCATTTTTCACTAATAAGCCAATGATCTTACTTGTGTATAAGGAGGCTTATTTTAACACTAACGATCTTGATTCTGCTATTCCTAGTGTGGCTGTTTCTTTGATGCAGGAGTTTGATGATGTATTTCTTGAAGACATCCCTAATGGATTACCACCATTAAGGGGGATTGAACATCAAATTGACCTTGTGCCCGGAGCTTCGATTCCTAACCGTCCAGCCTATAGAAGCAACCCCGACGAGACAAAGGAGCTTCAAAGGCAAGTAGATGAGTTGATGATGAAGGGTTACATTCGTGAGAATATGATTCCTTGTGCTGTGTCAGTGCTACTTGTGCCTAAAAAGGATGGAACATGGAGGATGTGTGTTGATTGTCGTGCCGTCAATAACATCACGGTAAAGTATCGACATCCTATTCCTAGGCTTGATGACATGCTAGATGAGTTACATGGATCATGTATTTTCTCTAAGATTGATCTAAAAAGTGGGTACCATCAGATTAGAATGAAAGAGGGTGATGAGTGGAAAACTGCATTTAAGACTAAGCATGGGTTGTATGAATGGTTAGTCATGTCGTTTGGACTTACGAACGCGCCTAGCACGTTTATGCGTTTAATGAATCATGTATTGCGTGCGTTTATAGGTAAGTTTGTTGTTGTGTATTTTGATGACATTTTGATCTATAGTAAGAACTTAAATGAGCATCTTGATCATTTGCGTAATGTACTTAGTGTGTTGCGTAGTGAGCAATTATATGCTAATCTTAAGAAGTGTACCTTTTGTATGGGAAAAATTGTGTTTCTTGGCTATGTCGTAACTGCGCAGGGTATCGAGATGGACAAGGAGAAAGTTAAGGCCATCCAGGATTGGTCTACACCAAAATCGGTAAGTGAGGTAAGGAGTTTTCATGGGCTTGCGAGTTTTTATAGAAGGTTTGTGAAGGATTTTAGTACTATTGCAGCACCTTTAACTGAAATTGTTAAAAAGTCTGTTGGATTCAAATGGAATGATGAACAGGAGAAGGCTTTTAATTTGTTGAAAGATAAACTTTGTTCGGCACCTGTTTTAGCTTTGCCAGACTTTACGAGAGCTTTTGAAGTTGAATGTGATGCGTCAGGTATTGGTATAGGAGCTGTGTTAATGCAGGATAAAAGGCCCATTGCGTATTTCAGTGAAAAACTTAATGGGGCAGCTTTAAATTACCCTACATATGACAAGGAGCTCTATGCGTTGGTAAGAACTCTAGAGACGTGGCAATATTACCTGTGGCCTAAGGAGTTTGTGATACATTCTGATCATGAATCATTGAAGCACTTGAAAATGCAAGATAAGTTGAGTAGGAGACATGCCAAATGGGTGGAATATATTGAAACCTTTCCGTATGTGATCAAGTATAAGCAAGGAAAAGAAAACATTGTGGCTGATGCACTTTCACGCAGGTATGTTCTTTTATCTACTTTGGATGCTAGATTTCTAGGATTTGAACACACAAAAGAATTGTACAAGGATGATAGTGATTTTGCTAATGTTTACAATGCTTGCGAAACTTCGGTTTTTGGGAAGTTTTATAGACTTGATGGATATTTGTTTAAAGAGAGTCGATTGTGTGTTCCACTAAGTTCTATGCGTGAATTGCTTGTACATGAAGCACATGGGGGCGGGTTGATGGGGCATTTTGGTGTTGTTAAGACTTTGGATGTGTTGCATGAGCATTTTTTTTGGCCTAAAATGAAAAAGGATGTGCAACGCATATGTGACAAATGCATAACTTGTAGGAAAGCAAAGTCTAGGACTCAACCACATGGCTTGTACACCCCTTTACCTGTACCTAAGGAGCCGTGGGTAGACATTTCGATGGATTTCGTCTTAGGTTTACCTAGGTCAAAACGGGGTAAGGACTCAATCTTTGTAGTTGTTGATAGGTTTTCAAAGATGGCACACTTTATTCCATGTCATAAAACCTATGATGCCACTAACATTGCTGATTTGTTCTTTAGGGAGATAGTACGACTTCACGGGGTCCCTAAGAGCATTGTTTCTGATAGAGATGTTAAGTTCCTTAGCTATTTTTGGAAGGTGTTATAGGGAAATTTGGGTAGTAAACTGTTGTTTTCAACTACTTGTCACCCCCAAACAGATGGACAAACCGAAGTAGTTAATAGGACCTTAACACAACTTCTGCGTGCACTCTACTACTGAATTTTCACCATTTGAAATTGTGTATGGATTTAACCCATTAACTCCAATGGATTTGATTCCTTTACCTATTGATGAAAGGGTTAGTTTGGATGGTAATCGTAAAGCACAAGTGGTGAAGACACTCCATGAGAGTGTGCGGCAACAGATTGAAAGGAGGAATCGTGTGTATGCGACAAAGCCAATAAGGGGCGCAAACATGTTGTCTTTCATCCTGGCGATCGGGTTTGGGTGCATATGCGCAAGGAGAGATTTCCGGCCCATAGGAAATCAAAGCTATAACCACGAGGAGATGGGCCATTTCAGATCCTTGAGAGGATCAATGACAATGCTTATAAAGTTGATTTGCCAGGTGAGTATGGTGTTAGTGCTACCTTTAATGTTTCTGATCTTACTTTGTTTGATGTAGGCGATGATTCGAGGTCGAATCCTTATGAAGAGAGAGGGGATGATACGGATCAGCCCAACACCAAGCGTAATCATGCCAACGATCCATTAGAGGTGCCAATTGGGCCAATCACAAGAGCTAGGGCAAAGAAGCTTAAAGAAGCATTGAATGGGCTTGTTCAAAACTTATGGAGCAAGATGGACCTAGAAGGGCTTGGGACATTTAAGGAGCATGAAGGACAACCTTTAATTCATCTAATTCAGGTCCAAGAAGAACCCAATTCATGTGGAACAAGGGGTTGATATATCCGGCCCAATACCAGCCTTGTTAGGCTTGTTTTATTTCCTAATGCTACAAGCATAAAAAGCCAGCAATTTATTCTCCTAATTAAGTAAGGAAGTTGGCCATATCTTATTCCTAAAGAGGGGAGGACTATTTAATGCTTTTCCTAACATAGTAAGGAAAGTAATTAAATCAGCAACAAAGGAGGAAATTTATCCAAGCTAATCAAGGACATCAAAGGAAAGGGGGCAACAACACAAATTTGATTCTAGCATATTTAGGATGGTAATATTCGGATTTTTATTATTTTTATTATTTTCTTCCTAGTTTTTGGATTATTATTGCTTATTTGGTAAAAAAAACACATAGACAGGTGCACATACACGCGCGAAGCAAGGTTATGTTCTTTAAAAATAATTTGTAATTTCTGCCACTTTCATTCATTAGAATAATAATAAAAGAAAAAAAAGGAAAAGCAATAATAATAAAAAAAAAACAAAAAAGAAAAAAAAGGAAAAGCAATAATAATAATAATAAAAAAAAGCAACGACAGTTGCTTTCAAATATCATTCAAATAATAATTAAAAAAAAGCAACACGTACATGCTGCTTTCCAGCGCAATGTGATGGCTGAGGGGTTCGAACCCCTGCGCGCTGAATTTCCATCGCGCAGGCGAGCCACTCAGCCACATGTTTTTTTTTTGTTAATTACACCATAGAAAGTATAAAAACTATCGCAGGTAAAAAAAACACATAGACAGGTGCACATACACGCGCGAAGCAGGGATGGAAAATGGCCAGTTCACAGTGCACATGAGTGTAGGTGCACAGTGGATGGCCGAGCTGTTTTAGCTCTTTTAGTAATAAAGATATAACTTATGTAAAAAAATTAACACGATTCCTCTTAATTGTGTAATATTGAGACAACAAATTATTGGAATAACTCAGATCATCGTGGATTTATCTGTCAAATACATAATTTGAGTCATGATAACTTTGTATAAATCAAATCAAATTAATTATCAACTAATCTAATATTGATGAATAAATTTTTAAAAATAATTGAAAAAGGACACAAAAAATGGCATGTGTTAACCTATCAAAGTTATGAGACTGAAATAATTCTATATAAAGCAGATCAAAACAAATTATGAAGCTTAATTCTTAATCAACTGACTTTTTTTTTTGGATAACGTGGGAACCACATGACCCGGAAAGCGCACTTTGTGGGCCCAGAGCATGCGTAAACCCCCGGTTGTCCCAGACTCTTAACTGAAAAATAAAATTGAAAAACAAATCTAAAAAATAACTCAATAAAACAATTTGAGTGGGAAAAAAAATCATGGTGTGCGTACGCTTACCCCACCCAGGTCATAAAACAAAACCAAAAAATGTAAAATAAAAAAAATGGGTCCGGAGATTAGTCGTCGTGCGCGTAAACTGCCCTAGACAACCCGGTTATAAAAAAACAGAAAGCCCATTTTGTAACAGTAATGAACATTGAAAATCATTATTCATTACTGGAAAAAAAATGGGTCCGGAGATTGGTTGTGGTGTGAGTGAACTGTTCCAAACAACCTGATTATTAGAGAAAAAAAACAAAAAAGAAAGAAAAAATGCAAGGGGAAAGCACCTTTTACTATGATTTTCACTGTTCATTTCTGTTTGAAAGTAAACGTAAGATGATCTGGATACCCTAGTTATAAAAAAAACGAAAAAAATATATAAGTGAAAAAAAACAGGAAAAAAATGTTTTAAAAAAAGTGGATCCGGAGATTAGTCGTGGTGCGCGTAAACTGCCTCAAACACCCCGGTTATAAAAAACAAACAAAAAAGTAAGCCTGGTTATAAAAAAAAGTGCAAGGGGAAAGCACCTTTTCAAACAGTAATGAGAAAAAAAAATCATGGGACACGTAAACTGACCTGGACACCCCGTTCATAAGAAGAAAAACAAAAAAAATGTATAAGTGGCAAAAAAAAACAGGAAAAAAAATGATAAAAAAATTGGGTCCGTAGATTAGTCGAGGTGCATGTAAGCCGCCACAGATACCTTGGTTATAAAAAACAAATAAAAGAAGCCTTGTAAAAAAAAAGCCCCTTCTGGAAGAGTAATGAACAGTTCATTACTGTTCATGGGTGACCTCTTCAAAATTATTTCGTCGATTGTGAGATTCGAACTCTCGCCTTCGCTAGCACCCACGCGCCTTAACCACTCGGCCAAGCAACCTCGTTGTTCTGTGCAAGTATACAAATAATACTTATATTATTATATAATTTCACTATTCAAGTCCACAATGCTTATGAGTATCGATGAGCTATGTAAAACACTGTCTAAAACCGTGAGCTCTTTTTGCTTTATAGATAATAATACCATCTTTATTATTTTAATTTTTATAACTACTGAAATGAAGAAATCATCATTTTAATATTAGAAATGTTCAATGCAAAAAATAATTTATAAATGTTATTTTTATTATAGAGAACCATGAAAATAAATAAATTTTAACAGCACATTACAATTTAAAAAAATTATTTAATTAATAAATTAAGTTAGGTTTTAATTTTCAACGTGATGATAATATGATTAGTTTGTACATCAAATTATTTACAATATAAATACTTTTTTCTTAGTATCTAAACTTTGTACCATGATTGTCTTGCAATATATGCTATTTTGAGTACTATCCAATCTTGGAGAATTAACCTAATTATTTTATTTTTTTAGGCTTGATTTTTAATTATTTTCTTAGTGAATATTCTAACTTTTGATATCACTAGAACCAAAACTAAACCAAATTTATGTTTTTTTTTTAAAACACAATTGAAAGCAAAACATTGGTTTTTGGTTTTGGTTTTGGTTTTTTGCCAGCAAACTTTTTTTTTTGCCTAATTTTTCTAATTACTTAAAATAATGTTAAAAGCTTAAAAATTATGTCATGGACCATGGAGTCCTTCATTTGACCTGAATGACCTAAACTAGCGATAATACATATTTGTTTTGATAAAGTTAATGCACTAAATACCATACCATATAATAAGGTGTCAAAATTTAAATACATATTGCACGATGGAAGTTAGTGTTCAATAACCCAAGTTTAATGATGCAAAACTATTAGTTGTTCCAACATGTTCTCAACGTAAGTCCTAATAACAATAAAAAGTCCTAAAACCGAGTGATCAAAGTCCTAATAGCAATAAAAAGTTCAAACATGTTCTCAACTTAAGTCCAAGTTTAGTTAGAAAAAATTAACATAGTTGATAATATTAAATAAGAAAATATTATATTAAGTTATTCCACAATACATTCAAACCAATAACCTATCAAAATCTCTCATAGCATTTGTCACAAGGTCAATTTTCTCGTCAAAATGTTTGCCCCCTGTGCGACAATTTAGTCCCACTAGACTCGGCCTTTTCGCTCACCGATTCACTCGTGTTTGCCTATAGTTTGTCCCACAAACCCAAGAGTTCCCCCACTCTTTTAATGTTGTAAACAAGCGGAATGCACAAGAGAATACGGACAACCAACACACCAAATATTACAGGAATCCATCCAAACCTTTTATTAACACAAAATGGTATACACAAGTCTATTTGTGTGGGTGTTATGCACATTTGTTCTGCCTACAGAACCTGCATTATACTCACTCATATATAATCTATACAATGAGTACCAGTACATGAAATTACAACAAAAACTGCCTCCCAAAGACCTTGAATATGTCTGGCCAATTTCCCCCAGAATAGTAACTACTGAAAACTAATGCATCTCTCCTGGCCTGCCACACAACAAACCATTTGTCCATCCTACCAACTCACACGCTGCTAGAATAGGTGTGTCAGCATGCTTTGGCTTTTTCATTGTCCAAAGTCTACACTTTCATCAGCCCAACACCAATAAGCCAATGTTGTCGAGTTGTTTGACATACACTGCTACCGAATCTGCCAATGCCCATGCATGCTGCTTCTCACATAGAAGTATCAATATAGGCTGCCAATCGTGCCAATAGTGTTTTTGTCAAGTCTTGGACTGTCCCATTATCCAAACTTATAGTTAGCCCCTGCTCCCAATTTTGTCAACGTTGTTGAACTCATTTGCTGTTAAACACTATTTAATTGATGATTATTACCATTTCTAGCATACTTCCACAAATTAAGCTTTCCTTGTCTTAAATGCTAGGAGTTTTGAGGAGAAGCCTCCTTGTATTAAGTCTGTGATAATAAAAAATCTCAATAATAATATGAGCACACCTTAAGCCATAATAATAGCTAGATTTCACAAAAAAACAAGGCACTCTCTTTTAATTTGTTCGCGAACATGCTGTGTCTTTATTTACTGGCCAACCAATGATCGTTGCAACGTGCCTTCAAAGCCAATTGCATGTTTTAGGTTGATGTCATTTGTATATTAGTAGTTTAATTTCGATAAGTTATCGTAGCATGGTATTTTAGTGTACTTGGCACCTTTCACATAATTACACCTTTTCCTTTATTAGTTCATTTATGTAATAGTTATCATGTTAGTTTGACATGCAGTTGAGATTTAGTTATTTTCAAGGGCTAGAATTTCTTTTATTCAGGGTTCGCTTACTATTTAAGGGCAGCCACAGCTGTAACAAAGATGTTTTGGCATTTGATATAAAAGACTTCATTCTTTTATAGCAATATAATTCAGATAACCAGCCTTTGATTGAATTTGCAATCTTTTTACCTTTTCTTCCCATGTCACATTTACCCAAACAAAAAAAATTAATGGGTTACATAATATGCATTTCGCTTTCCAAGTCAACCATGCATCCAATAAATATGACCACTTGAAAGGCACAGAGCTTTGACTTATATTTGTAATCCTTTCCTTCATTAGTCTAAACATTTCCAAGACTCCGAAGTTAGGTTCAAAGAATTTATTTCTGTATACAGGAAGAGCTTGGGAAATTGATATTATATGTTAATCATACTCTTTTTTTCATTATCATTCATATATTAAAGATCGATTAGGATGTTAAAAGGTACAATAGACCATGCTGCATATTGCACATGTTAGTGTAGCATAAATTCTTCAATCCTAAAATGTATGAGCATGTCTGCCCAATTCTACCAGCAGCAATCTAAGTGACAAAGTGAATATAACACCGTACAGTGCATGGTGTGAGAAGGCATATAAACCTACACTCAGTAAAGAAAAACGAGTAAAAAAAAGAGATTGAGAGTAATAACAGACACCACACACCTCGTGTCCAAGTTTGACACCCATTTCTTGAGAAACTCTAGCAGCAATGCTCATGGCAGCAACTCGCCTTGGCTGTGTACAGCCAACCTGTAAGAAGCAACAAAAAGAAAAACGATGATATTCTCAAAAATGTCAAGCATGCTGACACCTGCCGTCTCAAATCATTTAGGCAAAACCTTTGGTTGTCTCTTAAAGTAACACTTTTGATAGCTTTTTTTCTATAACCGTGTTCTAGAACTTTTCCACTATTAATTATTTCCCCCCTCCAATCTCAAGAAAATATGTAAGACGCTTAGGATGGAAAACAGACATACAAAACAGAATAGGCCTCTTGCGATGAATAAAAATCAGAGGTAATGTAGCAATTAGAAAATAGGTATCAAAATCATATTTTTAAGTTTTTCAAAACAAAGAATTTGTATCCAAACTTCAAAAATACAGGAAAAATTACTTTCAACCTTCCCAAGCTATGGTTCAAAACAGGTTCAAATATGTCAGCTGCTGCTGCTGCTGAGCCAGAACCTTGTTTTACTAATGATTTCTTGGTCTTCTGACCTCGGGCATTTATCTTTACAGCTAAAAAAATTGTCCCAAAAAAAGGTGTTAACTGATAGAATATATAGTGGAATGCATTCAGTGTAATACATGCATACACTCACAACATAGAAGTGGCTATAAATACTGTAAACAGAGCATGCATTGCGTGCATAGAAACAGAATAACAGAATCTGTTCATCTCTCTCTCTCTCTCTCTCTAACAGAATTCTCTCTTCTCTCTTTCTTTAATCTCTGGATTTCCACATGGTATTAGAGCTTGAGTTGCTCACACAAAAACACCGAATAAGAGAAATTTCTCTTCTTGCTTCCGCAAATTTGACAAATTGTTGCAGATTTCATACAACTTGACTGCAAAATTCGTAGCTTGGTGAAAGGACAGCTACTGAAAACACTGAATCGTGAACAGTGTGTGATAAAGTTTTTGCAGATTTCATACAACTTGACTGCAAAATTAGTAACTTGGTGAAGAAACAACTACTGTGTTAATTCGTAGCTTGGTGAAGAAACAACTACTGTGTTAATTCGTAGCTTGGTGAAGAAATAGCTACTTTGTTACCACTGCATTGTGAAGAGTGTGCGATCATTTTGCCACTGTCAAGCTCCTTTTGTTTACTGATCATCCAACAACCATGGTGACTGCTTCACAACTTCAGATTCTTCAATCTCCAATCGCAGGTCTGATTTCCACAATTTCCACCTCTGTGAATGTCAAATTGGATGAGTCAAATTTTTTGAATTGGAACTTTCAAATGCAATTGTTGTTAGAAAGTAATGGAATCATTGGATTTACTGATGGTTCTAATCCATGTCCTACTACTCAGTCAATTGCTGAGAGTAATACCGAGAATTTGAATTCATTGTCTGCTACGGATAGTGAGAATGTGGTGATTTGGAAAATGCACGATCGTGCAGTGATGCAGCTCATTACAGCTACACTGTCACCCATGGCCATGTCTTGTGCCATAGGGAGCAGCAGCTCTCGTGACCTATGGAATAGGTTAAAGGATCAGTTTTCCACTGTATCCAAAACCAGTATTTTCCAACTGAAATCTAACTTGCAGAACATCAAGAAAGGGGCTGATTCTGTGAGTCAGTATTTGTTGAAGATAAAGGAGGCATGAGATTATTTGAGTGCAGCTGGGGTGTATTTTGCAGATGAGGACATAGTCATCTTGGCATTGAATGGACTTCCACCTGAATTTAACACATTTAGATGTGTTATAGGAGGTAGAGAGAGTGTCATTTCTTTGAAAGAGTTTCGGTCACAGTTATTGGCTGAAGAAAGAATTGTTAAGACTGTGAAAGACATACCTGCATATCTCACAGCTATGCACACGGTTTCAAAGGCTAACATACCTACATCACAAGCCAATTTTCCACAAGATCGTGGAATGCACAACTACAATTCGTTTGGAAATGGGAGAAATTTCCACAGGAACCGTGGCAGAGGCAGATTCCAATCACAGCAGAGGCACTTTCATCAAAGGGGCAATTTCCATGGCAGGATGAATGATATGCCAGGATTGAATTCAGGAGTGTTTGATTCTTACCAGTCTGCACCGTCACTGTCAAGCAATCCAGTTTGCCAATTGTGCAATCTTGAAGGCCATATAGCTCCTGCATGTGGTTTAAACCGTAGTGAGAGGCTGAGGTGTCACATATGTGGCAAGACCAATCATAATACTTTGTATTGTTTTTACAATACTAATGGCCCAAATTTTGGGGGTCATGACAGTGCACCAGCTGCAGATTACCGTGGAAGTTATCCTTCAGCTGCAGATTACTGTGGAAGTTACCCTTCAGTGCAAAAGAGTATAGCACTAACACTGTCATGCAGGCATCACACGCTGGTTTGCAGTAGCCACAGAATGCCTCTCCAGTTTGGTTAGCCGATTCTGGAGAAAAAAATCATATGACGACAGATTTGAATAATCTTGCATCATCCACTACTTATCTTGCGAATGATACAGTGCAAACGGCAAATGGTGAAGGTTTGCTTGTATCGCATATTGGGAATACCATTATTCCCACATATACTGCCCCTATTCAGCTCAATTCGGTTTTACATGTTCCTAAATTGACTGAAAATTTAGTTTTTGTACATCGATTGTGTTTGGATAATAACTGCAGACTAATCTTTGATGCTTTCAATTTTTGGATTCAGGACAAGTACACAGGGAGGATCATATACAAAGGGCAATGCAGTAATGGACTCTATCCCTTTTCCTTTGGCCATCATCGTCACTCTCATTTCACTCATAAACCTTAGTCTTTTCTTGGTCAGTTAGTTCTTTCGTCTACCTGGCATCATCGTTTCGGCCATCCCACTAATAAAATTGTTGCGATGATGTTAGAAAAAGCTCAAATTAAATGTTCAATTGATTCAAATTCTTCTATGTGTCATAGTTGTCTACAGGGTAAGTTTTCCAAACTTCCCTTTCAATTGCGTGCTCATAAATCTGTAATTCCATTTCATACTATTCAAAGTGATATTTGGGGACCGTCTCCTTGTTTGTCTATAGATGGTTACCGATATTATGTGACATTTATAGATGAATTTTCCCGTTATTGCTGGCTATTAACACTGGTTCATAAAAGTGATTTTTACTCTGTATATGTGAGATTCTATCACTATGTTCAAACTCAGTTTTCGCGTTCTATTAAAATTCTACAAAGCGATTGGGGTGGTATGTTAGTAAAATACTCCAGTCATTTCTCATTTCTAAAGGCACTGTCCATCAAAAATCCTGCCCTCATACGCCTGAACAAAATGGTCTTGCAGAACGCAAACATAGGCACTTAATTGAAACCACAATTACTATACTACAAAATGCCAAATTACCTGCATCATTTTGGACTCATGCTGTTCATACATCAGTATATCTTATAAATAGAATGCCTTCCATAATTTTACAGAATAAATCTCCTTATGAGATCTTATTTCAAACTATTCCTTCTGTGTCTCACTTGCGAATTTTTGGTTGTGCTTGCTTTCCCTTATTACGTCCATATCGACTTAATAAGTTACAACCTAAAACCACCATATATGTCTTTTTAGGATATGCCTCTCAATATAAAGGCTATCTTTGTTATGAACCAGGTTGCAAAAGAACATATATCTCTAGACATGTCATTTTTAATGAACATGTTTTTCCATATATTGATTTAACTACTGTTCCTAAGGGCCCTACTTTGTCTTCTTCCTAGTCTTCACATGTGCCCTTTCCAGTTGTTAATCATGAAAATGTTGTTGTTTTTCCCTCTGTCATTCATTCCACTGTTCATGCATCATCATCATCTTCCAAATCTATTCCTGTTTCACCTGCGTCAGATTCCATTTATGTTGTGCCTTTGCCAATATCATCCACCCCTGTTGGTCTTGTTTCCAATTCTGAAAATGCATCTGAGGTTGATAGTCCAGCAGTTGATTCATTTAATCCTAAGTGCATTTCAGTGATTCTTTATATTCCAGATATGAATCTGCATCCAATGCAGACACAGAGTAAGAGTGGGATTATTAAGAAGAAGACAGTGTGTCTTGCCACGTCTGTTGTCTCCACGGCTGTTGATTTGAATGAGCTGGAGCCGTCCAGTTACAAAACAACATTAACTAGTCCTGTCTGGTTGGAGGCCATGAAGGATGAAATTGTTGCTCTTCAGTCACAGCAGACATGGAAGCTTATGCCTCTGCCATCTGATAAAAATCTTGTGGGCTGCAAATGGATTTTTAAAATTAAGAGGCATGCTGATGGGACTATTGCGAGGCATAAGGCACGGTTGGTTGCACAGGGATTTAGTCAGGAGCCTGGACTGGATTATGGTGAGACCTTTAGTCCTGTAGTGAAGCCAACTACAGTGAGACTGGTATTGGCACTGGCTGCTTAGTTTGGTTGGGGTTTGAGGCAACTGGTTGTTAAGAATGCCTTTTTACATGGCATTCTTCATGAGGATGTGTTTATGTCACAGCCCCCTGGCTTTGTTGACCAATTGTAACCGCAGCTTGTGTGCAAATTACATAAGTCACTTTATGGGTTGAAGCAGGCGCCACGGGCGTGGAATGAGAGGTTCACTTCATTTTTGCCATTGCTGGGGTTTCATCACACTTATTCAGACTCGTCCTTGTTTGTTAAATATCTGGATGCTGGGGTTATCATTTTGCTGGTATATGTTGACGACAATATAATCACGGGGAGTGATTCTAATGTCATTAATCAGGTCATCACTGCTCTTACTTCCGAGTTTCAGATCACAGACATGGGGGATCTTCATTTCTTCTTGGGTGTTCAGATTGTTAATACCACGGCTGGGTTGTTCCTCTCACAGTCGAACTATATACATGAGCTGCTTCTTAAGACTGATATGCATTCTGCCAAACCGTGTGCCACTCCCTGTCTTCCATATCAACGGCTACTCAAGGATGATGGAGAACCGTTTGATAATCCCACATTATATCGCAGCATTGTAGGTGCTCTACAATACCTAACATTTACACGACCTGACATTGCATTTGCAGTCCACCAGGTGTGTCAATTTATCCAGCGTCCTATGGTGGATCACTTTGTGGCAGTTAAACGCATATTGAGGTATCTTAAGGGTACTATTTTTTTTGGGATTACTTATCAGAAAGGGACCTTAGACCTCACAGCATTCAGTGATGCTGATTGGGCTGGCGATCCTAATGATAGTCGTTCGACGACTGGTCTGGTTGTATTCATTGGTTCAAACCCAATTGCTTGGAGCTCTAAGAAGCAGCACACTGTGTCTAGATCATCCACGGAAGCTGAGTATAGGGCCTTGTCTACTGCCTCTGCAGAACTGGACTGGATAAAACAGTTGCTGCAATTCTTACGAGTTAATCTGCCTCAAACTCCTGTGCTATTTTGTAACAATTTATCTGCTATTGCCTTGTCCTTTAATCCAGTGCAGCACCAACGCACGAAGCACATTGAAATTGATGTGCGTTTTGTGCATGAGAGGGTGTCCACCAATCAGCTGGAGGTTTAATTCGTTTCTTCACAGGAACAGTTCGCCGACATCCTTACAAAAGGCCTTAGCTCTCCGCTGTTTCTAAGCCATGTTCACAATCTCAGGCTTGGTTTATGTAAGCCTGGGATTGAGGGGGGATGATAGAATATATAGTGGAATGCATTCAGTGTAATACATGCATACACTCACAGCATAGAAGTGGCTATAAATACTGTAAACAGAGCATGCATTGCGTGCATAGAAACAGAATAACAGAATCTATTCATCTCTCTCTCTCTCTCTAACAAAATTCTCTCTTCTCTCTTTCTTCAATCTCTGGATTTCCACATTAACCCCAATAATGCCAAATCAGGCAAACAATATTTTTTTCAAGAGTACTTTAACCTTTGCCGGTTTTCCTATCCTATCTTAATTAACAAACAGAGGGAAACAGGTAGCCATTCTTGATAGCATGAAACGAAACCTAGCCCACATTGTCTCATTTCAAAACAAGTGGAATTCTAGGGAATGAGGCAGGTTCATGTAACAAAGACTATAGTTTACATATAAGCAAAAAATAACCATCAGCAATAGGTAGGGACAAATTAGCAAAAGCATTAAATGTAGCAAGGAAATACCTGATGCTCATTGATAGCTTTGAGCAGTTCATCTCGATATGGATAGATAGGCAAGGTTTTTCTATCTTTTTGAAAGAATAAAAAACACAGGTGATAGTTAACAACATAACAGTAAATCACATGTTTTCTGGTAGACTACTAGACATGCAGATGTTCCCACAACAACTACTAGATAGTTTATCGAGGGGGGAAATCTAACGCTACAACCATGTCCATTGGCTTGCCATAATTGGAGCTAACCTGGACTGTTTTACTATTTAATATAGCATGTTTTGAGGGTTCTAACTGAGAGGGGAAGTTAGTAATTTTTGTTTGTCAGGGGTAATTTTGTAATTTTTGAAAGATGACCAGTCAACTTCTTCAGCATTAACAAACTTGCCAACTAGCACCAGTTATGCTGCATCACCTTGATCGCCTACTCCAGGCACCTCTTTATTAGCCTCATATATTGGTTGTAACCCCTACTTTGCAACGATGGGTTCTTGTGGGAATGAAATTGAGATTTGTTGCCTTCAAGGTTAGGTGTGTGATGTTCTTATCTTAGGTGTGATGCTTAAGAATTCCTAGGTGTGATTTCTAGAAGCCCTGGTGTGATGCTAGGTTTGCTTTCTTCCTTTTTTCAAACTACTTTATCCTTAGATCCTTGTTTATTTACTTTTCTCAAGCACAGCCTCAAGCAAAACATATCCAAATCCCCACCTATAACCTATTTCCCCTTTTTATAACCTATCAAATCTGTTGTCACTTGTAAACCATGGTATTTTGGTGCGGTAATTAAAGATCTTGCTTCAGCACACCTGAAGCTTCTCTAAAGCTGATTTCGCATTGGACTCGTCCAGTGACTCGATGGCTGACTCATCATCAAACTGCAGGAAAAGAAAAAAATCAATGATAAGGGAATTTCAGCAGGATATTGAATAATCACTTGAGATTTAAAAGAAAAGAAAAAATAAGATATACTTTGTCACCCTCCACGACTGTTGCCTTGATAAACTCAATCTGGTCCTCAAACACAAACCTGAACACAAATACTAATTATTTGGAAGTTCATGAAACAAACAAAGCATCAAAATACCTCCATATAACTTTGTTTAGCTTGACAGAGGAAAACAAATAAGAAACCAAAATGAGAAATGGAGATGTCTGGTTAGAAATTAAAACAAGACAAAAAATTGGGATGAAAATTTTGTCGATATTGTAATGATGAAGAGATGTTTGAACTTGCTGATAATCATCAGATAATTGCTTTTTAGTTTTAGAACCATATTCCAGTGTTGCTTTTTCTGCAAAATGGCGAGTGAAGAATATCAGTACACCCAAAAAAATGAGGAATTAAGAGAGTAACACATGGTGTTTGCTTGAATGTAATTTGATGTAAAATTCCATTACGAATTTGATGATCTTCCCATGCTTCCTGTACAGCAAATGGGTTCATTTTGTTAGGATAAACTCTATCTGCAAAATATCTACCATCTATGTGTTTGGATAAAAGGATAAACTCTCTTGCAAGTTGCAGCAACCACCACCTCTTTGCAAGCCACCTCCACTTGCCAAAATCTTATCTTTGAAGTCAAAAATATCTAGCTTTCATTTCTGTATAAATAGGAAGCTTAGTTAAGGAGAAAAAGATAAGTTGGAGATATTAGAGAGTAAAACACAAGAGAAAGAGAGTTGTTTTGATAGTGTGTTCAAACCTCTATGTAATTTTTGTGTTGAAATAAAATTGTGTTTTATCCATTTTGAGTGTTTCAAAGCCACCACCAGTGGCATCTCCCACTATAAGATAATTCAATTGTATTTGCAGAGTACACTCTGTTTTTCACTTCATTACATTCTTCTGTATACATGTGTATATTTATATCATTACCTCATTAGCTTCTAACGTAAACTGCTAACAACAGTAATATATATTTATTTACAACATCATTAATTATGTTTAAGTTATTCCTTAGTTGCTGCAATCAATTCTGGATCAGCTGTTACTTGATCTTCCGTTTCTTGGTCTTCTTCATGCTTCAGTTCAGTTTCTGTAATTATGCTTGGTTCATTCATTGCTTGATCAGTTTCATGCGTTAGCTTAGCTGCTACAATTATTGTTGGATCATCTGTTGCTTGATCTTCTTCTACACGCCCCCTCAATCTGGAGGGTAGGTCACGGACATTCATATTGAGAAGAACTTGACGAAATTTAATTGGCGGCAAAGGCTTGGTGAGAGCATCAGTTAACTGATCTTTGCTAGAGATAAATTGAACAATGAGCTCTTTATTGTAGACTTGATCACGAACGAAATGGAAGTCAATTTCGATGTGTTTTGTCCTTGCATGGAATTTGGGATTGGAAGTGAGATAAGTGGCACCAATATTATCACACCATAAGGTTGGGCTATGGGGTGATATCAAGCCTAGCTCATTAAGGATTGATTTGAACCAAGAAAGTTTGGCAGCAGCGTTTGCAATGGCTTTGTACTCAGCTTCTGTACTGCTGCGAGCTACTGTGGCTTGTTGTTTGCAGCTCCAAGAAATGAGGTTGGGCCCCATATAGATGCAATAGGCACTAACTGATCTTCGATCATCTCTGTCTGCAGCCCAATCAGAATCTGAAAATGCCTGCAAGTTAAAATTACCACCTCTGCCGATAAATAAACCTGTGGAAATGGAGTGCTTGAGGTAACGGAGTATGCGCTTGACAGCAAGCCAGTGAGTGTCCAACGGATTGTGCATAAATTTGCTGACTTTATGTACAGCAAAAGCAAGGTCTGGTCTGGTGAATGCCAGATATTGCATGCTTCCTACCACACTACGGTAGAGGCTAATATCTGCAAATGGAGTGCCATCTGTGGAAGTGAGATGACAGTTGGTGGCCATTGGGCTGCTGCAAGGTTTGGCGTTTTCCATTTTGCTCTTTTTAAGCAAATCAGCGATGTATTTACGCTGGGTTAAATACAAGCCATCTGTGCACCAAAGTGTTTCAACCCCTAGAAAATAATTCAGTCTGCCCAAGTCTTTGACAGCAAAGGTTGCTTGTAGAGATTGCACGGTATCATGTATGATAGATGCATGTGAACCAGTTATAAGGATATCATCAACATAGATAAGAATGTAGATTACTGAGTTAAATTTCTGAAGGATAAATAGGGAGGTATCAGCCTTACTTTCCCGGAATCCCATGGTCTGGAGTTTGGTGGACAGTTTGGAGAACCAAGAACGGGGTGCTTGCCGTAAACCATAGAGAGACTTGTGCAATTTGCACACATGATTAGGGTATTGAGGATGAACATAACCTTGCGGTTGAGTCATAAACACAGTTTCATGTAGGTCACCATGCAAGAAAGCATTTTGCACATCTAATTGCGTGATCGGCCAATTATATGTGACTGCAATAGAAAGGACCAATCGAATGGTGGCATGTTTGATAACAGGACTGAAGGTTTCGGAGAAATCAATACCTTCCTGTTGGTGAAATCCCTTTGCCACTAAACGAGCTTTATAACGCTCAATGGTTCCATCCGCCTTCCTTTTGATTTTGTAAATCCATCGACATCCAACAATATTTGCATGATCGGGAGGAATAACCAAGGACCAAGTGCCATTATGTAGCAATGCTGAAAATTCTGTATTCATGGCCTCACGCCACTGTAATGACTTAGAAGCTTGACTGTATGATGTTGGTTCTGCGATGTTTGTTACATGTGCTGCTGTTAGTGCTTTTGGTAATGGGTAGCGGATGTAATCGTCTCCGGACTTCTTTGGACGATGAATCTGATTTTTAGAGCGTGTGACCATGGAATGAGTGTTGGTGAGAACTGGTTGACTAGCAACATCCTGAATTGGGGCCGTAGCTTGAGGCACAGTTGGGGATGGATCTGTTGTTGTATCCATGGACAGATCTGTTGTAGTATCTTCAAATGTTGGCGATGATGGGTCTTGACCTGTATCTGCAGAAATCAACACTAGAGGTGCAGTTGATGTGTTTGTAGAAATATGGTTAGATTGCAAATCAACTAGACACGGGGACAGTGGCACTGTGACTGGTTGAGGAAGAGAAACCGAGGTGGAAGACACGGGGAAAGTGGTTTTGGAGTATGGAAAAAGTGTTTCATCAAATATAACATGACGAGAGACATAGATTTTTCCTGTAGAGAGATCTAGACACTTGTACCCCTGATGACAAAGACTATAACCAATAAAAATGCAGGTTTTAGATCGAAAATTAAGTTTATGTTTGTTGTATGGCCGTAGATTTGGCCAACAAGCACAACCAAACACACGCATTATCTGATAGTCAGGGACCCTTTTATAAAGAATTTCATAGGGGGACTTGTGATTTAAAATTGGTGTGGGAAGTCTGTTGATGATATAGGTAGCAGCGTGAAATGCATCTTCCCAATATATCATTGGTAAATTAGAATGGGCTAGCAGGCTCAGACCAACTTCGACGATGTGTCGATGTTTACGTTCAATGGAGCCATTTTGTTGGTGAGTGTGTGGGCAAGCGAGGCGATGATTAATTCCATTTTGGTGAAAGTAAGTGTTTAGTCGTCGATACTCCCCACCCCAATCTGACTGAATAGCTTTGATTTTTCTGTCAAACTGTTTTTCAACATAGGTTTGAAAGTTTAAAAAGACATTTTCAACATCGGATTTCAGTTTAATAGGAAATAACCAAAGGAATTTGGAATAATCATCAAGAAAGCTCACATAATATTTGGCACCGGTGGTGGAATGTACGTAAGCAGGCCCCCATACATCAGTGAAAATTAAATCCAATGGGTTTGACGAAACATACGTAGAAGGTTTAAAGGGCAAGGCATGGCTTTTTGCCATTTGACATTCGGGGCACACATGGTGTGTTTTATTTTTCTCTACAAGAAATGGAAGGGTGGACAATACTTTATTGATGACTGGTGTGGATGCATGGCCAAGCCTGCGATGCCAATCATGGGAACGAATACCAGAAAAGGCTCGAGGAAGGCTGGAATTATTGATGAATTTATAAAGTCCATCACGAAGTAAACCGCGATGAAGGACCTTCCCCGAGTAATCCTTCACAAGAAAATGAAAAGAGTGAAATTCAAAATACACATTATTATCAACGCAAAACTGATGTACAAACAATAATTTTTGGTGTAATTCAGGAACAAGAAGAACTTGATTAAGAACAAAGGTAGAAGAGGGAGTGGAAAGAATGGAAGACCCAATTTTAGAGATTTGCAAACCTTTTCCATTTCCTATTAGCACATTATCTGCACCAGTATAGTCAGATTTCTGAAGACTCAGATTATTAGCATCATTTGTGAAATGATGGGTGGCACCGGTATCTGCATTCCATGTAGTTTCACAATTTTCATTGGTACCATGGTGGATAGTCGCCATCCTTGTTTTGTCTGGAAATTGAGGTGTATCCTGGTAAGACAAATCAAATCTGAAATAGCATTTCTTAGCATAGTGCCCAGTTTTATTGCAAATTTGACATGTGACAGAAGGAAAATTGTTTCTATTGCTGGAATTATAGGCTCCACGCTGACCACGCCCCCTGTCACGGAAGTTATTACGCCTGGGGAAGGAGTGTGATCTTTGTGCAATATGTGCAGAAGGCTGTTGGATAGCAGGAGTGAGTTGATGCCGTGACAAACGGGCTTCAGATGTCAATAACAGGGAATAGAGTTCCTCCAGTGTGATCTCATCAGTTCGAGTTGATATGGAAGCAACAAGACTGTCATATTCATGGCTGAGACCTGCAAGTAAATAGGTTATGATATCATCATGATTTAGTGGTTGTCCAGCGACAGCTAACTCATCAGTGAGTCGTTTGATGTACTGAAAATAATCAGTGGCTGTCTTGCCGCCCTTCGTTGCAGTTGCAAGTTGTGTGCGAATTTGCAGAGTGCGTGCACGGGATCGAGAGGAGAAAGTATCATCCAATGCATCCCATACAGCCTTGGAAGTTGTATGATTGACCATTTGAGCAAGAATTGGTTCAGACAAAGAGGTCATAAGAATGCTGAGAATGAGGTTGTCTTGGCGAACCCACTGAGAGTATGCTGGGTTCAGACGTTCAGAAACAACAGAAGATTCAGGATGAGCAACAGATATGATTTTGGGTGGTTTTGTAATACTACCATCAATATATCCAAAGAGTTCTTGGCCTTTGAAAAATGGTACAAGCTGGGCTTTCCAAAGAAGAAAATTGTCATGACTGAGTTTGACAGTAGTGATAGAAGGCATGGAGATAACAGAAGAAGAAGATTGAGTTTGAGGTGTAGTAGAGTTTGTGGAAGACATTTAGACGTGAGTCTTTTGATAGGCTCTGATACCATATAAGAAAATTCAATTGTATTTGCAGAGTACACTCTGTTTTTCACTTCATTACATTCTTCTGTACACATGTGTATATTTATATCATTACCTCATTAGCTTCTAACGTAAACTGCTAACAACAGTAATATATATTTATTTACAACATCATTAATTATGTTTAAGTTATTCCTTAGTTGCTGCAATCAATTCTGGATCAGCTGTTACTTGATCTTCCGTTTCTTGGTCTTCTTCATGCTTCAGTTCAGTTTCTGTAATCATGGCTGGTTCATTCATTGCTTGATCAGTTTCATGCCTTAGCTTAGCTGCTACAATTATTGTTGGATCATCTGTTGCTTGATCTTCTTCTACACCCACCAACACATTTTATATCCAGCACTGCCATCCCTACAACAAACAAACAATATGAAATAGTTTAACACGACAGAACAAACCACTCCACTCTGAAGCAAAATATGCTACTTGTGAAAAATACAAATTTTCTGTTTCTAGCAAATTATGGTTCATGTTCTGCAGAACAATTTTGGTGATTTCAATCACCAGATGCTTCCTTTCAAACTGACCTGTAACGCTGCAAGGCCACGGAAAATCTCTTCTCCTGATTAACACCTCCTTCCTGATCATATGCATCTGGCATCCTGTACTGCACTCCAGAAAGAATGTTGGATGGCACATCAAGAGTTAGCAAGCAACAATGACATATAGTGACTAGAAAAAAATGTATACAAGCAGCATATAGATGGCATGCATCTTTTTGATTATTTCTCTTTTTTATCATGAAAACTGCTTAGAAGGTCTCTAGCAATTTCAGTTGTCACAGAGAAAGAAATGTAGAATGAATTTGCCTTCTAAAGTCTCAGCCAATTTGAATTTGAGTACCTTAAAGAGGATTTGATTATTTCTCTTCTGTTGCATGATAAGCAAAATGAGATCCCATGAAAAAAAAGCATTGTTAGAGAACTTTTATGCATTCGGGTATGTAAATATAAGCACTCTCAAGATTTTATACCTTCCTCCTTCTTTTTCACCTTTGGCTCTGTTAGCTGTTACAATAACACCGGACAAGACCGTCAGTAAGAAACATGTACCATGAATGTTTGCAAGTAGTGAGATTTACATTTAATACTAAAAATTGACCTTGCAAAAGCATGCATTAACTTCAAACAATGGCACAGCACAAAAAAAAAATGAAAGATCATAACAGATCCCGAAAGCAACAGCATATATTAGCAAAATAGCAAGATAGATCATTAGATGCAGATGTGTACCTTACAAGTCCCTGCAGCATCACGTTCTCTAATATTTCTCTCTAATTGTACCCTCTCTCCCTGATCACGCAATCTCTCTTGCTCTGCCTACACACAACAAAATATACCAGCCATATTTAAACTCAAATAGTAAAAACTGCTAAAAACTTGTTGGAAAAAATTCTGAAGTACAAACATGTACTGTTCAGATCACTGTCAGGAATTTGCCTCTGACAGTGATAAACACACACTATTCAAATCAGTGTTCAAAACAGGGCCAATTTCCAGAATTTTGCTTAATGAATTTGGGACAAATAATTAAGCAATAGAACAACAGAACAAGGGGCAGAATTTCTTGTTAGGTTGCTGCCATCCCTAAGATTTTATTTATAGAAAAGATCAAAAAATACAAGAATGGAAATTCAACCTTAATACAATTTTTTCTAATAAAACAGGAAACGAAAATCTGCAAAATCTGAGAAAATAAAGGCAACAAGATATGATCAATATATTTTGATCTTATTTAACTTAAACAAAAATGCTAGAATTAAAACACACTAAAACATAATAAAGAAAATCTTCAATGCAGTGTTCTTCACGGTTCTGCAGCTTTTTCTCCAATGTGCATGCTTGGAATCAGCTACACTTTGGACTTCAATCTTCAACACTCCTCCTTGATTCAAGACTGCACATTCCAATCATCTCCCTTAATTCTTCGAACCTTTCTTTAGCTAAGGACTTGGTGAATAAATCTGCAAATCGCTCCTTAGAACAACAATACTTCATTTCCAGTTCACCTTCTTGTTGAAACTGGCGGATTGCATGAAATTTGATCTTCATATGCTTGGTTCTATCATGAAAAACTGAGTTTTTAGAAATTGCAATGGCTGACATATTATCACGAAATAATTCAGTGGGTTCTAACTGAATAAAACTCAAATCTTCCATCATCTTCCTCAGCCATACAAGCTGTTTTGCAGCAACATAAGCTGCAATGTACTCGGCTTCAGCTGTAGAATGGGCCACAACACTTTGTTTTTTAGAATTCCAGCAAAAAACACTACCACCCATAGAAAAACGATAGCCCGAGGTGTTCATCATGTCTTCATCACTCCCAACCCAGTCACTGTCACAATATCCACCCAATTTGACAGTTTCCAGTTTTTCAAACATCATGCCAAAATCCTGAGTTCCTCTTAAGTACCTTAGTACTCTTTTAGCTGCAACATAGTGATTTTGACTAGGATTTTGCATGAACCGAGACAAATAGTTTATAGTAAATACTATGTCAGGTCTTGTGGCAGTCAGATACAACAAGCTCCCAATTAAACTCCTATACATTTTCCCATCAGCCTTAGGAGCAACATCATTTTTCATAAGTTTTTGTCCTGCCACCATTGGAGTACTAACAGGTTTGCTATTTTCCATAGCAAATTTCTTCAATAATTTCATGATGAAATTCCTTTGACACAGGAAACATTTCAATTTAGATTGCAATATTTCCATTCCCAAAAAATAAGACAACAATCCAAGTTCATTCATTTCGAACTTGTTCTTCATGTTCATCATGAACTCAGCCACCAATTTTTCCATGTTTCAAGTGATAAGCAAATCATCCACATAGACTGAAACAATCAGAATATGATCTTCAACCCTTTTCACATATAAGGTAGCTTCATTCAAGCTTTTCTCAAAACCCAAACTCAACAAAAAATCATCAAGCCAACTGTACCAAGCCCTTAGGGCTAGTTTCAGTCCATACAAGGCCTTTTTGAGGAGATATACCTTGTTTGCTGTGATTTCTTTTTCAAAAGCCTCAGGTTGTTCAACATAGATCTCTTCATCAAGAGTTCCATTCAAAAAAGCTTACTTGACATCCATTTGCCACACATACCAGCCAGCTTGAGCAGCAATCATAAGTAGCATTTTAATGGTGTCAAGCCTAGAAACAGGTGCAAAAGTATCATGATAATCAATACCTGGTTCTTGGGAGTAGCCTTTAACAACTAGCCTTGCTTTGTGTTTGTTGATGGTTCCATCTGCATTCAATTTCTTTTTAAAGATCCATTTCACACCAATAACTTTCTTGTTGACAGGTCTATCAACAAGCTGCCAGGTTCCATTTTTTTCAATCATCATCAGCTCCTCCTTCATTGTTGCCATCCATGTGTTTGAATCCATGACCTCTGAACATCAATAGGTTCAGTTTCAGTTAGATTACACCTGCTATAGATGTCACTCAACAGTCTACTACCTCTCATAGATTCATCTTCAATTTCATCCATGTCAATACTCTCATCAGTTTCAGTTTCAGCTTGAATTTCAAGCCCAGATTCTTCCACAATTTCAGCTTCCAAATTCCACACCTTGTCTTCTGCAACCTTGACTTTCTAGCAATTACAACCTTGTTTGATTTCAGATCAAACACTTTGTATCTAGTGGACTTCATGCTATATCCAACTAGGATTCCTACCTCAGCCTTTTAATCAAATTTTCCCCTTTTAATTTTAGGTTGTAGAACATAACATGGGTTGCCAAACACTCTTAAGTGTTCCAGATTTGGTTTATATCCATACCACATTTCAAATGGTGTCTTTTCCCCCAAAAAGTTTTGTCACCATATGATTTAGAAGGTATGAGGCAGTGCACATAGCTTCTGCCTTAAATTTCAGTGGCAACTTCTTCTCATACAAGAGACATCTTGCCATCTCCATTAGTGTTCTATTTCTTTTTTCACTAACACCATTCTGCTGAGGTGTGTAGGGTACTGTAAGTTAATGTTTTATTCCTTCTTTTGCTAGGTGTTCTTCAAGTTTGTGGGAAGTAAATTCACCCCCATTGTCAGACCTTAAAGCCTTCAGTTTCAGGCTTGTTTCCCTCTCGGTTGCAGCTTTGAATTTCAGGAATTCTTCAAACACTTCCCCTTTGGTTTTAAGAAAATACACCCAACAGTATCTAGTAAAGTCATCAATGAATAATAGAAAATACTTAGCACCATTCAAGGATTCATTCCTCATTGGTCCACACACATCAGTATACACCAATTCAAGCTTGAAAGTAGCTCTAAATGCATTGTCATTAAAAGCAATTCTAGTTTGCTTACCTAATTGACATGCTTCACAAACATCCTTTTGCTCTTGAATTTTAGGTAATCCAATCACCATCTCTAATTCTGCCATCTTCTTCATGGTTGCATAATTAAAATGTCCCAACCTTTTATGCCATAACACTGAATTTGAGCTACTAGTTATGCTCATATTCATGTGTTCATTGTCCAAGCCGAGACTAAAACTCCTATTAGTCATTTTTGCAGAAAACAGAACACTTCCACTGCCCTCTCTAATTGTGCATATTCCATTTACAAAGGATAATGAATGGCCATCTTCAAGTAATTGACCAACACTTACTAAATTTTTTTTAATTTCAGGCACAAACAACACATTTTCAAATGTTCTTAAACCTGCTAAGGTATTTATATCCACATCACCTCTGCCTTTTACATCAACATACTGCACATTTGCAACCTTAACTTTGGACTCATAGTTAGTGTCCAAGATTTTGAACAAATTCAAGTTTGCAGACATGTGATTTGTGCAACCACTATCAACAAGCCAGTTGGAGTTTATTACCTCTGTTTTGCAGCATTTTTCTTCAGTCACAGCCATGAACAAGTGTTCTTCTTCCTCCTCAGTGTTTTTAGCCACATAGGCTTGTTTTACAGCTCCAGCTCCTAAGGTTGGCTTGCAATATTTTTGAATGTGGCCAAATTGTTTGCATTTCCTGCATTGTGCATTTTTCAGCCAATACCAAGTTTCTTGATGGCTTGTTTTATGACAGTACTTACATGGGGGAAATTGTTCTTTCTTCTCTTTTCCCTTTATGTTTGAACTACTAGGAAAGTTCTGATTTCCTTGCCACCTTTTTGTCTGCCAATTCTTCCCTGTTTCTCTTCTGCCTTCATGATTTTCTTTTGAAAAATTCTGAGATCATGGCCTGGTTTTAAAACCAGCAACAAAGGCTTCTTCACTAGACACTTCTTGCCTAAAAGCTTGCCTTTGTTCTACGGCCTGAAGTGCATTTATCAAATCTTGAAGGCTCAAGCTTGTGAAATCAGTTGAGTCTTCTAGAGGACAGATTTTGTTCTCAAATTTTTCAGGTAGGCTGACTAATACTTTCTCAACAACTCTGGAATCCTGCACATCTTCTCCCAAGAGTCTCAGTCGGTTGGAAATATTGGAAGAAAATTCTTTGATTGTCTCTGATTCTCTCATTTTTAGCCCTTCAAACTGTCTTTTCAAATTTAGAATATGCATCCTCTTTGATTTTTCATCTCCTTCAAATTCTGCCTTAAGCTTGTCCCAAGCTTGTTTGGCAGGTGTGCAAGCCATGATTCTCGTGAAAATTTCTTCACTCACAGCATTATGAATGCATGTGAGAGCCTTGAACCCTTTTGCCCTTTCTTCATTGAAGAACTTAATTTGAGCAATTGATGGATTATTGTTCAAGGGATTTGGCTGCTTATCACTCTCAACAATTTCCCATAAATCAAATGCTCTCAGATACGTGGCCATTTTCACAGCCCAAACACCATAGTTGGATCCTGTGAACACATGAGATTTTGGTGTAGATTCCATTTAAGCTTCTCGGTTCAACTGTTACTCTTTGATTTTAAAGTAACGAGAACCTGTTCCTCCCCTTCAATTGCAGAATTATGATGGATGGATTTGATTGAACAACCAATTAATGGTTTCTGTTCAATCTCGAATCAATCTCAGAAGAAATCAAGTTGAAATTCTTGAAAAAATCTTTCTCACAAATAATCTCTCGTGTTTCACTCTCCACCCAATCACTGTTAAATAACTTTGAAAAATTCTCACAATTCACTCGTGTTTCACTCAATTCCCCTTCAAAGACTCAATTTGGCTCTGATACCAATTGTTGGAAAAAATTCTGAAGTACAAACATGTATTGTTCAGATCACTGTCAGGAATTTGCCTCTGACAGTGATAAACACACACTATTCAAATCAGTGTTCAAAAGAGGGCCAATTTCCAGAATTTTGCTTAATGAATTTGGGACAAATAATTAAGCAATAGAACAACATAACAAGGGGCAGAATTTCTTGTTAGGTTGTTGCCATCCCTAAGATTTTATTTATAGAAAAGATCAAAAAATACAAGAATGGAAATTCAACCTTAATACAATCTTTTCTAATAAAACAGGAAACTAAAATCTGCAAAATCTGAGAAAATAAAGGCAACAAGATATGATCAATATATTTTGATCTTATTTAACTTAAACAAAAATGCTAGAATTAAAACACACTAAAACATAATAAAGAAAATCTTTAATGCAGTGTTCTTCACGGTTCTGCAGCTTCTTCTCCAATGTGCATGCTTGGAATCAACTACACTTTGGACTTCAATCTTCAACAAAACTAAGTGAGCTAAGCAAAATACTGTGAATAAATCATTTTACAACAAGTTTATGAACTGTTAGTAAAATCTATAATAATTGAGGTAAGCAACACCCCAATAATGCTTGATAAGAATCTCTTTACTCACTAGCAAGGATATAAATTACAGGGAAAGGGATCAAATTAATTAATACAAGGCATTTGAACAACAAAGGAATACCTCAGAATCATCATCTTCATATGAGGAAGTCCGTCTTTTAACCCGTCTTGCTTCTTCCACTTGTTTGACAACCTGCAGCATTGCATTTGGTCAAAACAAAAGGAAAACCCTTCGGAACTGACACTCACAAGCAGCTTACCATAATGAAAAAAAAAGAGCTCTAACAGTGAGAATATAAACACTCTACCTCATCTTCTTCATCCTCTTCACTCTCAATCTTCTTCCTGAACCGTTTCTTGTGCCTAGCAGATGCAGTGGCAATCAGGGACTTGTTGACAATACCACCAGCACGATCATTGTCATCATCAGAATACAAAATTTGATAATTCTTCTGCTTCCTCTCCAACATGGCAGCTTCTCTTTCTTGTTTTTGATCAAGCTAGGGCAAAAGAAATCAAAAGCATCATTCATTTAACAAACAGAATAATGGCTAGCAAGCCAAAAAAGTGGCCAACCAAACATATAACAGGCCCAAATTAAAAATGTTAACATGAGCTGTAAATTAGAAATTACTATATTTAGAAGATAAAATTTCATAAATAGTAGCCTACGATATCTCACACACTTAGTGCTGAGATAAGTTTTTAGTGTATATTTACTGCATTGTATCAATAAAAAAATTAAGTTTTTGAGCCTCAACTGATTTATTTTTGACATGGTATCAGAGCAGAGATCCTGCTGTAAACCCTAGAAATTTTCTTTTCTTTTCTGCCTCTTCTCCTGTGTAATGGAGACTACCGACACCACAATCCTAGACAATATCACACCAATTCCTACCCTAATCCCACCTCAAACTGATTACCCAACTGCTCATATTGGTATCAAATTGAATGGTACCAATTATGCTATATGGTCTAAGATCATGGAGATGTATATCTCCGGGAAAGATAAATTGGGATATATCAATGGAGATTTACCCCAACCCACACCCACAGACGATGGAGAACCGAAAACTCCATTGTTAAAGGTTGGCTAATTAATTCCATGGAACCCCATTTGATCGGCAACTTCATCACCTATTGCAAAATCAGTGTGGGATTCGATTGGTATTACCTATTTTGATGGGTCAGACACATCTCAAATCTTCAAATTGAAGAAGAAAATCACACAAATGCAGCAACACAGAGGAACCCTAGAGAACTATTATAACAGTCTCCAAGGACTGTGGAGAGATTTATTTTCGGAGACCCAACCCCATGGTATGTGCACATGATATCGAACAATTTAACAGCATACAACAAGAAGATAGGGTGTATACCTTCTTAGATGGGTTGGATGATCGGCTGGATAGTGTGAGAGCCGATGTCCTCCAGCTGCAGCCACTACCCACGGTGGAGCAAGCATATGCTCTTGTCCGGAAGGAAGACTTCAGGCTGTCTGTGATTCTTGCACATGCCGGAGTGGATCTCATCGCACGAAGAGGGGGGCGGCGGGATTTCACAAATAGAGCTTGGGACGCCGACAGTAGGGTAGGAGCAAGAAGAGAAACCAGAAAAATTCGGGACGGGCTGACAGGTACTAATATCTACGCCTCGAATGGAGATGGGCCGACTAGAGATGGGCTTGGGGCTGAGAATGCATATGGGCTGGTAATGGGACCGGACCAATATGGGCCTAACAGAGATGGGTTGCGGCTGGACCAATCTGGCCCAAGTAAAAAATATCCACGGGACTACCATCAACCCAAGACCCAAATGGGGTGCACCCACTACAATAATTCTAAGCATACTTGTGATACATGCTTTAAATCACACTGGTATCCGGACTGGTGGGAGAGTTTTAAAAATAAGAAATATAATGGCAAAAGCAACATAACAGGTCGAGCAGCCTTGATGAACACTGAATCTACACTCACTGCTAAGTCAATGGTAGACTTTCCAAACCTTCTATTTGAAGGTCTTTCTACTCTTAGTGATTGAAGTAACTATGCTACAACCCTTCTTAGTACCGATCACAATGACTGCAGTGATTGGATCGTTGACTCAGGAACCACAGATCATATGACATATGATGAGGAAGACCAAATTATTATCTTCATTTCCAAACGCTCTTGTATTGTTAATGCTAATGGGGTGACATACCCAGTTACTGGAGCAGGAACAGTTGTTGTTTCTTCATCTTTCGCTATCCAACACATTAGTTGTTCCATCATTGTCCAACAAAGTACTGTCAGTTGGACAAGTCACTGAGGAGTTAAACTGTTGTGTACTAATGTATCTAACTTTTTGTATTTTTCAGGATATTCTCATCAAGGAGATAATTGGTCATGGTACTAAAAGAGGGAGGCTATACTTTGTTGATTATATGAGCGTTGGTAAAGCCAATAGTATGCAAGGCACGTTAGATACCCGACAGAAATAGATTTGGCTATGGCATGTTCGACACAAAGATCTACTTCAGGTTACTTTACATTTGTTGGGGGAAATTTGGTTTGTTGGGGAAGCAAGAAAAAAAAGGTGGAATCATTATCAAGTGCAGAGGCTGAGTTTTGAGGCATGACCAAAGGAATATATGAGATGTTATGGTTAAGAGAATTGCTCATTGAAGTTCGTTATCCTCCAGCTGACGCAATAAAACTTTTTTGTGACAACAAAGCTACTATAGCACTAGCACACAACCTGGTACAACATGATCGAACAAAACATGTGGAAGTAGATCGCCACTTCATCAAAGAAAAATTGAAGGCTTAAATAATTCAGGTTCCATTTGTGAAGATCGAAGTCCAACTAGCAAATATCTTGACGAAACCCGTATTGAGTAGGATGTTCCACAACGCACTTGACAAGTTGGGTGTTGATGATATATACTCACCAACTTGAGAGGGAGTGTTAACATGAGCTGTAAATTAGTAATTACTATATTTAGATGGTATAATTTCCTAAATAGTAGCCTACGATATCTCACACACTTAATGCTCAAAATGTTTTTATTATATATTTACTGCATTGTATCAATACAAAATTTAAGTTTTTGAGCCTCAACTGATTTATTTCTGAAAAAAAATTGAAAAAGAATCAGGGAAAAACTCACGTTTAAACCACTAGATGCTTTACGGGGAACTTTAGCAAAGATTTCTAGAGCAAAAGATTGGGTTTCGGTTGATGAAGGAAACCCAAAAGCCTCAAGTTTACTAAACATTCCAGCTGAAGAACTGACTTGTGTAGCTACAATAAAAAAAATTAGTAGAAAAATCAAAAGAGAAATAGTTACACTCTATGAATCGAACAAAAAACAATTAAATTCAAACTCATAGATTCCAATGATGTACCGAACCACAATTTTCTATGAATATCCAAGTAATGACATTAGCTTATCTGATACCCATGTCTTCAGATTATCATCACCCATTGTCACTCCTCTGAGAAAAACTAGAAACATTGTTCCTACCCAATTTTTGACTCACTTATTTTTATGTTTCAGAAAAAAAAAATCAAAAAAAGACAAAAATACAAAAATATCTTGGTACATGGACAAAATTGAACAAATTAAGAGTTCATCGGTCAATTGAGGGTCAAATCACACAAATTGAAAATCAAGGACCAAATTCAAATAGACGTGCAAGTTTAAAGATGCTTTTGAAATTTTGGCTAGAAAAAAACTCTATAAATAAAGTTGTGAGAGCCAAAATAAAGAGACAAAAAAAAGCACACACCCAAAAAACCCTAAAACCCAAAAAACCCTAACCCTAATTTTTCTCTCCATGGGGCTGCAAAAGCCACTCTCCTTTTGGCAGTTGCAACACCTTTCCCCCAATCCTCTTTTCCTTCCCCCTGACTCTCCTCTCCTTCCCTAGCCGCAACCCCCATTCCCCCTGCTATTTTTTTTTCTTCCTCTTGGAAGTTGCAACCACCGAACGACCACCACCTACTTCTCGCTTCCAGCCTGTAGCTGCAGCCACCCTCCCTATTTTATTTTTTCTTCTCCTGCAGATGCAGCTTGCAGCCATCGGCAGCCACACCTCCTCCATTTCCATCTCCTCTCTTCTCCAGCCAACCTCCTATTCCCCCTCACCATTGCGGCAGGCCAACATCAATAGCCTCTTCCATGGCAGCATGGCTTCTTCACGGCAGCACAACCCTTCCCAACAGATCAGCCATAACAGCTCTTCCCCACCGTGGCACCAGAGGAGAGCCAGCAGTCGTCGACCTATAGCAGCCCCCACCATGGGCAGCCCAGCCGCCCCTTGAAGAAGAAGAAGTCGAGAAAAAAAGACTTGAGATTTGAAGAGAATGAAATTGATCTTGTGTTTGTTTGTGTTGTGTTTGTGTTGCTTTGTCTGTGTTTGCAGGTCACAGTGAACACCACCACCTGTGAGAGAAGGAAGGGAAGAGGTTGATCCACCCCCCCCTGTCTTGCACCTTCACCGGCGGCAGATCATGGTTCCACGCGCCGCTAGTGACCGAGGCGCGTGAGCTGACGTGCCACCAGTACCCCTGCGTTGTCGCCACTGCTCTAGAACTATTCCTTAGGTCTTTTGTAATTTTTTTATGTTTATGTGTTTATTTGAATTTTTTTTTTAATTATTATTTGTAAATTGTAATGAAAAAGAGAATGCGTGTGTGTGTTGTATTTTATTTGTAAAATGTAATGAAAAAGATATTGTGTGTGTGTGTGTTGTATTTTATTTGTTCATTTATTTATGTTGTTTTGTTAAGAAAAAAAAGAATATAAAACTATAAAAAAATATGTTTTATTTGCATACGACCAAAGTGTTTTCCGAAAATTTATCTTAGATTTAATACCAAGTTTATTAAATCTTGAGAATTTGGCTTATATTGAAATAAATCACGAAATTAGTTCATGAGGATTAAAGGTTAAATTTAAATAGTAAATGTCGGACCTACAAGTAGTCTAGAAATATCTAGAAATGATCAAAAAATCGCAGAATTATTTTGAGCGGTGACCAATTTTTTTAATCGGCCTATATTGAAATAAATCGTGATATAAGTTCATGACGATTAATGGTTAAATTCAGATAGTAAATATTGAACCTACAAGTAGTCTAGCATTTAAATATCTAGAAATGACCAAAGAAATTCCTAGAGTTATTCTAAGCGGTGAATGATTCCTTTTTTAATCGGAACATTTTTTACGATGCATAAATTGCGGAAAACCAATCCATTCATCCAGGATAGATTATCCTTTTAAGGCATCTACATGGACCTTTTTTCCTGATATTTTATTTAGGTTGAGGAGCTCCCGGGACGCCGCGCGGTGACGTGCGACATACACAATAAATTATTATCCAAGAATAGAACAGAAAACCACTAAATTCAACTTCTTCTGAGGGTTAAAAAATTGATTTTTTTTAGATTTAGAACCGAACTGGAAACTGGTTCAAACTGGTTTGTATATTTGAGTTCTTTACATTCTTCGTTGTTGGGCTTAGGCACCTTTTAATACCATGGAAAAAAACAGGAATTAATAATGATTGATAACTCTAATACTTAAATATTCATATACCCCCACCCAAATTTTAAAAAATATTTTTCAACACTTTGAAAAAATAGAGAAAAGAGATAAATGAATTAAAATTATCATCATTGATTAGATTGTTAAACAATAGATGTTAACATATGTTCTAATTCTATATAACTTGCTAGATTTGCTTTTCACTTCATATAGATACAACACTACAAGATGGCATGTTTCGAGCATAGAGTCTTGTGCCAAATCACAAGCCTTGGCTAATGGAATGTGCTTTTTGTCTTCTCTTCCAGCATCTGATCACAACTTTCTTCAAGCCTTTTTTTCCTTCATTGAATCTCTTTTAATATAGAAGATGTTGTAATTAAAAGAAAAGTTCCATATGCTCTAGATAAAAAATTATGCAACCATTCTATGGAAGTCTCTCTCTCTCTCCACAGTCAAAGTCACCTCTCGGAGAGCACCACCATCATCTCCATCAGCAACGACAACTTTTCCTCCACGCTAGAAGCTCCGGCGTAACCTCCAGCAGCAGCAGCACACCCCGCTGTTGAAGCGGCGACGACAGTAGCACAACCCAGAAGCAAGCTTTCGACACTCCTCATGACCACCACAGGCCAACATTTTTTGATTTTGGGGGGATTACCAGGACACTCCTGCAACCAAATCTTCAATTTTGTCTTATTGGGGGCATATCCGTATTTACCATTTTTAAAAAAATAAGAAATTCCCGTGGAACCCCTCCCGGCCAGAGCTGATTTTTATCTTTTTCGAGGGATAGAATGGTCATTTCACTGTGCGAAGAAATATTAAAAATTCAATAAATTGGTTACCCGAACCGGACTGAAAATGTGCAATTACCGTTGAACCCCCACAGGGAGTGGTTTTTTTTTGTGTTTTTCGAGGGAGAAAATTGTTATTTTACTGTGCAAACAAAAAAATCAGTAAACCGGCGAACCGAACGAAACAAATCAAATCGAACCGACCCGAAAACTGAGCAATACTATTATCGTCCAAAGTGATTTGCCTCACATGCTACAGTGATCGGACCGTGATATGTTTTTTCTATTAAGATAATAATGACATTTGCACACAGACAACACAAGAGAAAAACACTAGCATTGATAGATATCTACAAACATCCACTCTCATGTCACGCGTGCGCTCTCACACACATAGTTTAATTGTATATTTTTGTTGTTTGCTAAACTTGTTGAAAAAGAAATAGGTGATTTCCCTAGGAAATAAAAAGAGGTTTCTTGCTTGGTCTGTTTTCATATTTTCTCAAACTAAAATAACTCATCATGCATATTGGATTTTATTTGTGGAAGATATTTTCTGGATTTGTCAACCTCTCTCAAAGTTTTACTAGGTATAGAGTATAACTTTTGTTAAGTATACAGTATGCATATGTATGAGTATGCATACACAAGTTTTCCTTTATGTCTATAAATAGCAAGTCATGCGTATTGTGTGTTTTCAAGTACAGTGAAATACAATTTGAAATTCTATTCTTCCCTCCAAAACTCTCTCTTCTTCTTTCTCTGCTCAGATTATCATATCTCCTTCTTTTAATTCTGCATAATCTTTTCATCTCCTCAATAATTTCTACATGGTATCAGAGCTTTCAATTGCTCACGCATACACATTAATTTGAAGAATCTCGTGCTTCTGTGATCTGTTCTTCGTCCTTAAAAAATCTATCAATCTCAAGACAATGGTGATAGCAAGTCAGCTTCAAATTCTGCAATCTCCAATAACAGCACTAACTTCAACGATTTCAACGTAAGTGAATGTGAAGCTAGATGATACAAACTATCTGAATTGGAACTTCCAAATGCGATTAGTGTTGGAGAGTAATGGAATCTTTGGGTTTGTTGATGGAACTCATAGCTGTCCTTCCTCGGGTACAATGGCTGAATGTGGTACATCTGTTTCTAATTCCCTCTCCTCTACTGAATCTGATGATGTGTTAATTTGGAAAATGCATGATAGGGCTGTTATGCAATTGATTACTGCTACATTATCTCCAATTGCTATGTCTTGTGCAATTGGTAGTATAAGTGCTAGGGATCTATGGCTTCGGTTAACAGAGCAATTTTCTACAGTATCGAAAACAAGCATTTTTCAATTGAAGTCTAATCTACAGAATATTAGAAAGGGTGCTGATACAATCAGCCAATATCTTCTTAAAATCAAAGAAGCTAGGGATTATCTAGCTGCTGCAGGCGTACATTTTGTTGATGAAGATATTGTAATTCTAGCCTTGAATGGACTCTCTGCTGAATACAACACATTTAGATGTGTAATTAGGGGAAGGGAAAGTGTGATTACTTTGAAGGAGTTTCGCTCACAATTGCTTGCTGAGGAAAGAATTGTGGAGACTCTCATACCTGAACCTTCATCGTATCTAACTGCCATGCACACTATTTCAAAGTCTACTGCTTCCCCTGCTGCATATAATCAGCCTCATCGAAATCATGCTTATAACACTTATGATAGTGGGAACTATAAGTCATTTAATCGAAACAGAGGAAGAGGGAGGTTCCATCAAGGCATGCGAAACATTCATCATAAGCATCAGTATCACTCTAAATTGCATGATATGGCCTCTGTGCAATCAGGAATCCTTGGTCCTTCTCCACCTCTCTCATTTGCCTCAAGTGTGCCTATTTGTCAATTGTGTAATTGTGAGGGTCACACTGCACCAGCTTGTGTGTTGAAACGAGATGAGAGATTCAAATGCAATATCTGTGGTAGAACAAATCATTCAACAAGATATTGTTTCTATAATGACAGTGGGCCTAACTGTGTTGGTCCTAGCAATTTTTCAGCAGAACAAACACATGTTGCTTCTCCTCGTGGCATTCAAGCAATGAATACAGTACTGCATTCTTCTCCACAGTCTTCCCAAGTTTGGATTGCAGACACTGGGGCCACAAACCATATGACAGCTGACATGTCTACTCTCTCTGTTTCTGCTCCTTATCCCACCAATGACACAGTACAAACGGCTAATGGTGAAGGTTTGTTAGTGTCACATGTTGGGAATGCTATTATCCCTACGAATACTGCATCCATCAAACTGAATTCAGTATTATATGTTCCACAGATTACTCAAAATTTGATGTCAGTACATCGTTTATGCTTGGATAATAACTATCGTGTAATCTTTGATGCTTTGTGTTTTTGGATTCAGGACAAGGGCACAGGGAGGATGGTATACAAAGGGCGTTGCAGTAATGGACTCTATCCCCTTCCTTTCAGTTTTCACAATCCTAGTCTGTCTTTTCTCAAGGTTCAGCCTAAGTCATATCTCGGTCAGCTTGTTCTTTCTTCTACTTGGCACAGCCGACTAGGTCATCCTACAAATAACATTGTTTCTTTAATGCTACATAAGGCAAATGTTCAATGTTCCTTTGATTCTCTCAAATCTATGTGTCATAGTTGTTTGAAGGGTAAGTTTTCTAAACTTCCTTTTTCTTCTCGTAGTTCTACATCTGTAACACGTTTTCATATTGTTCATAGTGATGTATGGGGACCATCACCATGTGTGTCCATAGATGGTTATAGATACTATGTCACGTTTATTGATGAGTGTACGCGATATTGTTGGTTGTTTCCTTTGGTGAATAAAAGCTCTGTGTGTTCTGTGTTCATTGCTTTTTATAACTATGTCTTCACTCAATTCTCCTGTGCTATACAAATTTTACAAAGTGATGGGGGTGGAGAGTATATTAGTACATCACTTCAAGCTTTTCTTACCACCAAAGGGATTATTCATCACAAATCATGCCCATATACTCCTGAACAGAATGGACTTGCTGAACGCAAGCATCGACACCTAATTGAAACAACCATTACTCTACTTCATCATGCAAAATTACCATCATTCTTTTGGACTTATGCAGTTCATACGGCATTATATTTGATTAATCGAATGCCTTCTTCTGTTTTAAGCAATCAATCTCCATTTGAACTCTTATTCAAAACTCCACCAGTTATTTCTCATTTACGCATCTTTGGTTGTGCGTGTTTTCCATTACTTCGTCCTTATCTAGCAAATAAATTACAACCTAAGACCACCATGTGTATCTTCTTAGGATATGCTTCTCAATATAAGGGCTATGTCTGTTTTGATGTTGTTACAAAACGCACATATATATCGCGACATGTTATTTTTGATGAACACATATTTCCGTATGTTGAGTTAACAAAAGGCATTAAGTCATCATCTGTGTCTCCTACTGTGTCTCCTATACTAATGCCTGTTGTCACAAATAACAATGTGGTTGTTGTGCCTCCACCTCTCATGCCTGTGGTCACAAATCACAAAGTGGTTGCTGCGTCTCCATCATTCTCAAAATCTCTTGTTTCCCCTATTTCCCCTGCCTCACTTTCTCAGTCTGTTACTTCTGCCCCTTTGCATCCATCAGCTCTGCCTGTTGTGTCTGAATCCAGTGATGAAAGTCAGGCAATATCTCATGAGTCCTCAGCTGAACCTTTCAGACCTGAAGCTATATCAGTCGTACTGCATATTCCAGATATGAATGTTCACCCAATGCAGACCCGTAGTAAAAGTGGGGTTATTCGACAGAAGACTTGCTTTACTGCCACCACAAAATCTTCTGCTGTTGATGTGTCTATTATTGAGCCATCTGGGTACAAAGTTGCTATGAAAAGTCCCATATGGTTGGCAGCTATGCAAGAGGAAATTGATGCTTTAAAGTCTCAAGATACTTGGCAGTTGGTGACTCTTCCTCCTTGTAAGAATCTGGTGGGATGCAAGTGGATTTTTAAAGTCAAGAAACATGCTGATGGATCTATAGCTCGTCACAAGGCTCGTTTGGTGGCACAAGGATTCAGTCAGGAACATGGTGTTGATTATTGGGAGACGTTTAGTCCAGTTGTTAAGCCTACCACGGTCAGACTTGTTATGGCTCTGGCAGCTCATTTCGGCTGGGGGTTAAGGCAACTGGATGTTAAAAACGCATTTCTTCATGGTGTTCTGAATGAAGAAGTGTTCATGGCCCAGCCTCCAGGCTTCACTGATCCTGAATTTCCCATGGCTGTGTGCAAACTTCAGAAGTCCCTGTATGGTCTCAAATAGGCCCCGCGCGCTTGGAATGCCAGGTTTACTTCATTTTTACCTACCTTGGGGTTTCAAAATACTTACTCTGATGCTTCCTTGTTTGTCAGACCACTTGCTGCTGGTGTTATTGTTTTGTTGCTGTATGTCGATGATATAATTGTGACTGGTAGTGACACTCAGATTATTGGGGAGGTAATTCAGTCTCTTACAGCTGAGTTTGAGGTTAAGGACTTGGGACCTCTTCATTATTTTCTTGGTCTTCAAATTTCATCTACATCGTCTGGTTTGTTTATGTCTCAAACTCAGTATATTCATGAGCTCCTGGGCAAGACAGATATGTTGGCTGCCAAATCCTGTGCCACTCCATGTCTTCCATCCCAAAGACTTCTTAAGGATGATGGGATTCCATTTGATAACCCTTCATTATATCGCAGCATTGTGGGGGCTTTGCAATACCTCACATTTACAAGGCCTGATATAGCTTTTTCTGTGCACCAAGTGTGTCAGTTCATGCAAGTGCCTATGGTCAGCCATTTCACTGCAGTTAAGAGGATCTTACGCTACCTCAAAGGCACTTCTCAGTCTGGAATCAGTTATCACAGAGGGTCTCTTGAGCTTACAGCGTATAGCGATGCCGATTGGGCTGGGGATCCCAATGATCGACGGTCTACGACTGGTATGGTTATTTTTCTTGGTTCCAGTCCTATTTCTTGGTCTTCCAAGAAACAACAAACTGTCTCCAGATCATCAACTGAAGCCGAATACAGGGCTCTGTCAACTACTTCTGCTGAGATTGATTGGATTAAGCAACTATTGGTGTTCTTGGGAGTTTCTCTATCTCAGCCTCCTGTCTTGTTTTGCGATAATCTATCTGCCATTGCACTCTCTTTCAATCCAGTTCAACATCAGCGAACTAAACATATTGAAATTGATGTACACTTTGTTCGCGAACGTGTGGCAACCAAGAGTCTCATTGTCCAGTTTGTTTCTTCTCAAGAACAATTTGCGGACATTCTCACCAAAGGCTTAAGCTCTCCTCTGTTTCACCTGCATTGTCGCAATCTCAGGCTTAGTTTGTTCAAGCCAGTGATTGAGGGGGGATGTTAAGTATACAGTATGCATATGTATGAGTATGCATACACAAGTTTTCCTTTATGTCTATAAATAGCAAGTCATGCGTATTGTGTGTTTTCAAGTACAGTGAAATACAATTTGAAATTCTATTCTTCCCTCCAAAACTCTCTCTTCTTCTTTCTCTGCTCAGATTATCATATCTCCTTCTTTTATTTCTGCATAATCTTTTCATCTCCTCAATAATTTCTACAACTTTTACCGTCCTGTTTGATTTGAATATCTGGTTGTTGGTTGAGCCATTTAAGAGTTCTTGAATGTCTTTTAGTATGTTCTTGCTTTGAACGTTTCAGTTGGATACGGGAGGTTTGCCACCTGCCAAAACAAATTCCAGTGACAGGCTTTTTGGTATGTGAATAGAATTTGACATGTTGTGATTTTGAGACAAGGGAGTGTTCTACTCTTTTTGTCGAAGCAATTTTACCACTATCAGGCTTGTTAATAGTTATACCTATTGTTAGCAGGCTTGATAGGTGATTTGAGTGAGTACTAGTTGGTTTGGAAGCAGGCTTGCTATTAGGTTGCTTCACTTTGAAAGGCTATCACGATCCCTTCTTGTGCAGTCCAATTGTATGTTCAGGCCTTTGGAGTTGGGTTGTAGATCTGGTTCATACTTCACTTTGTTTTATCTGCCTGTATATAGGCTATCACATCTACTTGAACAAGAAACATGCAAAGAGAGGTCTCAATTCCATCTTTTTTCTTCTTGTCTTAGTATCATCATGGAAATAGAAGAGAAATCTCAATTCCATCTTAATGCTTCTCGTTTATAGTGATCAACACAGGAAGAGTAGTCTTGGATGGTGGCTTATTCTTGCACTCGTTATTGCATTCATGTATGCATATTGATTAAATTCCCTGTTTATCAATATCGCGACAACCTATCAATCAAGTTCTCACACAACCCGAGTCAGCATGAACTGCCTGGCTCGAAAACATTAGCATCGGCAAAGCACGAAATCAACACAATTCTGCACCCCATCACTCAATATAATACCTTTTTTGGAGAACTATCTTTGTCTTAAAAAAGGGCTTCTAATTTGATGTTTTTAGACCTGAGTGGAAATAATTTGCATGGTGAAATTAACTGATATTGTTTCTGGTACTGCTGGTTCGTCACAACCAACCCCCTATGTTAACAAAGCATGGGTCGAGTGGAGAGGAAGACCGAATACAAACGGAATCTGGGACCTTTTGATTTTGCAAGCAACAAATTAATACGAGAAATTTCTAGAAGAGAGAACAATTCTCTTACAGTTGGTTGCACTGAATTTGTCAAGAAACAATTCGACCGTAGTAATCGCTCTCAAGATTGGGCAGCTGAAACAACTACAAGCCCTTAATTTGTCAGGAAATCAATTGTTAAGAGAGATTCCATGTACTTTCTCTAAATTTCTTGAATCTCTCCCATAATAACTTGTCCGGGAAAATTCCATCAAGGTCTTAACTACAGAGCTTTAATACTTCAGCATTTGTCGGTAATCCTATCTTGTGCAGGCTGCCAGTCACACAGAAATGCCCTTGAGATGAGATGACTTAAGACCACCAACTAATGATGACAACCAAGGCAATGAGGTAATTATTAATGAACGCAGGAGATGGTTTTATACTGCTATAGGAACTGGTTTTGGTGTAATCTTTTGGGGAGTTTCAAGTGCTTTACTGCTAAAGTGTTCTTGGAGACATGCCTACTTCCGGTTCTTGGATGAAGCATGGGACTAGATCTACGTGCAGATAATTGTGCAGAACACAAGATTGAAACAGATATTTCAAAGGCTCCTGTCTTATAAGGTGAATAATGAATGGTAACTTGGTGAATAATACTATTTTGGAAATATAATTGTTCAAATGAAGCTTCTTATTACCTTTATTTTCTTATCAAATTGATTCTCAAATCATTATTGTAATGTTTAAACATTACAAGAGCTTTATCTTTGCTTCCAAGTAAATAGGTATTATAGTACCTTGTGCAATCATTTATAAAAATAATGTAATATCTTTTTTCACCTCTAGTTTGCATACACTTTAAAACACTTGTATTCAAGTGAATTAAACCTAAGGATTTACAACTTTTTTTATTGAATAAAAATAAGTTTCTTTTTTGTGAATTTTGATTTTACACAAACCCCAAACTTATGACTTTTCTTGATTGTTTTTTTAAAAAAATCAATGCATTTTGATCATATTGATTAGGTTATGGGTCAACTTAAGTGTTTTATCAAGCCATACTAGGTCATTTCCCTATTGATTTTTAAAAAACCCAAACCTAAGCCTCAAGTAAACTTGTGAGGCCATGTTGATTTATTAATAGTGGTTTCAGTAGATGCTAAACATGGTTTATGCAAAATTCTTAAAGATGTTCTTAAACTAACTTTTGTTTATTGAGATTATTTTTTTTGGTTTTCAATGACCCATTTTACACATTGATGAATTGTTGCTAACAAATCAATAAAATCAACAAGAACATCTTTGAATAAACCAAATCCAAAAAGTTAAAATTTCATTAATCCTAAAAAATGAGATAGCATGGAAAAATTTATGATGCTTAGAAATAACTAAATATATTCTATTAGGAACACCTTACGATCTATTTTGTTTTTAAAAAAATAGAGATAGAGAAGATATAATATAAAATTCATGACCCATTACATGTAATAAACATATTTTCATTTACAATCTCTTTATCCTAGTTGTATTTTTTATTTCTTTGAAGTGATTCTGGAGAACAACTAATACGATGTTATTAATTATTCTATAAGCACCATAAAATTACTCGCTCAATAGGATTGAGAGATTTTAGGTTGAATAAGTTTATCATTTATAATGAGTCATGAATTTTATTTTTCTGTATCCATTTGTTTCTTTAAAGGGAGCACTAGAGATTATAGTTACTCACTTAAGCACCAAACTTTTTTATTACATTTTTAATAAGTCTTTTCAATCCTTTTCGGAGAAATTTTGAAAGGTTGGTGATCAATATTTTTTAAAATTAAAGGAGATGAATTTGTTGAATTGAATAATTGGTTCATCTAAAATGGAACAATTTGGTCTCCATATAAACTTGTATAATTTGTGCTTTTTATGTTGACTTGTATATCATAATCTTCAAAATCAAAAGTATTATATTTGAATTAATAAAAATTGTAGTTACAATATTGACATAATAGTATTTTTAATTCATCTAATCACTTATTTGTTCTATCTATAATATTATTGAGATAACACACACATCCTCATGATTTGCTGGAAAGCAATTGGCTTCTCCTTAAATGTTCTGTAATAATGCAAATGTACATATCTCGAGTCAACCATTAATCATTGATGAAGGGTAACTATTAAATACAAACACTCATTCGGGTTGGTTCGGACAGGTTGGTTTGGGTTAGAATCTATTGGTCTTGATGAAATTACTATCCCTACATACGATGTGAAATTGTCTGCAAAATTGTATTTACATCTCGTGTTCCTAGACCATAAATAAGTCTACAAGCTCCTGTACACTCGTGGCATTTTCTTATGACCCCAGCTGCGATGATGCTCGTCCCTGCCCTCGTGGCATTTTCTTCGACCCCGCTGCCAAACATAAAACCAAATTTGTCACTAAACACAATGTCATATCACAAGCAAGCACTTCTATAACTATTTGGTACAATAGATATATTAAAACAATTGTGGATTGCGATCATTGCAAGCTAAAAGCATGATTTCGACCGTCATAATGATAAATATAAAGCTTCATTAAGTACTTTTCAGCACAACACATGCATGCATGCTCGTAGAACAAGCTTTTTTCATCTAATTTGCACACATCAAGTTCTTACTCTCTATAAGATATTAAGAAAGAGTCCCCATTTTAAATTCTCAAATAAAAGCAAGAACTTCGATCTAAGCCCACTCGAGACGACAAATCTGGCCGTTCAAATAACATGCGGAAGGCAATCGCTTTCCAGCATATCTGTTTATGCCTGGTATTGGCATACAAGTCCAGTCCTCATTGCCAGCTTGAACAGCAATAATATTCAGGCCTTTCAGTAATACATGCACACATACACACAAATATACAGAGACAGAAAGGGAGAAAGAGAGCATACGATCTTCAACATCCTTCATCTGGTAATAATGGGGAGCTATTTCTGTTAGGATTGAGAAATGTTGCAGGGTGATTGAAGGAATTTAGAAAGGAAGGGAAAGTTGTACACTGAACGGAAGAGAGAGAGAAGAGAGAAAGAGGGAAGAATGTATATTGTATTGTAACAGTAAAATAATTCTGTTTTTCCATACAATTGTTGTGTGTATACTTCTCTATTTATACACATTATAATATTCTAGAATATACTCTAACATTCCCCCTCAATCTCATGCTTTGATAAACCAAGCATGAGATTGCAACAATGAAAATGAAATAAAAGAGTAGTTAATTCTTTTGACAAACAATATGTAAACGAGAGAAGAGAAGGAATATCATTGGTCTATTTCTTGACCAGAATTTCATTTATCTACTTCAGTTTTTTTCTGAAGGATTTCATTTGGCTTCTCCAGCTTTTCTGAAGTTTTTCTTCAGCTTTTCTGAAGTTTTTGCCGATGAATTTCTTAATCTGTGTAAGAATTCATTTTCTTCTTCTTCTTCATTGGATTAAGTTTTTTTTTTTTTTTTTTTTTTTTTTTTTAATTTTTTTTTTTTTTTGTTTTTCGTTTTTTTTGTTTTTATTATTATTTATTTAAACGGCAGCATGAAACACATAAAACGGCACAGCACACAACATAAAATCTAGGTTTTCAACAAATCCTTCTCGCAGCAGCCGTCTCAAGCGCGTCTCTCTTCTCTGCCAAATCGATTTTGTTCTTCATCTTGTCGAATTTCTCTTTCAACAGCCTCACATCCTGACAAATAACCTTGCAATGTTTCAACAATACAACCACGGTCCATAAGAAACTCCCGCAGCTTAGCATTCTCCTCTGCCTCCTTTTGTAGAATTTTTGACTCTTGCACCACCTTCGCCATTATGATATCTTGCTCGACAAGAGCATTTTGTGTAGCCTCCTCCTTTTCCATCCTCTCTAACTCAGTTGTTTCATTAGCTCCTCTGCTGCATCTACTTATTATTGTTCTCTTTGCGACGAGACTCAACGGAAACATGTCTCTTTCTAACTGCCTTGCGTAGCATATAATGAAAATTCACCTGTCGCCGGGATCTAACCTTCCTTGGGCCCTGTCTTTGTCGCAGCCATTGTGTCTCTCTGCTTTGGATATGGATTCAGATCTGAAGAAGCGACATCTGTTTAGAGCAACAGCTCATATGGCTTATTTGAGAAATGGAGAGGAGGTGTGCCTGAACCAAGCATGTGGTTTGTCCGAGTCTTCACCTCTCCGGTGAGATCTTTCACTTGGATTTCCCTGCTTTTATTTCTCACTTCTCTCTCTTCTTTGTTTTCTTTTTTTTTTTTTTTAAGAGAGAGAGAACTTGGTAGAGAGTTGTTGTAGGAACTCTAAAGATTTGAATTGGTCATTCTGCTGCTCTGTTTGACATTTTTTTTTTTTTTTTTTCCGGCAGACTCTTTGAACACTAAATGTATGATTTATGGATTGGAGACGGTGGAGAGAGGAGGAGCAGAAAAAAAAAAAGAAGATGATATAGCAGCAACACAAATCTATATTTTAAAGAAGAACAGAGGAAATCACAGAGATTGAAACTATTATTGAAGGAGCAACTATCAATTCATAGGAAGAGAACGTAAGTACTAGAACCAGACGATATAATGTGCAAAGTATATTACTGAGACTGAAGATTTGAAAAGGATAGAACTGATATTACCATGAGAGATTGTAAATGAGGAGTAGCAGCGGCATGGGTGATCATCTTCAATTTTTTTTTTTTTTTTTTTTTTTTATCCATTGAAGGATTAGATTGCGGAAGCTTGGATCAATTCATGCGTTAGCAAAATAGCTCTGATACCATGTTAGGATTGAGAAATGTTGCAGGGTGATTGAAGGAATTTAGAAAGGAAGGGAAAGTTGTACACTGAACGGAAGAGAGAGAGAAGAGAGAAAGAGGGAAGAATGTATATTGTATTGTAACAGTAAAATAATTCTGTTTTTCCATACAATTGTTGTGTGTATACTTCTCTATTTATACACATTATAATATTCTAGAATATACTCTAACAATTTCTACCAGCCAGTCTGGCTTTAGTTCCGTTACCTGCAATTTGAGTTCCAAATTTCAGTTACAACCCAAAACATGTTCCAATTTCCATGGAATCTTCCTTAACACGACAATGAAGCAATAATTAAATGCAAGAAGTGGTCTAATTAATAACCAAGACTTTTCTTACCATAATGATTTATTTCTTATAGAGAAATTTTTTTATTGGTAGACTGCACCTGCCCAATGCAAAACGAAGTTGGTTTGTATAATGACATAAGAATAATGTGCAAGTGAAAAAAAATCCATATGCTATATCTCTAATTTGGTAATCTATGTGCAGATGATTTAGAATTAAACATCGTATATATGCTATTCACCTTTGTTTTATGATTTCTTAGAGTTAAAGCAGTGCTTAATATAATTTTATTTTTTTGGAATTTTTGTAACATTTCCATGAAAATTCAAACTATAAATATTTCAAAGCAACTGATCCTGATTAATTTGTTGGGTTGTAATCGCAATATGGTTTCCATGTTTAATCAGCCAACATGACCACAGAAAGAATACCCATGCCCAAGAAAAAATATTATAAGGGCAAAAAACACTCCAAAGATAAAATTATTGAATGAAGTGGAACGTTAAATAATTGACAACAAGAAGGGAAAAAAAGATTGCCTGCAGAAGGAACCAAACATAAAAAGCATTGGTAGTGACAATTTTAAGAAATTAAGAAGCCAAAATCTCATCAAGCATGGCAATTTGCGAATGTTAAAAGCGGTTGTTAATAATTTCAAGCAATTTATTGGAATAAATTATTTAATCTTAACATCAGGCTTATAAATTGAGAAAGAATGGGCAACGACGAAACAAAAAATATAGAAATTGCAGCAAAACATAACAAAGTCAAAACAACCAATGTGTTTGATGGAGTAGAAAAAAAGCTTTGAGAAATATGTCAAGGCAATAACAGAACATACTAAAGCAACAACAACGTAGACATCGAAGTCAAATGTAATTAAATTGAAGACATACCAGGAAAGCAATTATAGTAATATTTGATCTCACCGAGTAACTTGAACAACCAAAAATCAACTGCAGCTAATAATTTAATAACAAAGGAAAAAAATGTATTAATGTACCAGTTAACAAATTTGGCAACAACCAGTATACCAAATTGAGCACACCTTAACGTCAACGAAGAAGCAGCTAAACCGTAGCAGCTGACAAACAGTCAACACCAAGCAAAAAGTGGTAATGATTAAATGATCTGTCAAACAAAAAGCAAGAAAACCAATGAAGAGGCATCAATAGAAGCGCAGTACTTGCAACAGGATGACTATTTGGAACACACCTGGAACCAACGATGGAAAACCACATACACAACAGGGCAAGACAAAGCAAGAAATTGCATTGAAGCAACCAAAGTTCTTTACTCTGTCATATAACAATGCAACAAAAACAAATACTTTAATTTTTGACATGCAAAAATGTGCACACCCTAACATAATTACCTAAGCAAAATTTTAGAATGAATCAACAATTTAACAAAGTACTTATTCAACTGGCGATTGAAATAAAAAATTGAAAGCAGCAACACAAAATCGAATGAATAATTATCAGAAAAAATCAATACAACTGAAGCAACTGGAAAGGCACCAACAACAAAGCAGCCATCCCACCGACGTTTGAAATTAGCAATTGAAAGCAACAACATAAATCCAAATCAATTATTCTTGGAAAAACATTCAGGACAATCAAGAGAATTGGTAAGGCATCAATAACAAAGAAGCAATGAAAACGACCGTCGAAACCAAAAATTGAAAGCAGTATAAAAAATTCAAATTTTTTAGGGCAACAAATTGTAACCAATCAAAGGAACTATATAGGTGCCAACAACAAAGTAGTTATCCAATAGAAAATTGAAAGAAAAAATTGAAAGCAGCAACGTAAAATTGAATCAAGAGTATTCGCAAAAAAATCAAGATAATTAAAGCAATTAGAAAGGCATCAAAACAAAGCAGCCATTCAATTGGCAATTGAAAGCAGCAACTGCAATTGGCAATTGAATCAGAAATTGAAAGCATCAACATAAAACTAAACAAAAAAATTCAAGAAGAAAAAATGAAGACAGTCGAATTAAAATTCATCCTGATTGAAACAAAGTAGTCATCCAATTGGCAATCGCAAAAAAAAAGACAGCAGCAACATAACTGAATCAATAACAATCGCAAAAAACATTAAAGATAATCAAACCAAATGGAAAAGCATAAACAACAAAGCAGTCATCCCATTGGTAATTAAAACCTAAAAATTGCTACCTGCAGACAGAAAACTGAACAACAAGGCAATCGAACTGAAATTGCTCCTCACGCCAACAAAGCAGTCATCCAATTGGAAATTGCAACCACACACATCAACATCTCTACCGAAAGCGTCAACATAAATTTGAACCAACCAATTCTTGCATGAAAAATTCAAGACAATGAAACAGAAATTGCTCTCCAACTCAACAGAGTAGCCATCCAATAAAAAATCGAAGTAGAAATTGAAAACAGTAACATAAACCCAAATTAGCATCTTTTGCAGAAACAAATCTAACACAATCAAAGCAACTTCAAAGGCACCAACAACAAAACATCAATCTAATCAGCAATTGACATCAGAAATTGAAAACAACAACATAAAACCGAAGCAACAATCACCGCAGAAAACATTCAAAATAATTACACCAAAATCGATCTTCAACCCAACAAATAGCAATTGAATTGATAATTGAAATCAGAAACCAAAAGCAGCAACATAAAAGCGAACAGGAAATTGTTTTTACGATAATCGAAGCGAAATTTTTCTAATCCAAACAAAGTAGTCTTCTAATCGGCAATCAAAAAATGAAATGAAGGCAGATACACAACCAAATCAAGAATTATCGGGAAAAAAATTTAAGATAATAGAAGCAAATGGAAAGGCATTAACAAAAAAGCAACCATCCAATCGCTAATTGAAACGACAAACATCTACATCTCTACCAAAAGCATCAACATAAATGTGAACCAACCAATTCTTGAATGAAAAATTCATGACAATAAAAAAAATTGCTTTTCAACCCAACAAAGTAGCCATCCAATAAAAAATTGAAGCAGAAATTGAAAACAGTAACATAAACCCAAATTAGCATCTTTTGCAAAAACAAATTTAACATAATCAAAGCAACTTCAAAGGCACGAACAATAAAACAACAATCTAATCGGCAATTGAAAACAACAACATAACACCAAAGCAACAATCATTGCAAAAAACATTTAAAATAATCACATCGATATCGCTCTTCAACCTAACAAACCAGCCATCAAATAAGCAATTGAAATCAAAAACAAAAAATCAACTTCAAAGGCATCAACAACAAAATAGCAATTGAATCGACAATTGAAATCAGAAACTAAAAGCAGAAACACAAAATCGCATAAAAAATTGAAAAGGAATTTTTTTTAAGACAATCAAAGCGAAATTGTCCTTGACCCAAACAAAGTAATCATCTAATCGGCAGCCGAAAAACAAATTGAAAGCAGAAACACAACCGAATCAAGAATTATTGGAAATTTTGTTAAAGATAATAAAAGCAAATGGAAAGGCATCAACAACAAAGCAGCCATCTAATCGGTAATTGAAACCACAAACATCAACATCTGTACTGAAAGCATCAACATAAATCTAAACCAACCCAACCGGATCAAGAATTATCGCAAAAAAAATAAAGATAATAGAAGCAAATGGAAAGGCAGCAACAACAAAGCAACTATCCAATCAGTAATTGAAACTAAAAGCATCAACATAAATCTGAACCAACGAATTGTTGCATGAAATATTCAAGATAATAAAAAAGAAACATTGCTCTTCAACCCAACAAAGTAGCCATCCAATAAAAAATCGAAGAAGAAATTGAAAACAGTAACATAAATCCAAATCAACATATTTTGCATAAACAAATCTAAGACAATCAAAGCAACGTCAAAGGCACCAACAACAAAACAACAATCTAATTGGGAATTAAAATCAGAAATTGAAAACAACAACATAAAACCAAAGCAACAATCACGGCAAAAAAAATTTAAGATAATAAAAGCAAATGGAAAAGCATCAATAACAGAGCAGCAATCCAATCGATAATTGAAACCACAAACATCCACACCTCCACTGAAAGCATCAACATAAATATGGTTCATTGACCTTATGGTTCGTTATTGCATTGACTTCAATTGTATTAATACTTGTATATAATAATCAATACGTCAATATGAAAGAAAGAAAACAAAATACATAAAAATATACTAGTATAAAGAAACACGCTTAAAAGATTAACATAATCTTGAACTAATTATTATCATTATAATAAATATCAACTTTTTCATCAATTTACTCAAAACAAATCAGCGAGATGTCAAGTCGCGTCATATTCGAAAGGTTAAGACAACTATCATCATTATCTTGATGTGGGTGAGAAAAAAAATTACTTCTATGTTTTTCTCTTCTTCGTTCAAGGATGATTGATATAAATCAACAAGATGTTTGGTCATATGATAAGCAAGAGACCAATGCCTTTTAATGACAGTAGAGATTATGATAATGGAGACAAGAGACTCTTATTTCATAAAACTTTATAATCATATCACTTACCCATCCTCTCAACAATGCGCCTATATATAGGCAGATGTACATAATGGAGACAAGAGACTCTTATTTAGTCCTAATTGAAACCAATTAGTTTTGATTTCTTATGAAATGATGGGATTGCAATTAAAAGGGCGCCAAACACAGGTGACATACCATAAAATTTGCAAAAGATTCATTTTGGTCCTTGAACTTTAAAAACCATGCAAATTATATAATTTTGGTACCTAAATATTTTTCCAACTTAGTTTTGGTAAAAAAAGATTTTTTATTTTTTATTTTTTTAGTCCCTAGTGTAGAGAAGATAAAGGTGATACTAGTGGTAGAGAAAGAATAGTGTCATTACCATCGATTTGTGCAACCAAAACTATAACGTCCATGTCTCTAGTAGACAAAACAAATAATCTTACTAATACACATTTCCAAAAAAAAAGAAAATGTAATATATATATATATATATATGGTTTCACCAAAATTTCTATCAAAATTTCAGTAGAGCCTCCCCTGTATAGGTAGGTCTCAAGTTATCAATATATAACATAACCTTTAATTCAATCTTGACCCAATCATTCTTGGTCTATAAAACCACAAACATCATCCTCATCAAAATCACAATAAATAAACCATACATTTAACAACAATCAACATTTTGCACCACAATCAAGATAACTTCAGTCACATTTAATAGAATATGACAAAAAGAGTTAATTTTGTTATACTCAAATCTTTTCCAAAATAGTGATCATACATATCAGTTTATAAACATTTAATTTATACAAAATACTACTAGATACAAAAAGCTAAGAAACAACAAATTTACTCCTTACATGCACATGATGGACTTGAAAGGAAATACAAGCTAATTCCATAAAAAAAAATTGGAAAAATAATATTAAAGTTATTAAACCCAGGGCATGCAACATAACTATTTAAAACACAAACTAACTTCTTCGTTTACGTAATGCCGATACTAAGTAGTGTGATACCCTCGTCACCTTACCAACATTATAAATTAGAGAAGACCCCTTCCCGGGTCCCTCCTGCAATTACAGGAAATTCACATACATCATTTTCAGCCAAAGATATACTTCATCATAACCACATGAAAACAATCCAATAAAACTTTAAATTTCTTATTCTTTCATTTTTATTTTTATAACATCTGCCAATCAAAATATCATTATAAACACTCATTTTAAAAAATAACTTGTTTTGTTTCCTTTAATGCGTCTAACTTCCTCACTTCACGACCTCCCATTTCTTCTTTTTCTCTCTCTCAAAGCTGTTAGCCAAGATCACATTCCGATCTCTGCCTAGATTTCTCACTATAACAGGAGTTCTAGAACTCTTCCTTGTACAAAACTGGTCTCGTTGGAAAGCTAACATACAGGGCTACAACTCTTCTAGAGGGAGGGAAACCCAGTCCATTACCCAAAATTCATGAAAGGCATCATAGATGTGATAAACCTCCTTCTCTCCAGACTTTCCCCTACATAGTCACGTTTGGTGACCCTTAACTAGATTTATAAAATTCCAAATTAAATGAAACTACTTTCCTTGGATGTTACACAACCAGAGATGCAACTCCTACGAAAGAAACCAACCTTGATTCTCTTATTTTCCTACTTAGATTCTATCTAAAATTCAAGAGATGAATCTGCCCAATTATTAACTTCTGCATCATATACATTTGGCCAAAAATTGGCCTTGGAAAAACAAGACTTCCCTCATTCTTTTCATGCTCAATTCATTCATTATACAATCATTCACGTCCAACACAACATATACAATAATTAATTTGCAAAACACATAATCTTTCCAAAATAATCACTGCCCTAAATGGAAAGTCATGGCCTTTCCTAGGGGCATCCCTTTTTCTTTTCATTTTTCTTGCCAATTAGCTCTCATTTCATCTCGTATTCATCAATTACACACGATTCCACATTTCTCCAAAATCTGTTCCAATAACCCTAACCCAAATCTCATAAGCAAATCATGAAATTTAACAATTAAGTCTAGAATTTTATATGCATATAAAAAACACCATACCATGGAGGATTTAAAATTCTAATTGCTTGTGAAATCAAAATCTCCTCCACTCTTTTTTTCCTGCTGCTGTTAGCCCAATACTCCTTTTTTTTCTCTTCCAATAATACTTCAAATCCTTGTATTTTTTATGTTTTGACATTTTGGTAACACTTAATCTCTCTTTTACTTTGAAATTATTTTTCAATTGGGTAAGAAATATATCAAAATATCCCCCCCTTTCTTCCCTTCACTCTGCTGGACATAAGAGAAGAGAATAGAGGTGTATTTATACCTCTCAATTTTTCTTATTCGCACTTAGGCCTTCATTTCCTTTAAATGTTTTCTTTTTTTACTCATCTTCTCTTCTTATAATTAAATCCTACTCTTTTACCCAATTCTTCTATTTCTTATAACATCTTCTTAATGAATTGCTCGAGTTTGCATAAGAGAGTTCGAGAAGTCTTGCTTCATATTTGTTATCGAGAAATTAGCATCTAAGGGATAATAAGTCTAATTATTTCCAAACTTTTTATATTATAATGACCAACAGGTTCAATATGCATATTTATATCTTCAACATGAAAAATAAAATTCTTGGTACAAGTACTATAACCGCACCAACTCTCGTAAGTCAAAAATTTGACTAGGCTTCTCTTTAAAAAGTCAACAAATTATGTATTATTGTAAAAGCTTATTAATTTGATAGCTCCACTCCACTGAGGTTTTAGCCAACAAAAAAAGTTTGACCAGAAATAGTCCAACTTTAATGAAGCCCATAACAAAAAAGTTTATAAGACTACTTTTATCAATTAACTCAGAAAATGTGTGTAGCAATACCTGATGCATCACGGTGCAACCCTGACACATTTTGCAAGACCTGAGTAAACAATACACTAGGTCATAACCTAGCCTTCGGTTATTAGACAACCATTTTTGTGCTCATAAAAGTTTTGAAAATCAGTGTCATCACCCAATTTTTGGGTGACTCCCCAAAATATACAAAAAAATAACAAAAATAAAATAAAGAGGGTCAACGAGGGTAGAAAAGTCAATGTGCAAATTTTGGTTCTTTTCGAGAGTCTAATTGTATCTCTTTTGTCCCCAAAAATAGAGAAAATACAGATTTGAGAAAAAATAATATATCATCGGATAAATATGCGTAAAAATTTAGTCGAGAGATATAATTATATTTTTATGGGTCAATTTGATTTAATCGTCAACCAATTTAAAAATATAATTATGTTCAGGAATTAATTTAGGGTCCAATTAAAGGATTTAATTAAGTGCAAGGACTTAATTATACTTTAAGTTGGTCAAATTAATTTTGTTTAGGGCTTAATAAGTGAAAAATCAAGTTAGGGAGCTTAATTCGGGTTCAATTGAGAAGATGGGAATTTTCAGAGACTAAATAGAATTTTTCCAGGCCAATTATGCAAAATCAGGGGTCCAATTGGAAACAATTGAGAGTTCAATGGTCAACTGAGGGTCAAATAGCATAAATTAGAAGTCAGGAACCAAAATAAAAAAGGAGCGCAAATTTAAGGCTAACATTGAATTTTTCACGGGGACGCAATCGCACAAAATTAAGATTTTAAAACCAATCGAGGTTTTGATTAGAACAATTTTAAACCAAGGGACCAAATTGCATCTTTTGTCAAATCATTTTCTTGCAGGCGTGCCTGCACTCTTAAGTCGCCTGAACAGTGTCAGGCACGCCCATCGCTGCCACTGGGCAAGGCAGGCGACCACCCCTCGGTTGCACGCCATGGGCAGCCGAAGGGATGCCTTCATGGCTATAAATTGAGGGGGAATTGGACGCAGAAAGAGGGGGGGGAAGAAAAGGAGAAAAGAAATAGAGAAAAAAATGAAGGAACATTTACGTAAAACACATAGTATCTTCATCCCTCTCGGTGCAGCTTTCTCTCTCTCTCGGTTTCGGCTTCTCTCTCTAAAACCAGAGGCGTCGGTCTCTCTCTCCTTCTCGGTCAGCACTCCGGCCACCAGCTCAGGCCACCCAACTTCACCTTTATCACCACAGAAATCTTCCCCTCGACGCCAGAAACTCAACCCCACTCTAGGTTGAGGCAACAACCGAGGTGACAGTAACAGCAGCGCCAACACCGACGACTTCGGAAGCTCCCTTCGGCCACCACAAGCCACCGTTGACGGCGCCACCACGACAAGAATCATCACCTCGACCTCCTCTACACAAAGGTACTAACAGGTACGCATTTCGTCACACTCGAAAAACATCCTTGTTCATCGTCTTCCTCCTCCAGCTCGTTGCATGCGCAGTGGGACGTGATTTGCGTCCCACTCTGCATGCGGGCTGGGCCTGAGGGGGACGGGTCGGGCTTTGTGCCCCACCCAAACGCTTAATCCGGAAGGGCTTCCAGCCCACTGGACTATAGGCCCAGTCCATAAGTTTCAGCCTAGCCCATAATTATCTGGGCTTCCAGCCCGTGAGTGCTGGAAGCCCAGCCCACTATGGCTGACAGCCCAACCCAAAAAAAAGAAAAACAAATTTGAAAAATACAAATTGACAAAAAAAGTATTTTTATTTCTTACTACTATTACTATTACAAAAAATTCAAAAATATAAAAAATGTATTTGTTTTTTGTGCATACGGCCAAATTCCATGATTTTTCCATACATATTTTTCATAAAAAATATGTTGCATCTTTATCATATTTTGAAATGAAAATTGGATATCGTAACCGGTTTATGATTATCCGTTGGAATTTGGCCAAAATATCAAAAATAATTTTAAATATATTTGTTTTATCTATTAGGGTGTAAATTTACATTGTAAAGTACATCCATGGATAAAAAAGGGTTTTAAACTACGGTGTAAATTTATATTGTAAAGTACATCCATAGATAAAAAAACTATTTTTACTACGATGTAAATTTACATTGTAAAGTACATCCGTGATAAAAAAAAAAGTTTGTAACTGCGGTGTAAAATTACATTGTAAAGTACACCCGCAAACAAAAAAATGTTTTTTTTTTAAAATGTAGTACAAACTTTGTAACTTAGAAAACAATCAAACAACAATGCAGCTTACCTTAGGTAGGGTGCACTGGGGGTGATGCGTCTTCCCCTTGCATAACAAGTCCCCTTACCTAGACTCTCGCAGACCAATAGGTTCCTAGTAACCTTAATACTAGGTGGCGACTCCTAATATTTATAGTCGTAAATTTTACGACTATAAAACACCCCATTTTCATTGCGCGTCGTTGTCTCTCCAGAGAGGGATGGCAGGGCGCGAAGCGCGAAAAAAAAACGTTGTCGCGATAATCAGAATTCAAGGTGAGGATCACTGTGTATTATTTCAAAATCTCATCATAATTAACAAAAATAAATGTTATTAAGGGATTGAGTGGTAACAACTATCAATCTTTATAATGCACCAGCCATGAATTATTATATACACAGAATACCACACATGCAATAATTGGCTTGAACATTTTTAAAAACTATGAACTTGGAACTAATCTCATACTTAAATTAAGTCTACATGCCTTTCACTACCAGAGCTCTTCCTAAAACTACCTTATATATTTCCTTTTCTTTTCTTTTCTACTCCGATATTTATTATGGACTTTGCTTTCTAATAGTATGCTAGTAAGATCTAAAGAAAATTACTGGACATTTTTTTTTAGAAAAATGGTTGAATAATAGTATTATGGTTCATCAAATACTTCTCTAGAATATCCAAACCGCTATATAATTTGCTTCTGGAAGACACAAACTTTTATGTTGATGAAGATTGCAAGACAACCTTTTTCTATTGAAAAAGAAGTTGGTGACAGCTCCTATTGTAATTGCATCGGATTGGGAGTAACCATTTGAGTTGATGTGTGATGTAAGTGATTATGTAATTGGGGTAGTACTAGGGCATCAAAAACACAATGTGTTTCACACCATATAGGGTGTGTTTGGTATTATTTTTGCTTTTGTAGTTGAGGTTTTTAAGAAACAATTTCATAAATATCACTTTAGCTGCGGTTCAATATAAGTTTTGAAGTGTTTGGTTAAAATTGCTTTTGAGTTTGAGCTTAATGAAAAACAATTTTATGTGTTTGGTTACCAAGCTTTTCATATTGCTTTTAAATTGTGAAATTACTTTAAAGGGTATATATATAATTTTTAAAATATTGTAAATTTAACATGTAATTAATAATTAATGAAAAAACAATTTTTTTCTTTTATTCTCCCATCAAACTACTTGCAATTTCATCACGAACAAATATTTTTATATATATATATATATAAAAAAAATCATTTTTAAAATTTTGTAGATTAATAATCATAAAAATAAAATGTAATTAATAATTCATGAAAAGAACATATATTGTTTTTATTCTCCCATCAAACTACTTGCAATTTCATCACGAACATGTATTTCCCTTCCATCAAGACTGATCTGTATCTACATTTTTTTAATTTTTTTAAATATATATTTAAAAAAGGGGTTGGGCCGAGAGCAGGCCTAAGCCCATCTCTACTGGACTTGAGCTGGGGCTGCACAGCCTAAGTCCAGCTTAAAAGCTGAAGACATGAAATGGTGTGTTGCACTGTTCATGTCTTCTTCACGTGACAATGCAGCGCTACTGTGCACGTGAATTAATGTGCACAGTAGCTACCGAGTGACCATGACCATATCTTCAACAGACGATGCTTATGGGTAGAGGAGGCCGACGTGGTTCTTCTTGTGGTAGTTTCGTCAGAGATGGTGGTCGGCGACAGCGTTGGAAGGTGTGTTGTGGAGAGAGAGAGGGAGCTTTTGTCTTCTTCCATAGTTGTTTTGGAGAGAGAGAGAGCTTGTGGTGATCTTCTTCCATGGCACTGAATCTCTTCTCTCAACATGGGCATAATCCAATTCTCTGAATCTCTTCTTCCATGGTTGTTGCTACCTTCAGCTTTGCAATTAAAGCATGAGAAGAAGAAGCTGTTTGTTTTCGTGTAAAGAGTGAGGACTGAGTATTTCATTCACGTGAAATTATTCTTTGGCAGAGATATGAATCAGTCACTGTAGTGGCTTAATGCCCGATTCATCAAACACAGGCAAAGCATAAAAAACCCACTTCTTGTGAACCATGGTTGGAGTGATTTTTTTGATGGGGCCCATGTTAATTAACCTGTGTTTTGTACATTACCAAACACTACGAACCTGCTTACTTTGTAACCATTGTTTGAAACACCGGTTGGAACGCATTACCAAACACCTTCATACTATGCTAGGAGAACACTTAATGACATGAAATGCCACTGCAGAATATCCTAGAAGTTGAATTATTTGATGTGTGGGGCATTGATTTCATGGGACCTTTTCCATCATCCAACAACAACAAATACATTCTCTTAGTAGTGGATTATGTATCAAAGTGGATAGAAGCAATTGCAACACCTACAAATGATGGAAAGGTTGTACTTAATTTTCTATAAAAGAACATCTTTACTAGATTTGGTACTCCTAGAGCCATCATCAGTGATGAAGGAACTCATTTTTTGCAACAAGCAGTTTGAAGCACTTTTGTTTAAATATGGAGTCAGACACAAAAGAGCATTGACTTATCATCCGCAAAAAAATGGTTAAAATATGGAGTTTGAAGCACTTTCGGTTTCTTCTGATCTCAGGTCTGTTTCATCTTCTTCAATGGGCGGCTGAGATGTCCATGGGTGCCTGCAAAACAAAGACAAACAAAAGCAAACACAAAGCACAAAATCAATTCACTTCTGCAGATATCAGGTCTGTCTTTCTCGGCTGCTGCTTCTTCACGGGACGGCTAGCGACCCATGGTAGGGCTGCTGTGGGTGCATGGTCTCGGCTGTCATCGGAGAGAAAGAAACAAAGGTTGGTGGCCGATTTGGGCTACTGCCAGTCTGTGAAGGAGGGGGGGTTGTTGTGGCTGGTCGGGCGAAAGGAGAAGAAAATGGAGTAGGTCTGCTGGGCGAGGGGGCTGTGACGAACAGGAGAGGAGAGGAAGGTTGTTGGCAGGCGAATGAGGTGGAAGCAGGCTCGGGTGGCTGGTGGCTGAGGAAGATGGAGAGGACGGGGCTGTGTGGAGGAGGTGAAAGGAAAAGGAGATCGTGGGGGCTGATCGGAGTGAAGGCTGAGAGAAGAGAGAGTGAGGGGGATTGGGGGTAAGTGAGGGTGTCTTTTTTTTTTATCTTATGGCTATGCACTCTATTTATAGAGGTTTCCATGGATAAAATTCAAAATCAGCCTTTAGCTTCCATGCTTGTTTCAATTCGTTCCTTCATTTCCAATTTATACGAATTTCACCCTGCATTGACGGTTAGATTCTCATTTTGTTCAATTTTGCCCCTGTAACAAAATAGTTTTGGATTTTTGTTTTTTTTCTATTTTTTCTATTTTTCTTCCGAAACATAAAAAATAAGTTAGTCAAAATTTGGGTAGCAACAAACATCACCACCGGCGAGAGAAGGAATGGGAGAGGCAGATCCACTCCCCCGTGTCCTACTACTCCATCAACGACAGCGCATGGTTCCACATGCTGCCAGGGGCAGGGACACGTGAGCTGACGCGACACCAATGCTCCTGCGCTGCCTCCACTATCAATAGTGTTCTAGAGGTGGTGTAATTTTAGATGTCATGTGTTTGTTTATATTGTTGTTATGTTCATTTATTTTTTTTGTTTTGTAAATGTCATGTAATGTGTAAAATGTAACAAAAAATAATGAAAAGAGAATGGGTGCTTGTGTTGCATAAAAAAATATAAAATTTGCATTTTAAAAGAAAAACAAAAACAAAAAAATGTGTTGTTTTTGTGCATACGGTCGGATTCCAAGGTTTTTCCCATCATATTTTTCATAAAAAAAAATATGTTGCATCTTTCTCATATTTTAAAGCAAAAATTGGATATCGTAACCAGTTTGCGATTATTCGTTGGAATTCGGTCAAAATATCAAAAATAATTTAATAATTATTTTGTTTTATCTATCGTGGTGTAAAATTACATTGTAAAGTTCACTCGTAGATCGTTAAAAAACAAGGTTTTAAAAATGCAGTGTAAAAATATTTTGGATTAGACTTTCAACTCTCAATGAGGTAGAGATTCTCTCACGGAGAGAAATCTACTTCGAACCTTTGAAAAGACCTACACATAGAATAAATGACTTAGAAAAACAATCAAACAACAATGCAGCTTACCTTAGGTAGGGTGCACTGGGGGTGATGTGTCTTCTCCTAGCACAACAAGTCCCCTTACCTAGACTCTCGTAGACCAATAGGTTTCCTAGTGACCGTAATACTAGGTGGCAACTCCTGATAATTATAGTTATATTTTTATGACTATATAATACATCTCATTTTCATCTTGTGTCGTTATCTCTCCCATGAGAAGATGGTGGGGCGTAAAGCGCAAAAAAAATCGTTATGGCGACACTAATGATGTTGTCTTTCATGGTTTTTATTTTCCTTTTAATACTAAGTTTCCATTTGAGGCTTTTCTTCATTTTTTTTATTTTCTTTATTTTGTATGTTCTACTTCTTAAGGGACCTACCTACACAATCTTGTGAGTATGGATATATAACAGTTCATAAGTATATTTGTGTAAAATACATGAGTATAGTATGTTAAAAAAACATATATTGGATATGAATTCATCTTTTAGGGGTGATATAGATCATCATTCATGCATGATGGGTAAAAATATTATGTTTTACCGAGAAGTTTTGGTTTTTTTCTTTATATACTTCATATATATAACAACTAGTAAAGAAAGAAGGAAAGAATGTAGTTAGTTAGTTCGTTAGAAATGGAACAAACTTGGCAGGTTGAAAAGGGAGAACAAATCCTTTGCTTCCTGAAAAAGCAAATTAAAATATGCTATAGTGATAGCCCGTGTAACGTCCCCTTCTTTGGGAGACAATTTGACAAGCAATCTTATTAATACACATTAGCCAAGAAATGTAGCAGTTATGAAATGGGAGAAGGATGTAAATCATTATCATGATTATTTAGTATTTTTATGAGCTTTTAAATTATTATGATAAAGATTTTACTCATGTCAAAAAGATTTGAAGGCATTTTATAAAAAAAATGTGATATTAAAGAAGTTAGTTCCAAGAAGTATGCTTGTATTTGATTTTCCAAGTCAAAATGAATTAATAAAATGTCATGGTTGGTCAAGCTTATGAAATCCAAATGATAGCTCATGAGATCTGTCACGACCCGATTCCCGGATCCATGACCGGCACATAGGCATGGTCCCCCTCCAAGGTTCCACACCTATGCGAACCCAAACTTACACACAAACTTATCATTCAATTTCAAAGTTCAACGCAGCGGAAATAACAAAGTAAACTTTATAACATAATTCGATTGTCTTCAAACAAGAGTTGATTATATACAATTATAATTGTGGAGCACTAACTAGACATAAGAACAAAAAGTATCAATTACAACCAAAATAGCAGGTTCCAAGAGTAGGACAAAAATGACCTGCTAGCAAGCTACGAGCCTGAAAATAATAAATAATGAGGGGGTGAGTTCAACAACTCAGTGAGTAGATAACATTTAATGATGTAGAACAGGTTGCGGAATCATACATGCTGAAGAGGGATCACCCGAAATTCAAAGGCAACTGAATTTCGGCAACCGGGTCGTCGAAGTCGGAATAACGCGAAACTCACCTAGTCAATGTGTTTCGTCGTTTGCGGAAGAAATCAGGCACGCGTTTTTCAGGCGGTGCGTGCGACATCATACGGTGTCCGAAAATGATCAACCGCCATCTAGAACGATGTTTAGCCATGCTCTCTTCCACATGGGTCGGCGCGTGTATGCATGTGGTTCCCAGGTACGTGTCAATTGGCGTTTGAATTTCCCCCCCCCCTCATTTCTCTCTCCTCCTGCGCAATCGGACGTCATCGAAACAGTGGTTTTGGCAAAGTTCATTTCAGTCCCTGAATATTATAATTTGTTTTTCTGGCCCTTATTGCAATTATATAAGTTTTGATTTGTTTCAATTTCATCCTTCAATTGAAATTGATTATGTGTTGAAGTTTCAGTTCGGTCCTCATGCTTTTAATTTTGCGGGTTGGGCTGAAATTCTAAATATTTTTGGTATCAAAATTTTGATTAATTTCAATTTCATCCTTCCATGCAAATTTATTATAAATCCTTAATATTTTAGGTATCAAAAGTTTCATTTCTTTCAATTCTATCCTTTAATGCAAGTTAATTATGGATTTCAGTGTCATTCCAGTCCCAGTTCTTTTAGTTTCCGGTTTTGTTTTGAATTATTTGATTTCAATGTTTGGGTCTACTTCAATTTTGTCTTTTAAATTAAAGATATTATTGAAAATATATCAAATTAATTATATATTTGTATATTTATGTCAAATTAAAGTATGTGAAATCAATTATATCTTCTAATATTTATTGGATGTTATCGCCTAAGAATATATAGAGAGAGAACAAAATAGCCTAAGATTATCCTTTAAATTAAATATACTATTGAAATTATGTCATATTAATTATATATTCGTATATTTATGTCAAATTAAAATATGTAAAACTAATTATATGTTTGGATATTTATTGAATATTATCGCCTAAAAATATATTGAGAGAGAGGAAAAATGACCTAGGATTTTTTGAAGGACAGAAATTCATATCATGTTTTCTTAAATATATTTAATATAATAATATGATTAATAAATCTTATATAAAAAAATATTGGCTTCAAAATTTAATTTTGTGCTCTTTTATTGAAATTTATTTCTTTACAAGAATTTCCAATGTTTTCATTTTTAATATTTTTGATCTAATATTACTAGGAAAAAAAAACATCTCAAAAAAAAAATGTTGACAAATTTATCTGCATTATCTACAAGTCACTTCCTGTTTCCATTAGACTGTTCTTTTTCGACAGCAAATAAATAATTATAGCGCACAAAAAAATTAAGTTTAAGTTTTAAAAATAAATTACAATATTTTTATTTCTAATATGTCACTTTGGATTTTTGGAAAGACAAAAATGCGTATCAGTATTCTTAAATATAATTATATTAACTAAATATTAAAATAATAAAATACAATACATAAAAAAAAATCAATTTTCTACATAGACATAAATACACAATTTTCAATGTTTGGGTCTACTTCAATTTTGTCTTTTAAATTTAAGATATTATTGAAAATATATCAAATTAATTATATATTTTTATATTTATGTCAAATTAAAGTATGTAAAACTAATATAATGTTCAAATATTTATTGAATATTATCGCCTAAAAATATATAGAGGGAGAGGAAAAATGACCTAGGATTTTCTTAGGGACAGAAATTCATGTCAGTATTCTTAAATACATTTAATATAATAATACGATGAATAAATCTTATAAAATAAAAAAAAATATTGGCTTCAAAATTAAATTTTATGCTCTTTTGTTTAAGTTTGTTTCTTTAAATAAATTTGCAGTGTTTTGACTTTTTAATTATATATTTGTGTATTTATGTCAAATTAAAATATGTGAAACCAATTATATGTTCTAATATTTATTGGATGTTATCGCCTAAGAATATATAGAGAGAGAACAAAATAGCATAAGATTATCCTTTGAATTAAATATATTATTGAAATTATGTCAAATTAATTAAAATATGTAAAACTAATTATATGTTTGGATATTTATTGAATATTATCGCATAAAAATATATTGAGAGAGAGGAAAAATGACCTAAGATTTTTTGAAGGAAAGAAATTCATATCATGTTTTCTTAAATATATTTAATATAATAATATGATTAATAAATCTTATATAAAAAAAAGATTGGCTTCAAAATTTAACTTTGTGCTCTTTTATTCAAGTTTATTTCTTTACAAGAATTTCCAATGTTTTCATTTTTAATATTTTTGATCTAATATTACGGGGAGAAAAACATCTCAAAAAAAAATGTTTACAAATTTACCTGCATTATCTACAAGTCACTTCCCGTTTCCATTAGACTGTTCTTTTTAGACGGCAAATAAATAATTATAGCGCACAAAAAAATTAAGTTTATGTTTTAAAAACAAATTACAATATTTTTATTTCTAATATGTCAGATATTTATTGAATATTGTCGCCTAAAAATATATTGAGAGAGAGAAAAAATGACTTTGGATTTTTTGAAAGACAAAAATTCGTATCAGTATTCTTAAATATAATTAAACTAACTAAATATTAAAATAATAAAATACAATACATAAAAAAATAATCAATTTTCTACATAACTAAAAAAAACCGCCGCATCGCGCGGGTAAATCGCTCATCATTACTAAACACATATTAATAGCCGGTTCCTCCCATAGCCCCATTTTGATGCGGACGCATACAAGGGGGCGACGGTATGGCCAATTACTTATAATATAAAAGGCGTGGGGAAAACACTGTTCCCCACGCCAGTATATATATTAATATTATTATATATTATTATATATATATATATCATAATAATATATTATACCACGCCAATATATATATATATATATATATATATATATTCTTTTGGTAATTTTTTTGGACAAAAATAAACCATATTTTATGTATTTGTGTTTTTAGATTTTGTTTTTATTTTTTTCATTTATTTTTTATACTTATCGTTCTGAAATTTTAATTTATGTCGATTACATTGTATTTTATTTTTAAATTTTTTATTGTTATTTTCTGTTGCCACAAAACACTGTAGCAATCTATAGTGTTTGCTAGAGTGTTTTCCTAAGCCATGATACATACACACACACACATACACAATAAAACACGTCCCAGTTTTACTGTGTTAATCCACAGTAACATCTACTATTAATATATATTTTCGTGAAACACAAAGGTTGTTGAGATAGCCGAGATAATCTAAAAAGCGTCAGATTAAGGTTCCCTCCGAGGGCATGAGTTCGAATCTCACTCTCAACACATTTTTTTTAGCGAATCCATATTAAAATTAAATTTAATATATATTTTCAAGAAAGATGAACGAATGTTGAGGGGGTTCAAGTCTCACTCTTGACAAATTTCTATTTTACTTAAAAAAATGATTTTTTTTTTAATGATGATGATAATAATCTTCTTGCTTTTTTAATACTGATTATAATTTTATGTTGGTTATTTCGTTGAAACCTATTAAACATATAAATTTATATTGATTTAAAATTCATATATTTTATAGAAAACTTGCACGTCACAGGAATTCTGCACAAATTTATCATTTTAACCAAAAATATATTATAAAAAAACAATTAATATTTTTTTGTGTTGAAAAAATATGGTACCGCCCGCGACGAGGCGCGGGGAATTAGCTAGTGTATTTATAACTTCTGTGATCTTTCTAGATTAAATTCTTCGATCGAACGGCACACAAGTAGTCACATCCCACGGACAGCAAGCATACGGGGAACCGTCGCGAGCATTGGGGTACACAAGGTCTTTGACACTGTGACGTCGTGTCAAAGAAAGCAATATCAGGTGGTGAATGCCGTAATCAACGCTAACGGGACTAACACGTGTCAATATCTTGTGGAGACAGAGGGATTCCAGGAAGTACCGGAGGTGGGTTAGGTATGGCGGACGGTTGATGTTCACGGGTAGTGTATCTTTACTTGTAATATAATTAAAAATAAAATTATGATAAATAATAATAATAATAATAAAATGTTATTTAAGTCCATGATCTTGAATCAGGGTATAATGTATATTTTCTAACGGGCACTTAAATTTTATTAGCAGATAAATATAAGGTTGACAGTTCTAGGCAAATGCAAGGAACCCGAAATGAACATTGAAAATTGAAACAATTTCTATTTGGAAATATTTTGTGGATTCAAACAAAAATAATGCTAAAATATTATGATTTCTTTATTATTTTTTACTGAGTGAAACATTAATTTACGATGAGTGTGATCTAATTGACAAAGCTATTTTATCGCTGGTGTCTTTTTTTCAACCACGTAGAATATAAACTTTGATCTTTCCTGTCAAATTAAAATCCTTACATATGACACATAGGGCTGTTTGGGAGTACGATTGCAATTATTTTTGAAAGTGTTTTCATTTAAAAATACATCAAAATGATATTTTTTTTATTTTTTAAAAATTATTTTTGACATCAGCACATCAAAATGATTTAAAAACACAAAAAAAATTCATTTAAAATGAAAAAATCAAATTTTGAGGAAACGGCGGTACAACCGCCCTCCCAAACAGGCTCATAGTCAACAAATGCGCTGTGTTTGTACACAGTAACTGTTTGCCGCTAAGTATTTTTTTTAAAAATAAGTTTATTTCATTTTATTTCTGTTTTAAATTAAAAAAATAATATTTTGAGATTATTTTGATGTATTTTTGAATAAAAACACTTTAAAAAATAACTTCAACTATACTTCTAAACATAATTTCTGATTTTAATGGCGCATAGTATCATATCTTTAATGGTGTATTGATTCTTTTTACCAGACACCCAAAATTTAGAGATATGTAAACTCATTTTCTCCGGTTTAATTAAATTTCAACACAGCATAATTGTTATCTTGAGCTAATTTAAAATTTTAAAAAAAAAATCAATTGAAGGGTGAGTTAAAAAGCAAAATAATTGGTATTGTTTGGAATTATGGTATAAATTATTTTATCAAAGTGCTTTTAGTTGGGAAAAAAATTATAAAATATCTTTAAAATTTTATCTCTGGTATAACACGTTAAGACGACTAAGAAATACCAAAGAAAATTATAAAATCTAAAAAAAAAACATTGTTAGGACACAAAAACAAGCAATGCCGAAAAATATTGTTTTAGGCTATACTTGTTTGTTCCATGAAAGGTTGTAAAGTATTTTCTAAACTCCCCCGTGTTTATTCACTATTAAAAATTTGGACTCTATTAAAACACTTTCTAGAAAACAAAACTGGCTTTAAGCAAGAAATTATAGGCGAAAAATACTTTCTAGAAGTTGCAAGAAAATAGAAAACAATATAGTTATTTGTCAATTAAATAGAATATATACAACATTTATTTAGGCTATTATTTTTATTTTTATTATTATATTTGAAGCTAAACAATACAAACGATGAAAATAATTTTTGGACTGAAGAAAAAGTTTTATATATTTTATTTTCTATTTTGGTCTTGTCATTTATTTTTATTGTTTCTTTTGCTCTTTTGTTAAAAAAGAATTGTTTTGTTGTTAGGCATAATTTTATGATTTTAATTGTTCACACAATAATAATAATTTTAGTAACTGTTTTTTTAGATATTTTTTTTTGCATGCTGTTCTACAACATATTTTTATTATCCGGGATAATTTAATAAATTTATTATAATCCAAACAATTAGAATAGTTATATTCATAATGATAATTTTGTTTTTATTCTTGAATTATTTTGATATATTCTTCCAATTAAATAATATTTTTTTATGTTGCTAATATTTTTTTTTCACCTTCAATCATAATAAAATCAATAGAAAATTCAATTTACAAATTTATAGCAATCAATCACTTTGGTGTAGAAAATAAATAACTTATCTTTAGTGGATTTTATCAATTGTAATTTTAGTATATTCCAATTAAATATTCAATCAAAGAGTCAAAGCAAACCTAACAATCAATCAATTGTTTGCAGAAAATAAATGACTAATAGATTTTATCAATTATTTGCTCATAAATTTGCTGGTATATGTGTTTTTAATTTTTTATATTATTTTTGTAAAATCGTATTACTTCATATTACTATTAAATATGAAAAATTGTCTTGTAAATATTTTTTTAACATTAATTGACGAGAATACTATACAAACTAATTATCTTTGACAAGTATATGGTATTATAAAAAAGCAAACTCTTGCTATTATCTATATTTTAAAAAAATTGATTACTAAAAAAAGAGCGTTTTGCAACGGATGCATCCATTGCAAATAAGTAAGGCTGTCGTTGCAAATTTGCATTTGCAACGGATGCATTCAGTTGCAAAACGACGATTGCAAATGGATTTGCAACGGCTCAGCCGTTGCAAAGTTGCAACGGCCTAGCCGTTGCGAAGGTGGAATTATAATTTTTTTTATTCAAATTTTATATTAAATTTTGTATTTAATTTATGAAATATTATTATTTTTCAGAAGCTAACATAAAAGGAAATATTATACAAATTATAAAAAGATTCAGTTACATTTACTTGTTTGAGTATATACATATCTGAACATCAAGATAAATAGTTATATCACTAGAAACAAAAAAAATACATATTTAAGGTGGTAATGATTGACGATGTTGATGAGATGCTGATGGACCAGTATTTGGGGGATGGGGTCGAGGTCTATAAATTGTAGAAGATGTGGGACCCATATGTGGCATTGTATGTGATGGCATCGTGCCAACTGGTGTTGACATATTTGGACTCATAAATTCAGGCCTCACATTACCTCCATACTAGTTCGCAAGATAAGTTGTAATGGAGTCAATCTGACGTTGCATGTTGTTAATAACAACATCTTTTACTCGCAATTCGTCCTTCAACTCCTGTATTACAGTGCTCGGATATGTCGAATTCATACAGTACGAATTTTGAGATGAACTTGTACCAACCTTCGATGCTGGCATACGTGGGGCACCGTAAACTCTACCCTTGCTGAGCCCCCCAGAAGCCTGACACCAAGCATCTTCATCAAAAGAAGGATGGACATCTCGGTTTGGTCCATACTTTGCAATCATCTCATTTCTATATTTTTCCTGCAAACAAACAAGTACAGTAAGACAAAATAATACAAAAAAATAAGGAATTATAAACAAGTAATTAATTCATAAAAATTAATAGTACTTACCACCACTGTTTTGGACCTGTTATCCACGAATTGGTCGGTATGATTTACATTCTGATGCAACATTGAAAACACATCATCCCATGGTAGTTCTTTTCCACCAGCTTGTTGTTGCGATTAAAATTTTCAAAATAATTAGCAACATAAAATATTAACCAAAATACAACAACAAGTGTTTAATAATCCTAATGCTTACTATACTGGCTCGATATGATGCAAATGACACTGAGCCACCACAATGAGAACTTATTTTACCATCAGTTTTTTTCAACTGATTGCGTTTTGACGCGTCAGATCGTCTACGAAATTCTTGGCTTGACCAAACTTCAAGTATCATTTTATTCCAATCTTCCTTTTGTATCCAAATTGGACCATTGTCAATGCAATCAGTAATATTTGTGCTGTTTAGTTTAGCCAGAGCTTTAGAGCGAGCTCGGGCCAATAGTTGGTTCAAAGAGATTTGAGCTTTAACTTCCCAGATATTCTGAACAATATCTTCATTTGCCTCGGGGAAGTCATATTTTTTCTATGACATACATATGAAAAGTATAATCTTAAAAAATGCATGATCAAAATTATGTAAATAGTTGTGTGAATTAAAATTAAACAAGGCAATAAAGTCGGCAATCTTAATTTTGTCATACCTTGAACTCTTTGAACAATTCATCCCTATAGAACAAATCTACTTTGTCCCAACTGTGCCATGGCCCCTTGAAGTTATAACCCAAAATGTTTCCGATTTCAAGCCCACATGATGCGTTATTAAACCTGGAATATTATAATAGCAATTTTTTAAGAAAACAAACACAGACATAAATAATGAATGTGTTAAAAAACTATAAAACTTACTCTGTTCTTCCATACAAACTCAATTGTCGTTTTTTTGTTACTGGATTGATCTCGGTGTCAAAACCCGTCCGTTTAATGCTAACATTGTTCCTTGCTGAGTTTTGACCACTGCCTGATTGGTGACAATCTTCATTTTGATCATTATTATCCTCTTCGTTTATTGTTTCATCAGTTTCGGTCTCCTCATCATCCACAGGATCACCATCCACTCCCGGAGAATTATCACCCGGAGAATTATCACTTACAAGCAAATGCTGATAACCGGACAAGTAATTATCTTCTATATTTGGAAAAGAGCTTGGGATTTCGGTCATGTTATTATCATCTACGTTTGTACTGTCAATATGGCGAGAAGTTATTGCAGGCCTACTCTTCCTGTATGCATTTTTTTTTTATCTGGATGAAAACTTACCAGTTTTTGAATATAATATAGATCCACGCCGCAACATTCTAAAACAAAGGTGTTCATATCAATAATTGTTTGCAATAACTAATAATCATGTCAATTAAGCAATTGAAGCATAACGCTAATAATCATAACATTCTTAAACATCAATTTAACAAATCCAGATAAATGTCCGAAGTCCCAAGCTCATGATCAAACATCATAATACTAATCATCATTATCATCAACATCAATATTTCAATCAAAATAACAAATCATAGCAGAACGACAATCATCATTACCATCAACATGAATATTTCAATCAAAGTAACATAACCAAGCATAATACTCATCATCATTACCATCAACATCAAATATTTCTTTCAAAATAACAAATCCAAGCATAATACTATTCATCATTAACATCAACATTATATATATCATGAATCCAAATTAAAAATAGAAGCATAATGCTAATAATCAGTACCATCAACATCAATACTTTAGTAGGGAATAATAAAAATACATGTACAAGGTTAATTATCATTATCATCACTCCTAATTACATCATCATCATCATCATCTACATCATCACCAATTTCTTCATCATTGTCAGACACAATTTCTTCATCCGAAGCCATTTCATGCTCTTCTCCCCAAATTCCCTCTACCCGAGGCAACTCATGGTGATTGATTTTTTCATAATAAGATGAGTCAGCAAGTACATTTACATCATCAAGTGACGGCTCAGGCAACACATAAATTGGATGGGTAATTTCATCTAATTGATCAACATCAAATGATTTAACATTGTCTGTGTTTTCAGAAAATCCCCCCATATGTACGTTATAACGACTTCTAGCTGATGTCTTTATAACTGCCTACCATTCTGATGATTTATTATTGGGTGGACATGAATAGTACACTTGTTGACATTGTTGCGCCAAGACAAAATCTTCATTCCCATGTAGCCTAGAAGTATGTTTGATTTCAACCAAACCATTTGAACAATGTTTTTTAAGTCCACGTTTTGTATCATACCAATGACACTTGAACATAAATACCTTGCATTTATTTCCTAAATATTTTAGCCGAATCACTTCTTCAAGCATTCCATAATAATCAATCTCATTCTCATTGTAGATACTCCCTTTAACACAAACCCTGCTATTCATAGTTTTTTTATATCTTCCATAACTTTGAGTATGAAATTTAAACCCATTTACATAATACCCATTATAACATTTCACTGAATTGGACGACCCCATTGATAGTGCAAAGATTTGATTCTCAATTCCAGTTGATTTGTATTGAACCTAGCATAAGAATAATAATAACCATGGATTAATTTAGTAAATTTCATATAAAATATTTAATATAACAAGATTCTTATTGAAAATACTTACATGATTTTTCAACCAAATTGGAAATATTTGCTCACATAGTTTTTCAATTTGGACATCAGTAAATTATGGTTGTTCTGTCTTCGACTCAGACGACATTGCCTAAAATTGTAATTGTTAGGTGATATTAAATTATTATAAATTACGACCAAATTGAATATATTTGACACTTACTCCATATAGGGTTTCAATTCTTGACAATTGAAAATGACATAGCTGTGTGCTATTTTCAATTCTTCGTGCGATAACTGCATTCTATAAAATTTCTTGGACAACTTTCTCCCAGGATAGGAAAAAACTGAAAGATGTCCACCTTCACCTTTAGATCCACCATCGTCATTTCTTGGAACTCTATTCCATATTGTTTCAACATCATCACCAAAATAATACGACGCAAAATTTGTAATTTCATCAATTAGGTAAGCTTCACAAATAGAAGCCTCAACGTGCGCTTTATTGCTTACTTTCTTCTTCAAATAAAACATATACCTACATAATTTTTGTAAATTAATTTGCATTGAAATAAAATATAAATTGAAAATTTTAAACAAATTACATTGTATGAGATCATACCGTTCAAATTGATACATCCAGCGATATTGAATGGGCCCTCCAGCTTGTGCTTCATAAGGAAGATGTATCGTTAAATGTTCCATGGAGTCAAAGAAATATGGAGGGAAAATCTTTTCAAGTTTACATATTATTTCAATGATATTTCGTTGCAACAGCTCCACGTGGTTTACATTTAAATTTGTAGCACAGATGTCCCGGAAAAAAACTAACAATTCAGTTAATGCCTCCCACAATGGTCTAGGCAAGTAAGGTCGAAATGCGATAGGAACAAGTCTTTGAATAAATACATGACAATCATAACTTTTCATACCCGAAACCTTACATTGAGCCTCTTTTACACACCGTGATATATTTGAAGCATAACCATCAGGAAATGATAACTCTTTCCTCCATGACAACACTTCTTGTTGTTCTTTCTTGAATAAATAATAACTACCTTTCGGTTTGTAAACTCGACCATTGGCATGTTCTTGCAAATGTAAGTTTGGCCTCCTACAATACAACTGAATATCCAACCTAGCCTTTACATTATCCTTGCTTCTATCAGGACAATCCATGACTATATAGAAGATATTCTCAAAACAATTTTTCTCTATGTGCATGACATCTAGGTTGTGACGAGTTACATTAGTATGCCAATATGGAAGCTCCCAAAAAATACTTTTCTTCACCCAATTATGATACACACCGAAACCGGGAATTTTTGTTGAAATTCACGGATTAAAGCAACTATGCACCTAAAAGCGGAATTGGTGCAAATACAATAATTATAGCAATTCTAAAATCAATTACTTGAAAGTAAAGAGATAAGGGAAAGAGATTGCTAACTCGGGTTTTTAACGTGGTTCGGCAAGCCTACGTCCACGACTCAAGTACCAACTCGTACTTGAGTATTGTACTCTCTTACTAAACCAAGTAACAAGATTACAATTTCCGCTTGATGAATCCACACCAAGACTTTACACCACTTGAAGATATGCCCTCTTCAAGATTTTCCCTTTCCACTTGAAGATGTCCCCTCTTCAAGATTTTTCCTTGGTGATGTTCCCTCACCAATACCAAGAGTTTTATACTCAACTCTCAAGAGTTTCACAATGGTTGTTTTAGTAAAACAACAATACACTCTTAATAGTGTGGATATTACAAATGAAGATCTAAAATCTCTTTCTCTCACTTAATAGCACTTAGGATATTTGAAGGTGTTTAAGTGTAGTGAGAATGAGAAATACTCTTTGTGTTAGGATATGAAGATTTAAACACAAATATGAGTATTAATGAGGATTGATGATATGAAGGTGTTTATGCACTTCTAATTGCCTCAATATAAGATATGAAAGTTATGTCAATTTCATTTTGCAATTAAGAGGCCTATTTATAAGTTTCAAAGAGAAACTAGCCGTTTATAGCCGTTAGAAACTAGCCGTTTATAGCCGTTGGAAACTAGCCGTTTATAGCTGTTTGAGTGCAACTGTCATATCAAGCGGTCGACCGGTTCACAACGGACAAAACCAAGCGGTCGACCGGTTCACAACGGATAAAATAATTTGTCTTCCAAGCGGTCGACCGGTTCACAACGGATACCTCAAGCGGTCGACCGGTTCATGCAGAAATCTATTTTGACAAATTATCTTTTCTGAATTTCTTGAACCGATTGATTATGACTTAAACCTTTTAATCATCAAATCCTTTTAATGCATGCACTGTGAAGTGTGTGAGTTCATTTTAATTTGTGCTATCAAGATAGAAATTGAGATTTACACAAAGCACTAAAATGAACACTTATTCTAAGTCTTCACTTGCTTGCATCTTGGACTTCTTGGAGTGATTTCTTCTTGAACTCCATTATGCTTGTTGATGTATTCTTTGAATAAAACCTGTTTATAGCTTAATCTCATCCAAGCATATTATTAGCCCATTTTCTTTTTATTGTTATCATCAAAATATATAAAGCATACAAAGTATGACATTATATGTCAACAATTTTATCACAAGAGCTATGAACATGTCCATGAGTAAACTTTGACAATTCATCTATCATCTGGAAACCAGTTCGACGTGGGAAAGGAGGGAGCTCTTCAACTACTCCATTCATAAACTTAACTGCCTGGTATCTATAGGGGTGGTTCATGGGTAGGAATCGTCGATGACAGTCAAAAAATGTAGTTTTCCCACCATGTTTTAACCTAAAAGCCTTGTTATGCTCCATGGAATAAGGGCAACATAATTTCCCATGAGTACTCCACCCTGATAATATACCAAATGCAGGAAAATCACTAATGGTCCACATCAAAGCTGCTTTCAATTGAATTTTTTTTTTACTGTATACATCATAAGTTTCAGCACCAACAGACCACAACTTATTCAATTCATCAACCAAGGGTCTTAGAAAAATATCAAGCTTCTTTCTAGGATTCTTTGGGCCGGGAATGATCATTGATAAAAACATAAATAGTTTTGTCATGCACTTCCAAGAAGGCAAGTTATACACTGTCACAATTATTGGCCAACAAGAATATGAATTTGACATCATATTAAATGGAGAAAATCCATCCGTGCATAACCCTAATCTCACATTTCGAGGATCTGCCGCGAAGTTAGGATGGATACGATTAAACTCTTTCCATGCATATCCATCTGATGGATGCACCATTACTCCATCATCTGAAATGTGAAACTGATGCCATGTCATATCTTTAGCATGATGTGGAGACATAAATAGCCTCTGAAGTCTTGGTGTCAATGGAAAGTATCGGAGTTGCTTCTCCGCCTTTCTTTTGGTGCCTTGAATAGTTAGGTTTGTAGGTTTATATCGTGGACTTCCACAGAAGTCACAAATGATTTTCATTGCATCCACCCCATAATACAACATACAGTAATTCGGACACACATCATATTTATCATAACCAAGTCCAAGTGGCCGCATAATTTTTTTGGCTTCATAAAAATTTGATACCAATTTTGCATCATCAGGCATACAACTTTGAGCAAATTTTGTAAATTTGTTGAAGGCATTTTGAGTTAAATTTAAATTTGACTTCATATTAAGCAATTGTACTAAAGCTGATAATTTGGATTGCTTGGTACACCCTTCCCACAAAGGTTCCTCGACAACTTTCAACAACTTAAAAAATTTAGATGCCTCTACATTCAGAGGTTCCTCTATGACAACGGCACTACAAACCCTATCATTATAGTATACATCATCATTCCCCATTGCATCTAGAACCATATTTCTATATGGATTTGCATCACCCATATCATTCACAACACGACTAGGCCCTCCTGATGAAGGTCCACCCAATATATCCGTGACAAAAGGTTCCCCATGTACAGTCCAATTTTCATAATAAGGTAAAAACCCTCTTGTCAATAAATGCTTACAAACATCATCTGATTCTTGGAACTTTTTATTTTTGCATCTCACACTAGGACATCTAATTTTTCCCTCATATATATTTTTATCAATAGAAAATGCGAAAGAGACAAATTAATAATAAATTGCTTTGAATAACTGAAACATAAATGTAGCAAACTAATTCATGTAGCAAACTAATTCATGTCCCTTAGAACAAAAACATAAAATAAGTAAGTAAACACAAATATCACGCAAGAGCATTTATGGATGATTCCAGTCAAGAAAACGCAAAATAAGTAAGTTAAGAGAATATATGTTAACTATGTTTACATCATGATAAAAAGAAATAAAGAGAATATATTCATACCTCTATAACAAGCACAAAGGCTAAGAAATAATAGAAATCCTACAGGAGAAGCACCAAATAATCTGCACCATCGAAGATCCAATATTGTTTTAATATAAAGTCCAGAGTGACAAAGCGACAATTGAGATAATTAATGAGTCGTTACAAGGGGGTAGGAATGTACAAAACTACTTTCCTTTAGCATTTTACTCCACAAAATAACATTTTTTTTAAATGATAGTATTAGAATAACAAAATGCAAAGCAAGACTTCTCTTTCCAAGTCATATGGAGAGGGAATGGTTCACTTCACCCAAGTATTTTATATGAAATCAAATCGTCAACAAAATGCAAAGCAAGACTTTTCTATTTGAAAACCAAAACTTTTATTTGGAATTCAACCTTTTCTTTCCAAAATAGGCTTATTCTTTTTAACCTATATATACCTTATTCTTTTTTAACCAAATGAGTTTTGTTTTCATGAAAACAATCTTATAATTACATACATATCAATAATTTCATTTCAAAAGTAGCTTAAATAGATATAATCATGAATATTTACAGCATTACCCCAAAACATACAAGATGATTTTAAAATAAAATGGTTATTAACTAAATATGTAAAGTTCATAGTTAGACTGATGATGATGTTTTTTAGGCTAATGATGTAATTAGTGTTTGTTAGGAATTGTATTTTAAGTGTTTTTGAAAAAAAAAAAATATATGTACAAGTTGGACGGGCAGGTGTTGCGGTTTGATGAGCAAAGGAAATCCCAGAAACTAAAACTAACAAAAGAAAAGAAAAAACCTACAATAAAAGGAAATGGCACTAGAAACAGAAACATTTCAGCAATCTAATAGCGCACGTTTCACACGTGTATTTTACAATTGATTTATGCAGCCAAAATTACACATCAATGATCAAAAAAGGAAAACACATAAACCACCCATGCATACCCTTCAAAACAGACACGTATCGGTAAAGAACTAGTTCAAATGAAACACAATAGCGCTTTCAAATGCAACACAATAGCGCGCGTAAAACTCATACATGACAATCACACATGGAAACCCCCTCAATCAACTACAATTCAAACTTTTTAGCAAATCGTTACCAAAACAAACCAGTTGATACAAGTTTTTCTTTTTCTTTATCACAACATTGTATAATTCCCAATATCACAACAAACAACTCTCTCGGCAATAAACACCAACTGCAAACAGGAAATACATAAACTATTTCTCATAAACATATGCATATATCAAAACATATAAAGTAAAAATGTTCAGTTGGGATGCTAAAACAGGTAAAATCTTCATAGACATGCATTGACAAAAGAAAAAATGGCTTACTTTAAAAGCAAATACAAGATAAAAAGATGGCATTTTCATAACCTAAAACATTAGGTAAATGGTATCTTTTATATCCCAGGACATGAAGCAAATGTAGCTAAAAATACCCACAAAATCTAACGATTGCTTGTCATTCCATTTCCAGAAAATGAAGTTTTATTATTTATTTTCCATTTCGTCACTCACTCTTACTAGAAAATTGTGTACGATTCATACCAGGAATTCCAACCAGATTACAGGTCAATGTGCACGAATATGTGAGCCCAAGTGTTTCTAGGTAACCTATCTCCTCAAAGCAAACAGAAAATTTAATAATCTATGTGAGCTCTCGTCAACACGCATAGCATAACAAAATAAGCTCAATTATTAGTGTAAATGGCGTCAAGAAGAAGAAAAAAAAATCGGATAAAACTAACGAAATTGCAAAATTGAAATGCTTACCGTATGAAAGTAGATCGGCTTTGTTGTGGTGATGGGTCGACTGTTTAACTCATTCTCGACGCTGACAAGGTTGAACGGGAACAAGAGATTGAATTTTAATTTTGTTTCCACTATTCACTGTACAGTGAACATCATGTACGAACGAACAGAGGGGAGAAGGAAGAAGATAGCAGGAGGAAGAGAGTTGTGTTCTGAGGAAGAGGTTGAGCGATTTGTTTGAGGAGGAACAACTTGGGTTCGTGGCCAGAATGGAGGAGGAAGAGAGATCGTGCGGGATGAAGACAGAGTGATTTTCATGAGGGAGAGAGTTTTGTACTGCAAAGAATAAAACGCACCGTTTTAGTCAAAAAGGTGCGTAGAAGTCATTTCTTTGCAAGGGATTATCCGTTGCAAATTTGCAACGGATAATCCCTTGCAAAATGGAAATTTGAATTTTTTTTAATAATTTTATTTTATTAAATTGTTTATTTAATTTATGGAATATGTAAATTTACACACATTGATTCATATAATTATTTTTTAGAAGCAAATAAATACATTTCAAATAACATAAAGGAATAAATAGTTCTATCCGTTGCAACATAATTGTACACAAATATATCATTTGACATAAATACACAAATATATAATTAAAAAGTAGAAACACAAATATATTTAATGAGGCGATAATATTCAATAAATATTTGAACATTATATTAGTTTTACATACTTTAATTTGACATATATATATATATACAATTATATAATTAATTTGATATATTTTTCAATAATATCTTAAATTTAAACGATAAAATTGAAGTACATCCAAACACTGAAGTCAAATAATTCAAAACAAAATCAATGAAGTTGCAACGGAATATCTGTTGCTTAATTTGCAACGGATTAGCCGTTGCAATATTTCTCTAACTTGCAACGAATACTCCGTTGCAACTTGTTAATTTTGCAAATGGGTAGAGTTTGCAACGGATAATCCATTGCAAACAAAATTTGGATTTGCAAATGTGTACATTTTGCAACGGATAATCTCTTGCAAATGGGTAAACTTTGCAACGGCTAATCCATTGCAAAAAAATTGGATTTGCAAATGGCTAGATTTTGCAACTGATAATCACTTGCAAATAATATATTTTTTAAAAATATCATATCAATACATTTTTAAACAAAAAATATTTTAAAAAATAACAAACCATCACTATATTTGCAGGTTTCCTTTCTGTTTCAGTGCCATGTCAACCCGCATATTTTACAAGGGGCAACAGATCTCTCTCTCTGCATGCCTATGAACAATAGCCTTTTTTCAAACAAAATCTTCAATCAGGATATCGATCGCATAGCTTAAAATTGAGAAAAACGCACCATAGGAAGCAAAACTTGAATTTCCCTGCTGTTTGTTCAGTGTACTCCCTTTTATTTGAGTTCTGCTGGCTTATAAAAAAACATAGAATTTCAAATCAATCAATCCATTCGTTATCTAAAAAGATACCGAGAATCATCACTATGGGCCAAACCCAGTTTCCATCATATATATCTGCCGCTTCATCCATGAAAACCAGTGGAGAAAACATGCAGCAGTGTATTGTTTCCCGGTCAGGATCCAGGAAGCTATAGTGAGCCCGTGCTTCTTCTTCCTTGGATATCCACAGCAGGTCGAGTCGTCATCTGCTGGTTACATGCACCCAGTGGATAATGGCAGCCTGACTTGAGTGGATCAGATAGATGCCATTTTTGCATGATTTTTATACATTTGGATGGAATATAGTAAGTGGTAGGTCACAGTCATCATGGGTGGAGCATTGGAGGCTGAGCCGGCCCGTCCCCATGAGCATAGGAATCATGTACGTGACTCACGAGATGGATAGCTCACCAGTTCGGTACTTCAATGGCATTTCTCTGTAGCAGAATCTAACAGAAGATCTAATCTGGCCTCTTTCGAGGTCACCTAGTGATCCCCTCGGTCAACAAATGTTCGATTCAAAGTTTGCCATCTAGCATGGATATATATGATGGAAACTGGGTTTGGCCCATAGTGATGATTCTCGGTATCTTTCTAGATAACGAATGGATTGATTGATTTGAAATTCTATGTTTTTTTATAAGCCAGCAGAACTCAAATAAAAGGGAGTACACTGAACAAACAGCAGGAAAATTCAAGTTTTGCTTCCTATGGTGCTTTTTCTCAATTTTAAGCTATGCGATCGATATCCTGATTGAAGATTTTGTTTGAAAAAGGCTATTGTTCATAGGCATGCGGAGAGAGATCTGTTGCCCCTTGTAAAATATGCAGGTTGACATGACACTGAAACAGAAAGGAAACCGCGCACATGAAGAAATAATCCCCGTTAATTTATCCACTCAAGTCAGGCTGCCATTATCCACTGGGTGCATGTAACCAGCAGATGACGACTCGACCTGCTGTGGATATCCAAGGAAGAAGAAGCACGGGCTCACTATAGCTTCCTGGATCCTGACCGGGAAACAATACACTGCTGTATGTTTTCTCCACTGGTTTTCATGGATGAAGCGGCAGATTATCTGGTGGAAACTGGGTTAGGCCCATACCATAGTGATGATTCTCGATATCTTTTTAGATAACGAATGGATTGATTGATTTGAAATTCTATGTTTTTTTATAAGCCAGCAGAACTCAAATAAAAGGGAGTAGACTGAACAAACAGCAGGGAAATTCAAGTTTTGCTTCCTATGGTGCGTTTTTTCTCAATTTTAAGCTATGCGATCGATATCCTGATTGAAGATTTTGTTTGAAAAAAGGCTACTTTTCATAGGCATGCAGAGAGAGAGATCTGTTGCCCCTTGTAAAATATGCGGGTTGACATGGCACTGAAACAGAAAGGAAACCTGCAAATATAGTGATGGTTTGTTATTTTTTAAAATATTTTTTGTTTAAAAATGTATTGATATGATATTTTTAAAAAATATATTATTTTGGTTCCTGTTTGTGGGATTTCTACCATTCAATATTCTTTCTTTGTTGTTCTTGGTTTCCCCTTTTCGTTTCTTTCTCTATACCTCAATCTTCTACTTCGTCCTACACCCTATCTATCAGCAAGAATGGATGGTAGATGATTTTTCTTGGAAAACTTGTGCCTTCACATCAAGATATACGTAAAATATGATGATTGATACCTGAATTCATTGAGTTCCAGCCAGAAATCTGATCTGATGATGGAAGGTATTGTTTATAGCAACAGAAACAAACCTGGTCCATTAATTCCCTAACATCCCTGCCCTCTTTGCTGCTTTGCTGCTTTGAGCTGCACCTAGCTCAACTCCAGAGACCCTCTCTGCAAACTTCAGAGTGCTTATAGTTTCAGAATATGAACTAACATCAGGATTCAGCTGCACAAACATAAGTGTCTTTGCCTGACCTCCTGTAACATGAAATGTAAGAAAATATACATTCATATCAAATCGAAAAGCAGTTCAAGACCAGAAGGGAACACAAAAAAGCAGTACCTAAAGAGCTTTGAAGGAGTTGAGTGAGCTTGCTGTTTCATTTGTGCAAGAGAGAAAATGACATCCCCAAGGGCAGATAAAGATTTGTTTATATGTTGTGCTTCCTTAAGTCTATCTCCAGTTGCCTCAGAGCGATCAACCCTTTCACTCCCTGCTAGATCCACCAAATGAAGATTACCATGTAAAGCAGCACCAGAAAGCAAATCCTTTCCCCGAACGTGGATACTGACAACACTGTATGAGCAGATAGAGATCAAAATCACAACTAAATTTGAGATAATGTAATATGGAGGTGGAGGTAAGACAAAGATTGATTGTAAGTACCTAGGAGAGCGGCTACTTCTTTTCATTCATGGAAAACGGTGCCACATGGCGAAAGATAAATGGCCGGGATAGGCCGTTGTATTGGTAAATTCTAACTTCGTTTGGCGGGAGAGTTAGTTTCATGGCCACCTAGCAAGAGCCAGCATTAACTGTGCTTGTTTCCGTGGTTTAAAGTATTTTTAAAATTGTATTTCACTTGAAAAATAACAAATTAGTTTTTTCATGATTTTGATATATTTTTATTTAAAAAATATTATTTAAATATATTTGTATTTAAAATTATTCCTCCTCCTTTTTTTATCTAAATAGAGAGGTTGCTGATATATCTCTCACTTTTCTTTTCCTTTTTATAAAAACAATAGCAAATAACATTTAATTTACCTTTCTAGTTTTGATCATAGGAGGAATGGTTGAAAAATTAAGCAAGATTTTTTTTATTCAAAAATTTATTTTCAACTCATCTTATTTAATTTTAAATAAAGAATAAAAAAACTTTATTTTTTAAAAAAAATCATTTATGAATAACAATGACAAACAAAATATTAGCCTTACTTAGTAATGAAATCTACTCAGCTTATGCTACGGGCAATAGAAAAACTAGGACTAGGTATACTAGTCAACTAAAACAATAATATTATTTTAAAAAAATAATTTAGATTTTAATCGGATTGCATATTGATATGCAAGCTATATGAAAACAATTCCTAAATAATAATTTAGATTTTAATCGGATTGCATATTAATATGTATTAGTGGACCAGTGAGTTAAATTAGCAAATTTAGAGAATACGAGAATCTCTGGGTGCAGAAATTTAAAAAGTAGAGAGGATGGGGAGCTAGAATGAGTGGAAAATATAGTTCTACACAGATGTTAACTTCTGTATGGATCCACTTGTTCTGAATCAATTGCAATCACTAAAGCTTGCTGGGGTAAAAGAGCATGTAGCTGATATGTCAGATATTATCCTGCCTGCATAGCGATATTTGATATTGCTAAAAGTTTAGACTTTAAATTCTTTCTGTGACAAAAAAATTAACCTCATATTACCCTTTCAATGCAGGACGTCAAGCTGAAGTGCGCCGGATAGAAATGTGTACTGGCCGCTTCCTATTTTCATGTCATTTTGTATCGATCAGGACCAGATAATCTGCCGCTTCATCCATGAAAACCAGTGGAGAAACCATGCAGCAGTGTATTGTTTCCCGGTCAGGATCCAGGAAGCTATAGTGAGCCCGTGCTTCTTCTTCCTTGGATATCCACAGCAGGTCGAGTCGTCATATGCTGGTTACATGCACCCAGTGGATAATGGCAGCCTGACTTGAGTGGATAAATTAACGGGGATTATTTCTTCATGTGCGCGGTTTCCTTTCTGTTTCATTGTCATGTCAACCCGCATATTTTACAAGGGGCAACAGATCTCTCTCTCTGCATGCCTATGAACAATAGCCTTTTTTCAAACAAAATCTTCAATCAGGATATCGATCGCATAGCTTAAAATTGAGAAAAACGCACCATAGGAAGCAAAACTTGAATTTCCCTGCTGTTTGTTCAGTGTACTCCCTTTTATTTGAGTTCTGCTGGCTTATAAAAAAACATAGAATTTCAAATCAATCAATCCATTCGTTATCTAAAAAGATACCGAGAATCATCACTATGGGCCAAACCCAGTTTCCATCATATATATCCATGCTAGATGGCAAACTTTGAATCGAACATTTGTTGACCGAGGGGATCACTAGGTGACCTCGAAAGAGGCCAGATTAGATCTTCTGTTAGATTCTGCTACAGAGAAATGCCATTGAAGTACCGAACTGGTGAGCTATCCATCTCGTGAGTCATGTACATGATTCCTATGCTCATGGGTGTTAGAATTTCTTGATTTGAACAGTAACTGTTTATAACAGTTACTGTTGGAATTAAAATCTGGATTTTCAAGCAGCAGCAAAATTGGAAGAAGAAGATGTAAATTTATTGAAATTGAAATTGCCCAATAAATAGGCTTACAGAATATGAATTGTAATCAAAAACAAACTCTCAACAACACATGAGAGATTATTGCTAAACAAAATCAAATATTCAGCTAACAACTGAATTGGATTACATGAAATAAATTCAAATTCAAAAAGCAATAAAACAGTAAAACATTGACTAAGACTATGTCTTCAAATCAGCATCTTCAGTCTTCACAACAGCTTCCTTGATCTTCTAGGCAGCATCTCACAATGTTCTAACACTCCTCCTTGAGATGTGCCTTGATTAATCCAACACTTAGCCTTAAAAATTCCAGCCTTGTAGGTGGCAGAGCCTTGGTCATCAAGTCTGCCAGTTGAAAATCAGTTGAACAATGAACAATCTTTATAAGTTGATTCTTCTCAGCTTCACGTATGGAATGGTACTTCACATTAATGTGCTTAGTTCTCCCATGCTGAACTGGATTTTGTGCAATAGCAATTGCAGATTTATTGTCACAATAAAGCTCTGTTGGTGAGCTTTGAATTTGTCCCAAATCAGCTAGAACCTTTTGTAGCCAAATAGCTTGGTTTGCAGCAGCAGCCATAGAAACATACTCAGCCTCAGCAGTAGATTGTGCCACCACCTCTTGTTTCTTTGCATTCCAACAAATTGCACCTGAACCAAGAGTGAAAACATAACCTGAAGTGCTCTTCATGTCATCAACACTACCTGCCCAATCACTGTCAGCATAACCTGTCAAACTTACTCCTCCTGTTTTCGAGTACATTATCCCCAAATCACTTGTTCCCCGTATATACTTCAATACTCTCTTAGCAACTCCCATATGAATGTTGCTAGGTGAGCTCATGAACCTTGATAACAAACCTGCAGGGAACATAAGGTCAGGTCTGGTGGCTGTTAAGTATAACAGGCTGCCAACTAGACTTCTAAAAGATGATGGATCTTCAAGCTTATCACCATCATGCTTTGAAATTTTCTCATTTTGTGCTAATGGAGAGGCTACTTCCTTGCAAGATTCCAGCTTAAACTTCTTCAATACATCAACAACATATTTCTTTTGGCAAACAAAAATTCCAGTGCTGCTTTGTTGTATCTCCATGCATAGAAAATAATTCATCACACCCAAGTCACTCATCTCGAACATTTCATGCATTTCCAGTTTGAATTTTTCCAGAAGCTTTGTGTTGCTGCCAGTCACTAGCATATCATCAACATAGAGGGAAATTATCAGTTGATGCTTGTCATCTTCTTGTTTTAAATACAAAGTTGCTTCACTTTCACTCCTCTTGAATCCTAATTGAGTCAAGTATGAGTCAATCCTGCTGTACCAAGCCCTTGGTGCTTGTTTCAGCCCATAAAGAGCTTTGTGCAATTTGTACACTTTATGTTCTTCCCCAGCCACTTCAAATCCATCTGGTTGTTGAACATAAATATCCTCAAGTAGTATACCATTTAGAAATGCAGATTTACCATCTAAATGGTATACAATCCAGCCCAATTATCCTGCAAGAGCCAACAGTAGACGAATTGTGTCATGCCTTGCAACAGGGGCAAACGTATCCCCATAGTCAACACCAGCAACTTGAGTAAATCCCTTGGCAACTAACCTTGCCTTGTGTTTGAACACAGTTCCATCAGGATTGAACTTAGTCCTAAACACCCACTTCACACCAATCCTGTTTTTCCCATGTGGCAGCTCTGTCAAGGTCCAAGTCCCATTCTTTTCAATGGAATTTATTTCAGTTTTCATAGCTTCAACCCAGGCTGGAAACATGGCAGCATAAGTGTAGGTTGTAGGCTCAGCATGCACTAGGTTGCACCTTTCATAAACATCAGCCAATGATCTCACTTTACAGACATTTGAATCTGTAGTTTCTTCAATTAACAAGTGCTCGGCAACTTCATCATAAGTTCCAGCTTCAACAGAGTCAAGACTTATCACTTTTGGAACAACATCAATTGACTCCCAATCCCAGCTGCATGTTTCATCAAAGTGCACATCCCTACAAATTTGAATCTTTGATTTATTCAAATTGTAGATTCTGTACCCCTTTGTATCTGCTGCATAACCAACAAGCACACCCTTTTCAGCCACTTCATCAAGCTTTCCTCTTCTCTCGGCAGGTACCTGAAAATAACAAAGAGAACCAAACATTTTCAAGTGCTTGACAGTGGGTTTGATTCCAGACCAAGCTTCCAGTGGTGTTTGGTTTTGAATAGACTTTGTAGGCAATCTATTCAGTAAATAAACTGAAGTGTTGACAGCTTCAGCCCATAGGAATCTCGGCAATTTCTTCTCAAATAGCATGCACCTGGACATCTCCATTACTGTCCTATTCTTCCTCTCAGAAACACCATTCTGTTGAGGAGAATATGGCACAGTCAATTGATGCACAATTCCTGCATCTTGAAGGTATGCCGTGAACTCTTTTGATGTGTACTCCCCACCATTATCCGTTCTTAGCACCAATATCTTCTCACCACTTTGAGTTTCAACCAAACTCTTGAACCTTTTGAACTCAGAAAAGGCTTGTGACTTGGTTTTCAAGAAATGAACCCAAGTCATTCTACTATAGTCATCTATGAACAAGATAAAGTAAACACTATTGTTCAAAGAGGCTACTCTCATTAGTCCACAAATATCTGAATGAACCAGCTGCAATTTCTTTTGTGATCTATATGATGATGAAACTGGAAATGGCTTTCTGTTTTGCTTGCCAATTTCGCAGCCTTGACACAAAAGCTTGCTGTCAAAAATTTCAGGTATTCCATCCACTAAACCATTGTCATGCAGCATCTTCAAATACTTATAATTGCAGTGACCAAGCCTTTTATGCCAAGTAATACTCTCATCAATCTTAGCACTTAAGGCATGGCCTTCCACAGTAGCCAAATTCAAGTAAAAACTATTACCTTCCATTTTGATTTTGGCAATGGTTAAATCCCTTGAATCTCTTATAAAACAGGTTATGTTCTTGAAAGCAACTTCATATCCATTTCTCATCATTTGTGCTACACTTAACAGATTCTGATCTAGCTCTGGAATATATAAGACATTGTTAATAACTTTCATACCTCTTGCTGTTTGAACTGCCACGGTTCCTCTACCTTTTGCCTCCACAATGTCTCCATTTCCAAGCTTGATATTTGGTGTTATTGACCTGTCAATGGAAGAGAAAATTGACAAGTATTTTGACATGTGGCTTGTACAACCACTGTCAATTAACCAAGTGTCTTTTCTGCAGGTGTCAATGGCTGAAATAGCCATGAACAAGTGTTCATCATCTTCTTTGCCTTCTTCAGAAACATTAACATGCTGTTGAATCTCATGCTGAGGTTGCTTTCTTTTCAATCTACAATACTTCTCACTATGGCCATTCTTGTTGCAGAAATCACAATGAATGAGTGATTTTCCTTTGAACCAGCAATTTTGCTCAGCATGATTTGTTCTTTTACAATAAGAACAAGGTGCAAAATTCTGCCTATTGACAGGGACAACAAATTTATATTTCGAGAGAGGTTTTTTACCATGATGGTAATCTTTCTTCTGAAAATTTCCAGTCTTCTTTCCTTTCCAGTTGGCTTGAAATGCCCCTTCCATAGCATCATCATCTCTCATTTGAACCCTTTGTTCCTGAATAGTAAGTTTGCTGATTAACTCAACAATAGATAGAATTTGCAAATCGCAAGACTCTTCTATTGCAGAGATTTTGGCCTCAAATCTCTCTGGAATTGACATCATAAGCTTCTCCACTATCTTATGATCTTCAAATGTCTCCCCAAGGAGTCTCATTTGGTTGACAATGTTCATCAATCTGCCTGAATAGGTTTTGACAGTTTCATTGTCCTTCATCTTCATCAACTCGAATTCTCTCTTAAATCCAAGGATTTTGACTGTTTTAACTCTATTGCTGCCTTCAAATTCAACTTGGAGTTTATCCCAAATCTGTTTGGGTGTTTCCAAGTCCATGATTTTGGTGAAAATGTGATCTGCTAGTGCAGCATGAAGGCTGGTAATTGCCTTATCCTTTTTTAGCTTTTCTTCTTCAAAAGCTCTCAACTGTGCAATGGTGGGATTTCCATGTGGTTGTTGAGGATCAGCATCAGTTGCTACAACATTCCACAAACCTAGAGATCTCAGGTAGAATCTCATTTTCACAGCCCAGATGTGATAATGCTCACCATCAAAGGCTGGCACAGACGAGTGTGATGACGAGGAAGAAGAAGCCATGGATTTTGAACAAAATAAATCTCACTGTTTTTCCTCTCAATTCTCTCGTGTTTCACTCAATCTCACGTGTTTGCACTCAGAAATTTCACTCGTGTTTAGTCACAAAATCACCCTTAGTCCCGAAGGAACAAAACGCTCTGATACCACTGTTAGAATTTCTTGATTTGAACAGTAACTGTTTATAATAGTTACTGTTGGAATTAAAATCTGGATTTTCAAGCAGCAGCAAAATTGGAAGAAGAAGATGTAAATTTATTGAAATTGAAATTGCCCAATAAATAGGCTTACAGAATATGAATTGTAATCAAAAACAAACTCTCAACAACACATGAGAGATTATTGCTAAACAAAATCAAATATTCAGCTAACAATTGAATTGGATTACATGAAATAAATTCAAATTCAAAAAGCAATAAAACAGTAAAACATTGACTAAGACTATGTCTTCAAATCAGCATCTTCAGTCTTCACAACAGCTTCCTTGATCTTCTAGGCAGCATCTCACAATGTTCTAACAATGGGGACGGGCCGGCTCAGCCTCCAATGCTCCACCTATGATGACTGTGACCTACCACTTACTATATTCCATCCAAATGTATAAAAATCATGCAAAAATGGCATCTATCTGATCCACTCAAGTCAGGCTGCCATTATCCACTGGGTGCATGTAACCAGCAGATGACGACTCGACCTGCTGTGGATATCCAAGGAAGAAGAAGCACGGGCTCACTATAGCTTCCTGGATCCTGACCGGGAAACAATACACTGCTGTATGTTTTCTCCACTGGTTTTCATGGATGAAGCGGCAGATTATCTGGTGGAAACTGGGTTAGGCCCATACCATAGTGATGATTCTCGATATCTTTTTAGATAACGAATGGATTGATTGATTTGAAATTCTATGTTTTTTTATAAGCCAGCAGAACTCAAATAAAAGGGAGTAGACTGAACAAACACCAGGGACAATCAAGTTTTGCTTCCTATGGTGCGTTTTTCTCAATTTTAAGCTATGCGATCGATATCCTGATTGAAGATTTTGTTTGAAAAAGGCTATTTTTCATAGGCATGCAGAGAGAGATCTGTTGCCCCTTGTAAAATATGCGGGTTGACATGGCACTGAAACAGAAAGGAAACCTGCAAATATAGTGATGGTTTGTTATTTTTGAAATATTTTTGTTTAAAAATGTATTGATATGATATTTTTAAAAATATATTATTTTGGTTCCTGTTTGTGGGATTTCTACCATTCAATATTCTTTCTTTGTTGTTCTTGGTTTCCCCTTTTCGTTTCTTTCTCTATACCTCAATCTTCTACTTCGTCCTACACCCTATCTATCAGCAAGAATGGATGGTAGATGATTTTTCTTGGAAAACTTGTGCCTTCACATCAAGATATACGTAAAATATGATGATTGATACCTGAATTCATTGAGTTCCAGCCAGAAATCTGATCTGATGATGGAAGGTATTGTTTATAGCAACAGAAACAAACCTGGTCCATTAATTCCCTAACATCCCTGCCCTCTTTGCTGCTTTGCTGCTTTGAGCTGCACCTAGCTCAACTCCAGAGACCCTCTCTGCAAACTTCAGAGTGCTTATAGTTTCAGAATATGAACTAACATCAGGATTCAGCTGCACAAACATAAGTGTCTTTGCCTGACCTCCTGTAACATGAAATGTAAGAAAATATACATTCATATCAAATCGAAAAGCAGTTCAAGACCAGAAGGGAACACAAAAAAGCAGTACCTAAAGAGCTTTGAAGGAGTTGAGTGAGCTTGCTGTTTCATTTGTGCAAGAGAGAAAATGACATCCCCAAGGGCAGATAACGATTTGTTTATATGTTGTGCTTCCTTAAGTCTATCTCCAGTTGCCTCAGAGCGATCAACCATTTCACTCCCTGCTAGATCCACCAAATGAAGATTACCATGTAAAGCAGCACCAGAAAGCAAATCCTTTCCCCGAACATGGATACTGACAACACTGTATGAGCAGATAGAGATCAAAATCACAACTAAATTTGAGATAATGTAATATGGAGGTGGAGGTAAGACAAAGATTGATTGTAAGTACCTATGAGAGCGGCTACTTCTTTCATTCATGGCAGTGGCTCCAACAGCTCTATTTTTTAGTCCAACACCTATTAATTCTAACACGTCTGAAGTTGATGTAACAGGATGCATGCTAGCATCTGGTACAGCCAAACCATTGGGCTGGACAGCAGAAATAATCCCGAGTGTGTGCAAATCAAGGGGAAACAAAAATTTTGAGAGCATTAAAGTGTACTCTCCATTCGAATAGCACACTTTATGGATAGAAATAGGTGGAAAACTCAACATTTCTTTTATTTATTAATTTTTTTTTAAAAAAAAGTATGAATCATAAATTAAATCTGAAATTTGTAATGGTCAAAATAAACTATCCCTGGTGAAAAAACTATGTTGTCAGTCAAATGACAAAGAAAGAGTGCCTCGTGCATTTGATGAGAGAGATGAAAAGCGAACTAAATAGTGAGAATATGCATGATTAGATCACATAGACCTCATAGAAAAGGATATTTTTTCCGAGAACCATCACTCAATAGTAAATCACGCACTTGCTCGTTATATATTTCAACCATTTGAACCTGAATCTCGTATATAAAGGAGTCTCTTCTCAATTAAACAATTTTAACTGGATTTCTAAACCTATGAAGTGAATATACTGGCATAATTTACTCTAAAATACCTAAGGAGAGTTTAGAGGCACTGTACCTTGTTTATTCCGAAAGCTAGAGGGACCAGTTCTTGATGAACTCCAGCCAGAATTTAAGGTCATGAGAGCTAGCTTGATCAATCGAAGTGCAGTACCCACTTTAAATTAATGTTTGGGGGAATTGTTGCGGCAAGAATGACACCACTGAACATGAGTTGACTTAGGACACTATCACAAAGATGAATGTTGCATACATGGCTCAAGGAAGGGGACGACAGAGGGGTGTGGGTGTGCAATAATTTAAATGCAAAGAATTAAGGCACATCACCAGAAATTGCAGCAAGAAATTCTACAATTATTGTAAGAAAGAAGGGCATGTTATCAAGGAATGTCATCTGCGACCACAGAATCGACAGGGGTTTACTATTCAGTCAAATTTAGGGGCTGCTTCTATGGCTGCCGCAATTGTGTCCTCGCTGTCGGCACCAGAATCTTCATTGTCGGTGAACTCTTCGTCATCCACTCTTACTCCTGAGATGGTGCAGCAGATGATTATATTTTCCTTCAATGCATTTAGGATTTCAAGTAAGAGATATGAATTTCATTCTCACTTGGATTCGACACATAATAAACAATAGTTAATGGATTGGGCAACATCGAATCACATGTCCAGCAAACTTATGACTTTTCTTGATTGTTTTTTAAAAAATCAATGGATTTTGATCATATTGATTAGGTTATGGGTCAACTTAAGTGTTTTATCAAGCCATACTAGGTCAATTTCCCTATTGATTTTTTTAAAAACCTCACATAAGCCTCAAGTCAACTTGTGAGGCCATGTTGATTTATTAATAGGGTTTTAGTAGATGCTAAACATGGTTTATGCAAAATTCTTAAAGATGTTCTTAAACTAACTTTTGTTTATTGAGATTATTGTTTTTGGTTTTCAATGACCCATTTTACACATTGATGAATTGTTGCTAACAAATCAATAAAATCAACAAGAACATCTTTGAATAAACCAAATCCAAAAAGTTAAAATTTCATTAATCCTAAAAAATGAGATAACATGGAAAAATTTATGATGCTTAGAAATAACTAAATATATTCTATTAGGAACTCCTTATGGTCTATTTTGTTTTAAAAAAATAGATACAAAGAAGATATAATATAAAATTCATGACCCATTACATGTAATAAAAATATTTTCATATACGATTTCTTTATCCTAGTTGTATTTTTTATTTCTTTGAAGTGAATTCTAGAGAACAACTAATACGATGTTATTAATTATTCTATAAGCACCATAAAATTACTCGCTCAATAGGATTGAGAGATTTTAGGTTGAATAATTTTATCATTTATAATGAGTCATGAATTTTATTTTTCTGTATCCATTTGTTTCTTTAAAGGGAGCACTAGAGATTATAGTTACTCACTTAAGCACCAAACTTTTTTATTACATTTTTAATAAGTATTTTCAATCCTTTTCGGAGAAATTTCGAAAGGTTGATGATCAATATTTTTTTACTTTAAAGGAGATGAATTTGTTGAATTGAATAATTGGTTCATCTAAAATGGAACAATTTGGTCTCCATATAAACTTGTATAATTTGTGATTTTTATGTTGACTTGTATATCATAATCTTCAAAATCAAAAGTATTATATTTGAATAAATAAAAATTTTTGTTACAATATTGACATAAGAGTATTTTTAATTCATCTAATCACTTATTTGTTCTATCTATAATATTATTGAGATAACACGCATATCCTCATGATTTGCCGGAAAGCAATTGCCTTCTCCTTACATATCTCGAGTCAACCATTAATCATTGATGAAGGGTAACTATTAAATACAAACACTAAATGCTAGACAAAAGCTGCACAGTAATATGCATAATAGCAAGGCCAAACAGAGCCAAAACACATCTCACCTGCGACAACCCTGAGCTGGGATGAATGTTAACTGTCTGTGGATGTTTCACAGTTCTGTAGGATCCATTCTTCTGTAGCCTAGCCGAATGGGGGAAAAAACCTAGAAAGGATGATTAAAGTTGAATTAAATACTGAAGATCACGTGAGAATTTTGACTCCCAAATAAATGGTAATAGTTATTGATAGTAAATTTACCAGAAGTTATGGACTTCTTAATCACATCTAAATCATTGGGGTTGGATGATAACTCAATTTCAACCCTCTCCAAAAGGCCCTCCAACTGGTCTCGTACATCTCTGGCTCGCTTCATGCTCCTTACCTGATACCATGGGTAACAAGGTACTACAGATCAGAAATCACTAAAAAGAAAACTGAAGGGCTAAGCCGAGTGTCAGATGAGCTGTACTGTCAAATTTGCAGATTAAAATATATACACTTCAAGTCTACCATGAGTAATTAACATGAACAAAATAAAAATCTGTAACCACTCATATTGTGATGGCAAGCATCATTCAGTGTCATAATCCCAAGGTGAGGTCACACACAATATTGGAGATTATCTTCATGTCTCTGGTACCAAGACTGTGGAGCTTAAATTACAAACTAAATCTATAACGGCAGCAATGCAGCTGGAAGAACTGCTTGGCTTTCTAAGTGAACAAAATTCACACAACACTAAACAAGTGAAGAATTAGCCCACAATTTGGACACCAACATGCATGGGTAGGAAGTTCAATTTTCTGAGTGGGGTTGTGGGGGGGGAGGTATTAATCAAACAAACTTCCTGCTGTCATGCTGAATTGTTCATTACTGATTTCTTGGCATTTTCTTAGTTCAATTCTCACTGAAAATTATTTATGCCAAGTTAAAAGGTTTAAAGTGATAAAGGGTTATGTGTGAGAGGGAGGGAGAGAAAGGGAGCGAGAAGAGAAGATCAGAATTAAAATAAGAGTGTTATCATTATACTGCCATAAATAACTTAGCCACATGCTTGCAGTGATCAGAGATCAGGCCTTGATAAGAATTGGCTTTGGAGGCTATATTTAGTTTTTCAATTACAATGGGAGCCATCTATTTGAAGTTCAAGTCAGATCTCCAGATGCCATGTGCACTTGTGCTGCTTGGAAGAATTCATGTTCTGTTTTACTAAAGGACTCAAGTGTGCTGATATACCAGAATGCAAAGAACTATTTATCCAGAACAGAGGGAGAAAAAAAGACTATTTTGGAACCTGCAACCAGTTTATGGATCAGAGGCCACATCTCAATAGGTGGAATTTCAATTAACATGAAACTTGTACTCGTGTCTATTTTGCACTCACAACGGGTAACATAGCACAGATAATCAGGAATTTAGATGACAATTCTAAAATATCGAGCCATACCTGAATATAATTTTCATAACACCATTGTGTCGAATTATTAGTTTCCTTCCAAGAATTATACACCTAAAAACATCAGTAACAAGCATGGTGAGGCAACCACTCTGGACACCTTGAATCAAGTAAAATGAGTAATTCAAATGTAGTTAATAAAATAAAAGGGAAAACCACAATGATAATCTAATTCTTATCATAATTTCTGAAAACATAACATAAACATTTATCAAAATCAGCCATATCCACTCTAAAGTAAACTGGGAAAATTACCAATAAGTTCAGTTTTAGGAGTAAAAGGCCAATGAGTTCTATCAACATTTTCATTGACCAACAAGTTCATATTTGAATTATTTTTCCAAAAATGTTTTATTCCATGTGTGCTTCCTCAATATCCTCTTCATATGAAATTGCTCGTGTAAATATAACTGTTTTATTTTTTTAAGGGAACTCATAGATCTTAACCTTTATTTCTTATTTTTTTATTAGATTTTTCAGCTTGCATTATTTATTGCATTTTTTAAATTTAAAATTCTTCAACTCTTGTACCTTTATTATTTTTCCAACTTTTTTTGTGTAAGCTAGACAGGTTCTTAAATGGGAAAAAAGTAGTTGATAAGTGATGAAGATCTTGTTCACATTTTGCATTATAAGGTATATTTTTTTTTTTTGGAGAACTATGAATTAACCTCTTCTTCTTGTTGTGCTTTTAACAGGGACAAAAAATATACAACAAGAGTTGAAGAATTTACCTGGAAAAGAAAATGAAGAAATTAAGCTTGATCTTAGTTCTCTTCCAAAAGGTAGGAAAATTAACAATAAATTTATATTTTATATTTGAGAGGGTATTTTGAAGAGTAAGAAATAAAGTGAACTTTCTTAAAAAAGAATTCAAGAGATGAACTATTAGCCACATAATTTTTTTTATTGAACTTACTAGTCTTTTGCTGCTTCTTTTTTCCTTTCTGATGAAAATGTTACGTGCCCGATCATCCACACGTGGCTAGCCGATGGGTGACGCGTGGCAAGCGGTCCTAACAGGCGGGATGAGTGACATTTGGCAAGACCTGGTTATTCTTGACTGTGGTTATTTAAACCATGGTTGCGTTAATTAAATCAGTGTTCAGTTTATGTATTTTCAGTTATGCATTTCGGGTTAATTAATACATTAAATAAAATTGTAATGGGTACTTAAAAGGGAGGGTTTATTAGTGAGATCAGTTATGCTTATGTTATGTATTTAAGTATTGTTTGTTTAATGAAAAGGATGACAAATTCTGGGATTCAAGGTTCCAGAAACCTACTAATGCTCACGACAATTTTATGCTTATGTTATGTATTTAAGTATTGTTTGTTTAATGGAAAGGACATCTTGGAAAATCAATACAAAATTGCCGTGAGCATTAGTAGGTTTCTGGAACCTTGAATCCCAGAATTTGTCATCCTTTTCATACTTTTCATTTCATAGTTTATAGCCTTTATTTCACAAAAAATACACCAAAAATCCAAAAACAATTAAAAACATAACAAGTGGTATCAGAGCATACATCCAGCGACCATGGCAGAAGGCACACGAATGAATCAACTGTCTGAAACAGTGAAGCAACTACAAGGAGCATCAACAGCTCTGTCCGAAGAGCAAGCAAAGCAAGGAGTACTAATGGAGAGAATACTACAACAACTTAATAATTTGGCAACAAATTACGATAGTTTATTACAAGCTACCAACAGAAGAGAATCAGGAGAGGGGACTTCTCAAACTACAAGGATTCAAGCTAATCCACTCTTTGAAGGGCACGGGGGAATTCAAGCTAGGTCCCTAAGGCTGGACTTTCCTCGATTTGATGGAGGGGATCCTAGTGAATGGATCCTAAAAGCACAACAATTTTTCAGTTATTTTGGAACACCAGAAGAGCAAAAAATAGAGATTGCTTCTTTTCATATGGAAGGGAAAACACTTACATGGTACTACTGGTTGAAGGAGTCTAGCCCAGTAACTTCATGGGAAGAATTTAAGGAGGCCATCCACCTCAGGTTTGGAGCTTCAGCTTTTGAAGATCCCATAGGTGCCTTTACTAAGCTGAGACAAACGGGGAGTGTTGAGGAGTATCAATCAGCTTTTGAAATCCTGTCCAATAAAATCACAGGTTTGAGTGAGGAGTTCCGGATAAGCACTTTTCTAAGTGGCTTAAGAGATGAGCTGAGAATAATAGTTACCATGTTCAGACCCAACACAATTTCAGCTGCCTTTGGGTTGGCTAAATTGCAAGAAGAGGAGGTTGGAAGGAGACACAATCCTGTCCGAAATTTTCACACAAACCACAACAACAATACCACAACCAGCCACTACACAACAGCCTACCCTAAACAAGCCCCACTCAGATTACCTGCACCCAATTCATTTCCAAAAAATCCAGCCCCACAACATTCATTTCCAAGACTCCCAGCCCCACAAAACACAACCCAATACAATCCAAATTTCCAAAGAAAACACCCCTTACCAATTAAAAGACTTTCTACCAGCCAAATGCAGGAGAGGAGAGACAAAGGGTTGTGTTATAACTGTGACGAAAAATATCATGCAGGACATAGATGCAATAGACCAAAATTGTATCTCTTGGAAGGTGTGGAAATTGGGGGAGATCTAGAGGAGTCAGAGGAGGAAATTGAGGAGCAAGAGCAACAAATACAAACTGCAGAATTGTTAGTCATTTCGGTACATGCATTATCAGGAGTTCCATCTCCTAAAACAATGAGATTAGTGGGAAACATTGGAAACTTTTCAGTTATCATTCTCATTGATACTGGCAGTACCCACAGTTTTGTGGATGAAAATGTAGCAAGAAAATTGAAACTACCAGTGGAAACTAGCCACTTGGCAGTGCAGGTGGCCAATGGGACCACTTTTCCTTGCCAAGGTTGCTGTAAGGCAGCGTTCATGCAAATGCAAGGTTGTGATGTGATTACCAATCTGTATCTAATAACATTGGGAGGTTGTGATGTGGTTTTAGGGGTTGATTGGTTGAGGAGCTTGGGGACAATTCAATGGAATTTTGCGGAGTTGAGTATGAAGTTTTCTCTTAAAGGAAAACAACTAGCCTTGCAAGGCTTAAAACTCCCTGGTAACTCCCTAGAAGAAGAGCTAAGGCTAAATAAATCTACCATGGTAGAGGGTAGAGGACTCTGGCTGCAACTTATGGAAGGAGAAGAAGCTAACATCCCCAGAATTCCAGATACGGCTATACAGCAGGTTTTGGAACAATTCCAGAATGTATTTGAGGAGCCTAAAGGGCTGCCACCCAGCAGGGGACATGATCACCATATAAGGTTACATGCTACAGCCACTCCCACATGTGTGCGGCCTTATAGATACCCCTACTACCAAAAAGAGGAGATTGAAAGGTTGGTGCGAGAAATGCTGCAAGCTGGGATCATTCAAACCAGCCAAAGCCCTTATTCCTCACCAGTTTTGCTAGTGAGGAAGGCTGATGGAAGTTGGCGCATGTGTATTGACTACCGGGCTCTTAACAAGGAGACTATTAAAGATAAGTTTCCTATCCCTAACATAGATGAATTGTTAGATGAGTTAAATGGGGCTGAACTGTTTTCCAAGCTTGATTTAAGATCAGGCTATCACCAAATCAGGATGAATCCTGAAGATGTGCCTAAAACTGCCTTTCGTACCCACGAAGGTCATTATGAGTTCCTAGTTATGCCCTTTGGGCTTACTAATGCACCATCTACATTTCAGGGGTTAATGAATGAGATATTTAAATCTCATTTGAGGAAATTTGTGCTGGTTTTTTTTTATGACATACTAATTTATAGTAAGTCATTAAAAGAGCATGTTTTACACTTACATACTGTGCTGGACATCCTAAAACAGCATCAGCTGTATGCCAAAGTTTCAAAATGTATTTTTGGTTGTCAAGAGGTAGAATACCTAGGGTATGTAATTTCTAAAGAAGGTGTGAAGGCTGATCCTAAGAAGATTTCTGCAATGGTTCAGTGGCCTACACCTACCACAGTTAAGGCCTTGAGAGGATTTCTCGGACTTACAGGATACTACCGGAAATTTGTGAAGGGTTATGGAGGCATTGTTGCTCCTCTGACTGCCTTATTAAAAAGGGACTCTTTTGCTTGGTCACAGGCAGCCACTCAAGCTTTTGAAAACCTGAAGGAAGCCATGGTGACTCCTCCTGTTTTAGGGTTACCAGATTTTAATAAAATATTTATAATTGAATGTGATGCTTCTGGGGGGGAATTGGTGTTGTCCTAATGCCAGATGGAAGACCCTTGGCCTATTTAACCCAAGCGCTGAGAGGAAAGAACCTGCTCTTGTCTACCTATGAGAAGGAATTTTTGGCTCTAGTCCTAGCTATTCAGAAATGGAGACATTATTTGTTGGGACATCAATTCAAAGTGCGCACAGATCAGCAAGCACTAAAATACCTACTGGAACAAAGGGTAGGAACACCATTTCAACAGAAATGGGTTGCTAAACTCCTAGGTTTTGACTTTATTGTTGAGTACAGAAGTGGGAAAGAAAATAGAGCTGCTGATGCTTTATCTAGAAGACTCACTGAGGAGTCCAGTTCTAGGGAGGAAGAGGTTATTCCAACAGAAAGGGAGTTGAAAACCCTTAGTGTTGTTCGATCTAGTTGGTGGGAAGGATTACTACAGGTTTACTCACAAGATCAGCAACTACAACAGCTCATCAGCCGCAGCCAACAGGGATTACTTGATCCCAACAAATATAAATTTCATGGTAACCTACTGTTTTACAAAGGGAGAGTACATATGGGGACTTTAACCCATTATCAACAATTAATTTTGCAGTACTACCATGAGAGCCCTATGGGAGGACATGCAGGAACACACAAGACACATGCAAGAATCAAGAGAGAATTTTATTGGCAGGGAATGCGTAAAGATATCAGGGCATACATAAGAGAATGCGATGTATGTCAACGCAACAAGGTGGAGAATCTCAAACCAGCAGGGTTACTACAACCCTTGCCAATACCTAAGGAAGCCTGGGTTGATATTAGCATGGACTTCATAGATGGTTTACCAAATTCAAAGGGGTACACAGTGATCATGGTAATTATCGACAGGTTCAGTAAATACAGTCATTTCATCCCTCTCTCACACCCATACACAGCAGCAAGCACATCACAGAAATTCATGGAATATATATTTAAACTACATGGCATTCCACAGACAATAGTGAGCGATAGAGATGCTGTGTTTACTAGCTCTTTTTGGAAAGAAGTATTTCGTTTAAGTGGCACACAGCAATTGATGAGCACAGCTTATCATCCACAAACGGATGGGCAAACGGAAGCTATGAATAAATGGTTGGAGACTTACCTGAGGTGTTTCATAGGAGACCGACCCAAGGATTGGGTCCGATGGCTGCACTTAGCGGAGTGGTCCTACAACACCACGGTTCATTCTGCCACGGGTCTTAGCCCCTTTGAGATCGTGTATGGAAAAACACCACCTCGGCTTCAACCCTTTGAGCCAGGGTCCACTGCAAATCAGGCAGTAGAGAATGAGATGAGGAGCCGAGATTTTATCCTTCAATTAGTTCGGGAACACCTGCAAGAAAGTCAAGCTCGTATGAAAATTTTTGCTGACAAAAATAGAAGGGACAGAGAGTTTGAAGTCGGAGAGTGGGTCTACCTGAGACTCAGGCCGTACCGGCAGGTGACTGTGGCCATGCGAAGGAACTTGAAGCTCTCGGCCAAATATTTTGGCCCCTTTAAAATTACCTAAAGAGTGGGTAAAGTGGCGTACAAGCTCGAGCTACCCGAGAACTCGAAGATCTACCCGATCTTCCATGTCTCATGCCTCAAGAAGAAAATCGGAGCTCGATTTCTTCCCAACCCAAGCTTACCCGAGGTAATGTCTGACGGAGTCCTAGTTCCCAAGCTTGAGAAAGTACTGGGTAGAAGGATGAAGAAGAAGGGGAACTAACCGAGATTTTGGTTCAGTGGGAGGGAACGGGAGAAGACGATGCCGTATGGGTGGACGTGGAAGAGCTGAGGTCGAAATATCCAGAACTCGTGGGCGAGTTCTTTTGAAGAGAGAGGCATCTGTTACGCGCCCGATCATCAACACGTGGCCAGCCGATGGGTGACGCGTGGCAAGCGGTCCTAACAGGCGGGATGAGTGACATTTGGCAAACCCTGGTTATTCTTGACTGTGGTTATTTAAACCATGGTTGCATTAATTAAATCAGTGTTCAGTTTATGTATTTTCAGTTATGTATTTCGGGTTCATGAATACATTAAATAAAATTGTAATGGGTACTTAAAAGGGAGGGTTTATTAGTGAGATCAGTTATGCTTATGTTATGTATTTAAGTATTGTTTGTTTAATGGAAAAGACAACTTGGAAAATCAACACAAAATTGCCGTGAGCATTAGTAGGTTTCTGGAACCTTGAATCCCAGAATTTGTCATCCTTTTCATATTTTTCATTTCACAGTTTATAGCCTTTCTTTCACAAAAAATACACCAAAAATCCAAAAACAATTAAAAACATAACAGAAAATTAGCTTCTTCGTTTTAATTTCCCAAGTAACCTTGTTTTAACTAGAAAATGAATAACAAATAGGGAGAAAGGGGGCTGAGGAGAAAGCGATTGAGACTGATAAGCATATCTACCAAGTGTAAATGCATAAATAGGTGTGATGTACAAACCATTGTGCCAAATTAGTTCTTTGTATTTCTGGGATTGTATTATCTTCCAGGTCATGAAGATAATTGTAAGCAGTATACAACCGATAACACTTTCCTGGACCAGTTCGGCCAGATCGGCCAGCACGCTGCATTGCTGAAGCTTTTGAAATGGGTGTGACCAGCAAAGATTCCATCCCAGTCCTAGGGTTGTATGATTTCATCTTGCAAAATCCTGGATCTATGACATACTTGATCCCATCAATTGTTAAGGATGTTTCCGCAATATTTGTTGCAAGGACTACCTTCCGTGCTCCTTCAGGAGTGGGCTCAAATATTTTAGCTTGGAGCTCTGTGGGTAAGTTAGCATATATAGGGCAAATAATAAGTTCCGCAATTTTTGTACCCAGACCCGTTGTCCTATGCCTCATAATCTCCTCAGCTGTCTCAATTTCCTCCTGACCAGTGAGAAATATTAAAATATCTCCAGGCGGCTATGTCACGTGGATTTGAAGTATAGTAACAACAGCTGCATCTAAGTAATCAGCTTCCGTGGCTTTTGTATAGTGTATCTCGACAGGAAACCTCGTCCCAGGAATTTTGAAAATTGGAGCAGAATCGAAGTAATCACTAATGTTGGTAAAATTGTTCCTACAGATGCAATCCTAATGTGGTGATACTGTTACTACAGATCTGACATTGCTAGAATATATATTCATGGATGACTAGCAGTGAAATAAACTATGCATTAATGTAGTGAATGAGCAAAGGGATCCATACCTTTTTTCTATCAGGTAGAATATACAGGGTCATGGTTCTTACATCCATAAATATATATAAATGAAATATCAAGTTGAAAGAATCTACTTGCCTTCACCAATCCAAACAGTATGTCAGTTGACAAGGTTCTTTCATGTGCCTCAACCACCATCACAACACTAATTCGAAATACAATAAAAAACGCTTTAGTAAGCCAGTGGAACTCATCAAATCAAAACCATGAATAAGGGTTCGCCAAGAAATTCACGCAAGAGCATTCCATCGGTCATATATTTCAAAACAGTCTTATCTGATGTGCAATCTTCAAAACGAATGGAGTAGCCAACCTGAAGATAACATGAAAACCATTTGCTGTTAAAGGCTATTTAATTGATGATTATTACCATTTCTAGCATACTTCCACAAATGAAGCTTTCCTTGTCTTAAATGCTAGGAGTTTTGAGGAGAATCCTCCTTGTATTAAGTCTGTGATAATAAAAAATCTCAATAATAATATGAGCACACCTTAAGCCATAATAATAGCTAGATTTCACAAAAAAAAAAACAAGTCACTCTCTTTTAATTTGTTCCTGAACATGCTGTGTCTTTATTTACTGGCCAACCAATGATCGTTGCAACGTGCCTTCAAAGCCAATTGCATGTTTTAGGTTGATGTCATTTGTATATTAGTAGTTTAATTTCGATAAGTTATCGTAGCATGGTATTTTAGTGTACTTGGCACCTTTCACATAATTACACCTTTTCCTTTATTAGTTCATATATGTAATAGTTATCATGTTAGTTTGACAGTTGAGATTTAGTTATTTTCAAGGGCTAGAATTTCTTTTATTCAGGGTTTGCTTACTATTTAAGGGCTGCCACAGCTGTAACAAAGATGTTTTGGCATTTGATATAAAAGACTTCATTCTTTTATAGCAATATAATTCAGATAACCAGCCTTTGATTGAATTTGCAATCTTTTTACCTTTTCTTCCCATGTCACATTTACCCAAACAAACAAAAATTAATGGGTTACATAATATGCATTTCGCTTTCCAAGTCAACCATGCATCCAATAAATATGACCACTTGAAAGGCACAGAGCTTTGACTTGCATTTCCAAGTCAACCATGCATCCAATAAATAATCCTTTCCTTCATTAGTCTAAACATTTCCAGGACTCCGAAGTAGGTTCAAAGAATTTATTTCTGTATACAGAAAGAACTTGGGAAATTGATATTATATGTTAATCACACTCTTTTTTTCATTATCATTCATATATTAAAGATTAGGATGCTAAAAGGTACAATAGACCATGCTGCATATTGCACATGTTAGTGTAGCATAAATTCTTCAATCCTAAAATGTATGAGCATGTGTACCCAATTCTACCAGCAGCAATCTAAGTGACAAAGTGAATATAACACCGTACGGTGCATGGTGTGAGGAGGCATATAAACCTACACTCAGTAAAGAAAAACGAGTAAAAAAAAGAGATTGAGAGTAATAACAGACACCACACACCTCGTGTCCAAGTTTGACACCCATTTCTTGAGAAACTCTAGCAGCAATGCTCATGGCAGCAACTCGCCTTGGCTGTGTACAACCAACCTGTAAGAAGCAACAAAAAGAAAAACAATGATATTCTCAAAAATGTCAAGCATGCTGACACCTGCTTTCTCAAATCATTTAGGCAAAACCTTTGGTTGTCTCTTAAAGTAATCTGGCACACTTTTAACTTAGCACATCATTTTCCATGTTCAAGTCATTGTCAAGTAGAATTAAGGAACAATAAAAACTCCAAAACATCACCCAGTCCCTGTTAGAGCTAGGAGAGATGGCAGAAACTTTGAAGATTGTAGAAGAAAGGAGGTGTTCTCAGACGTGAAGAGAGAGAAGAGAGAAACAGAGGGAAAACGAAAATTTAAACCACTCAACAGTAAAAGTAATTCTGTTTTGCATAAATGTTCTTTGTGTGACACTGTACCTTATATACACGGAATACATGCTGCTTTTGTATTCTAGACTATTTAGCAAATACATATTCTGGAATGCACCAGCCTTCTCTTCTATATTCCATCATCCCCCCTATATTCCATCATCCCCCCGCAATCTCATGCTTCAATAAACCAAGCATGAGATTGGTGCAATGACCATGAAAAAGAGGTGCACTAAGACCCTTTGTCAAGATATCAGCAAATTGTTCCGAGGAAGAAACAAATTGCAGACACAATTGATTACTGGCCACCCTCTCACGAACAAAGTGAACGTCAATCTCAATATGCTTTGTCCGTTGGTGTTGAACAGGATTAAATGGCAAGGCTATAGCAGAGAGATTATCACAGAATATAACAGGGGTCTGAGATAGTGGAACTTGCAGAAATCCCAGCAATTGCTTAAGCCAATCTATCTCAGCTGCTGTAGAAGACAATGCTCTGTATTCAGCCTCAGTTGAAGAACGAGAGACAGTTTGTTGTTTCTTGGATGACCAAGAAATTGGATTGGAACCAAGAAAGACAACAAGACCAGTTCTGGATCGTCTATCATTGGGATCCCCTGCCCAATCCGCATCACTGAAGGCTTTTAATGACAATGAATCACGACAGTAACTTAAGCCATATGCAGCAGTGCCCTTAAGATAGCGTAAAATGCGTTTAACAGCAAGAAAATGCACCTCCATGGGATGTTGCATGAATTGGCAGACCTGGTGAACTGCAAAAGCAATATCCGGACGAGTGAAGGTTGTAGCACCCCGAAAATGGCTAGCGCGACGTCGTAGCGACTGGTCCCCATGAGCGGGGATGATTATTAAATGTCGGGGGGATTATTTATTTTTTGTAACAAAAAGGAGTCGCCACCTAGTATTACGGTTACTAGGAAACCTATGACTGGTCTTTCAGAGATTCTAGGGTAAGGGACTGGTTGCGTAAAGGGAAGGTTTTAGCACCCCTAGTACGCCCTACCTAAGGTAAGCTGCTTGGTGTTTTTGTTTGTCTTATGATTGCTAAAATATTTTAAAAAAAATATTTACATGTTGCCGATATATTATTTACGTCGAATATTTTGGATAGAATTTATCCAAACTCCGAAAACAATAATGTGAATCACCGAAAAGTTTTTTTATATTTTTTTGAATATTGGCCAATACCCTTTGGATTTTACAAACATGTTGTAAAATCTCAAAAAATGCAGGAAATGATTTTTTCTTTGCAAAATCCATGCTAAAACTCATTTTTCTTCAAAACCCAAGATAATATATATATTTTTCTTTAAGAAAACAATTTAAAAATATGCTAGTGTATTGGCCTTATGCAAGAAAAATAACACATTTTTTTAGATTTTTTGTATAAAAAAACAAAAATATTTTTTTTATATTTTTATTATTTTTCCATCTGGCTGCCAGCCCAGCAGGTCTGGGCGGACAGCCTAGCTTCCACAGGGTCGGGCCCGTGGCCCGGACCTTCCACGGGGTCCGGGCCGGGCATTGTGCCCGATCCGGTTACTACAGTTACCAGGATTTTTCGCGGAAGAAGATGAACAGTGACAAAAAAACCAGGATTTTCAAGTACAATGAATGGGAATTCTATTGATACCTTATTGTAGAGGACGTTGCTGTGATTCTTCCTGTCGTGGTGGAATCGGGAATGGTGGCCTGATCTCGCCGGAAAATGGGCTGAAAGTCACGGGCTGGTGTTGTTGCAGGCGTCGGGGCTGTCCCGTTTCATTCAACGGAGACGATGGCTGAGCTTCTGGGGGTTGTGTGAAGCTGACGGTGGTGGAAGTGGCTGCTCTTGGTGGCAGGAACGACGAGAGAGAGTGGGACGTTGGGGCTGCCTTTTTTATGGTTCTGAAAACAGTGGCCACGAGAGAAGTTAACAGGGGAGGTTGAGAGAGAAAGGAGGAGACGGTGGAGCTGAGGTAGTTGCAGGCGAGACGAAGGTTGGTCGACTATGGTTCTTTCTTGCACCGAGAGGGAAAACTTGCCGAGAGGGAGGGGGAGAGAGGACGTCGGCGTGTCTGTTATGTGTGAGAGAGAGAGAGCAAACCGAGCTGAGCAAAAGGAACAGAAAACAGAGGTCGAGAGAGTGAGGGAGAGAAGGTTCTGTGGTGGTGTTGAAGACGAGATGAAGGCTGGTTTATGGTGATGTTTTGTTGTCTGCCAAGCGGGAGGAACTGAGAACAAAGCTTCGTATTTTTAGGAGAGACCGAGGCGAGCTGGAGGAAGACCCAAAAGGCACATGTTCTTGTGAAACTGCCAACAAAAACCGAGAGAGAGAGAGAGAGAACCAGTTGCTCTGGTTTTTGGTCGAGACCGAGACAAGGGAAGCCGGGCACGGGAGAGAAGGAGAAGCCGCCCCCGGAACAAAACAGAGCCCAGGAGGAATAAAAGGAAAAATCAAAAACAAACCCCCCCTTGATTTCTTCCCCCTTTTTCCCTTAAGTAGTGACAGGTTACCAAAAAACGGGGTGCTCAATGTATTTTCGAAACATGGGTTTCGGGTGGCTCAATGAAAAATGGAGTGGGTTGCTCTATGTATTTGTCTTTAAATTCTCAAAGTTCCATGTGGATGGTGGGGAATTTTGTCTTCAAAGTGGGATTTTGTTGGGTGGCGCAAGTTTTGTTGATTTTATGTGTAAAGTACAGTTTGGTCCCTCCATTTGTTACTCCTCCAATTGCACCCCTAATTGAATTTATATTTATGATTTTGTGTAATTATGTCCTTGTGAAAAATTCAAAGTTAACTTTATTTTTGCGCACCTTTGATCCTTGATTTTTATCTGTGCAATATAGTCCTCACTCGACCATAAAACTCTTAATTTGTTCAATTAGGTCCCCGATTTCGCTTAATTGGCTTGAAAAAAATTCAAATTGATCAACGAAAATTCAAATATCACCAATTGAGCCCGAATTAATTTTAAGAACTTGATTTTGTATTGACTAAGCCTTTAATAGAAATTAATTTGATCATTTAAAGTATAATTAAGTCGTCAAGCTTAATTAAACCCTTCAATTGGACCTAAATTAAATCCTGAATATAATTACGTTTTTTATATTAAACCAGCGACTATATCAAATTGGTCCATAAAAATATAATTATGTTTTATGACTTAGTTTATGCGCGGATTTATCTTATAATAAATTACTTTAGCTTTGGATCCGCGTTTTTTCATTTCTGGGCACAAAAAGGTACAATCAATTTTTTCAAATATGTTCAAAATTTTAACTTGATCTTTTACCGACACCATCCCCCATTTTATTATTATTTTTTTCTTATTTTCTGATAGTTTTGGGGCATGACCCAAAATTGGGTTACAACAGTTGCCCCCTTCTTTACAATGCTTACGACTAAAGTCTTTGTAAAAGACTTTAGCTTAGTAAGTGTTGTAAAGAAAAACATGGAGTTTGTCTCATTGCCACGCATGACTTACCCGGGTCTTATTATGACGGGTGACCACCCCAACTTAGAAAGGAAAGAGGTCTCATTTTTCTGGGTGACCGACCCTAGTTAGAAAGGTCTCATTTTTCTGGATGACCGACCCGAGTTAGAAAGGTCTCATTTTTCTGGGTGACCGACCCGAGTTAGTGAGGTCTCATTTTTCTGGGTGACCGACCCTAGTTAGAAAGGTCTCATTTTTCTGGATGACCGACCCGAGTTAGAAAGGTCTCATTTTTCTGGGTGACCGACCCGAGTTAGTGAGGTCTCATTTTTCTGGGTGACCGACCCTAGTTAGTGAGGTCTCATTTTTCTGGGTGACCGACCCGAGTTAGACAGGTCTCATTTTTCTGGGTGACCGATCCTAGTTAGTGAGGTCTCATTTTTCTGGGTGACCGACCCTAGTTAGTGAGGTCTCATTTTTCTGGGTGACCGACCCGAATATCATGGTCTCATTTTTATGGGTGACCGACCCTAGTTAGTGAGGTCTCATTTTTCTGGGTGACCGACCCGAATATCATGGTCTCATTTTTATGGGTGACCGACCCTAGTTAGTGAGGTCTCATTTTTCTGGGTGACCGACCCGAGTTAGTGAGGTCTCATTTTTCTGGGTGACCGACCCGAGTTAGTGAGGTCTCATTTTTTTGGGTGACCGACCTGAGTTAGTGAGGTCTCATTTTTATGGGTGACCGACCCTAGTTAGTGAGGTCTCATTTTTCTGGGTGACCGACCCGAATATCATGGTCTCATTTTTATGGGTGACCGACCCGGCTAGAATGGTCTCATTTTTATGGGTGACCGACCCGGCTATCATGGTCTCATTTTTATGGGTGACCGACCCGCATATCATGGTCTCATTCTTACGGGTGACCGACCCGGCTATCATGGTCTCATTTTTATGGGTGACCGACCCGGCTAGCATGGTCTCATTTTTATGGGTGACCGACCTGGATATCATGGTCTCATTTTTATGGGTGACCGACCCGGATATCATGGTCTCATTTTTATGGGTGACCGACCCCGATATCATGGTCTCATTTTTATGGGTGACTGGCCCGGCTAGCATGGTCTCATTTTTATGGGTGACCGACCCGGATAAAAGATGATGATTATGGGGATGCAATGCATGATGATGCATGTATACTTACCTGAGAAATATAGGTCCCCTTTCTCTGATGCTCCATTGTCGTAGGATGTCTTTGCCTAGTGTCCAAAGCTTTGTTGTCATTAAGTCTCAAACACATTGCTTCTTCTGGCGTATTTGCGATGATCTCTGCTCTCAGTGCTTATAAAGTTTAACATTCCCCCCAGGTGTGGTATTGTTTGATTCACCATGAAGGAGTGTAACCAACCATCCATCTTCTTGGATTCTCTCAACAACAGCTCTCTGGTTTGCGTGTGTTTGCTAGCAATCATTGCAAAGCTTGCTAATGCTGACCTCATATTCGGTTGTCGATCAGTTAATCAATTTTCTTCATCAATTGAATCATGTTTCTCTTGGAGTACGTCATCATCAACCTTCATGGAATTCTTAAGTCATCCATAAATGCATCCCAAACTCATCGGTGCATGCTCCATGCTATCATCAAGAAATTTCTCTTAGCTTGTGAGAGGAGATGTAATGCTACTATCACCGACATTCATGCGATCAATCTCGCCTTGAGTTGATGCAACTGTTCCGGCCATGCAATCTGAAACTCTTCGTCATAGACTCAATTTCTTCTAAACAAATCCATTTTGTTTGCAAAGAAATATGATATTGTCATTAACGAGGTTTTTTCTGTCTCTCGTATTTATGCGGTGAACTGAACCTTGAGTCGACTAGCTTCGCAACAATTATCTCATGATCAACCTTTACGACTTGTATACTTTCCAACATTTATCAAAATGCAACCATGCAACAAATCTTTGGAGACAAACAAATCTGCGAGTAAGATGATATTTCTGAAATCTGAAATTGCCCTTCAAATGCAATCTTATTCTCAATCACTGTTGAAGCTTACCACACCATCACTCTCTATTAAGCCATGTTGCCCTGAGTTGAATCTGTTGGCGCTCATTGATGAATTTCACTAAATTAATCATTTGCTTATGCTTCTCTGCCCCAAGCTGATGTGAAATTATTTGTATTCCTATCAAGATCCACATTCTGGCCTCTAACTGCTGAGCATTCCGATGATAGCCGAGAATCATAGGCTCAAAAAGTGTTTAAGGGTTTCACAGACCTAGGATCACCATCATCTAGTCATTAACTCCTTTGCTCTTGTTGTCTTAGTAGAAGAGACCACATCAAAATACGTTAATTATCTTAACGTGATTTTTATCCATCAACCAATGCTCTAAGAATCTCTACGACCATGTCATTCCTTTCATTGACAATTTCAAACTTAAAAGGGGATTCTAAAACTCGAACCATCATTTGTCATCTAATGTTATTTCATCTGTTGTTGTACCCAACATAGTATAACAAAACAATTCTGCACAATCTTCCTTTGATGGACAACTTATCTTGCAGACTCAAAAATCTTATTAACATTTCTTCCCACATGGGGTTTGACCACAAATACCAACGGACATGGCATAATTCAATATTCTCTTTTTTTCATTTTTTTCATTTTTTCCTTTTTTTCTCTTTTTTTTTTTGAACTTGTCCTTCCCATTGACTCTTGGTTTTTGTCATGTCCTATCTCAATTTGATTGTTCCCAATGTTGTCACTGTATCCTCAATTTGATTGTTCCCAATGTTTTCATCGTTAAACATCCTCCCTTCTATTGATTCTTAATGTTGTCACTGTATCCTCAATTTCAAATCTCTTATTGTCCCTTACTGTACTTGCCCCCAGTGTGAGTTTGCTTGATTTTCCATTTAGCGCAGAGTTCTATAATCATTCTTTCATTGAAGTTCTGAGCATTGTCAGTTATGATCTTTTCTGGTGGTCTGCATCGACATATCAAGCAAATTTCTTCAACACCCTTCTACGTTACATGAGCAAATGACCCAGCTTCTATCCATCTTGTGAAATAGTGAATAGTCACAAGAATAAACCCATGATCATTGTTGGCTTTTGGTTGATATACCCAATCACACCAATTCCCCTCATTTGCAAAAGGCCACAGAGATATCAAGTTAAACATAGGAGCCGAAGGGACATCCATCTTGTCATCATGGACTTAATAATTATGACACTTGCGAACATAGTCCATGCAATCAATCTCTAATGACTTCCAGAAATAACCATTTCTGTGCATTTTCCTATCCATCCTATGCCTATTCGTGGATTTCTCGCAACACGTTTCTGGCTTCAACTCCATCTAAGCATCTTAGCAAAAAACTGTCAGATGACCTCTTATACAAAACTTCTCCATAAATGTAAAAAATCCGTCGTTAACCTTCTCAAGTTTTTTTCTTTTTTCTTTTGGATGCCCCCAGGGGATAAGCTCGATTTGGCTGAAGTTCTTGATATCGTAGTACCAAGGATTTCCATCTATATCTTCTTCAACTGAGCAACAATGAGCTGGTTTAATCTTCTCATATCAATGTGTACCTGACATCATTGCTCTCCTTGCTTTTGAGGCGACCTTCAACTGAGGATGTAGAACTCTCTAAATTCTTCGGGCTTCTCTTACCTTCAATAGATTTCTTTGTTCCCTAGAGTCAAGTTTCTTCTCATTTCTTGCTCTTCCCTTGCTTTCATCACCGGTAATAGATTCCACTGGAATTATAGTCTTGACATCTCTTTTCTGGAAGATCATGTTCCTCTCTAGCTTTTCACAGTCTTGACATCCCTTTTCCTGAAAGATCATGTTCCTCTCTGGCTTTTCTTTTGTTACTTTGGATATAAAAATCCTTACCGTCTCCAGCAACGGTACTATGGAATCGGGTCACATAACGAACGAATTTTGCCTTCTACTCATTTTGTCTGCTTAGTTTGTCGCTGCTTCTAGAATTTTCAGCATACTTTAGACAGTCCTGAATGACTATTAATACCTTCTCTTCTGCAAGCATCCCAGGAGCTGTTTTAAACAAGGATTCATATGGCGATTTTGCTGAGATGACCAAATTCCTCTCTTTAGGATCCTTTACTAGAGTTGCCCCGTTCTGGTTTGTCTGCAAAGTCCTCACATTACCCAATATCCAAGGCGAGAGCTTGACTCTTGCCAAGGAAACATTAATCCGTCTTTCATCAGCGACGAACCCAAGACTGTTGGAACTCAATCCATTCATAGATGAGCTTGAATCAGCTAACAGTGGAAAGTATCAATATATCATCCTCTCGATCCTCTTTTTGAAAAATCATTGCAGCTCCACTACAGCTTCAACCTCATGTTCATTATAACAACGATGCACCAGATTTCTTACCGTGAAGCTCCTGGCTTGTCTGTAATATCATAGAATAAAGAAAGGTCAAAAACCCTAATCATAAAAGTGCTGATTTGTTTGACCTTTGCTCTCCGTTCATCAACTTGCTGGCAAATCTCTGTGTTTTTTTTTTGAAATTGGCTTGAGTAGCCTTTATATGATTCTCTTCTATCCCTTTGTCACTCACCACAAATCCTAACAACTTCCCAAAATTTCAAACCGAATGAACCTTTCACGGGGTCAAACCTTAACTTTGTAAACAATTTCTTCAATATCTGGACGTGATTCTCTTCTTCTAAGTCCAAATGGCATGACTTTATAACAAAAGATTTCTCATGGTATCACAAAGTTTCTATTCTCCTCATCTTGTGCCATCTTGTTTGATTATCCTTAATCAAACGTCTGGATGAGTTCTTAAATTTTTGCTTAATCAGCTTGCATCCCGTTTTTTTTTTTTTTTTTTTGGTACCCTGTACAATATGATATCTAATCCATGAATCTCCTCATGACACCGAGCAAAAACATCTATGTAATCTCTCTGGCTTTCAGTAGTGTAATTGAGTCTTTCTTTTTGTGTGATCAGAGTTCTCATCTGAGCTCTATGTGTGATCAAACTTCTCTCCCTCGGCTAGCTTCCAAATACATGTATGGGCCATAATTCCCTTCAGAGCCTAGATGGATGATTTTGGTAGCTCTCCGTCCTTTCCTTGGTGTCATGGGTCCCCAATGTTTCTCGGTCAAGGATGCGTGCACAAATGCATGAGAAGTGCATGATATAATGTGTGATAAAAAATGCTTTATATAATGGGTATGTATGCATTTTTCTTGTGAACGATTGATAGCCACCATTTCATAAACATAGGGTTTCTGGTCACATTGCTTCGCTATGAGTACTGCCTTTCAAGTCGATGCTTGAGTCATATTCACCAAGAGCCAGAATTTGTAACAAAGATGGGTCAACGCCCTTTTCATTAATGCTTGACAAGTTACTACATCTTTGAAAGCATGGAGAAAAAAACATTAATCTAATTCTCTTCGGCCAAAGGTAGGAAGGCAAAACCGTGATTCTCGATCTTCTCCAAAAAGGTGTCAGTCTCATCTAGACTTTGGCGGTAGCGGATGATATCTCTTCCAACATTTCGTGCATTGATTCTAATGACACGAGCATGCCCAGCAGCTATATTCATTTGTTCATCCATCTTGGTCATCTTCTCTATAAGCAACATATTGGTTCTATTTAACGAAGTATTGTTGGTATCAATTTGATCCTTGTGTTTTTCCAATACTGCTAGCTTCTCATCCAGACGCTTCACCTTTTCCCTCTCTTTATCCAGCTTGGTTCTCAAAGTTTTTATCTCTTCTTCCTTAACTGCTAACTCTGCTTCAATGCCTTCGTCTCTCTCGGACCCCGTCGAGCAACTTCCCGCCATTACATACCTCTTATCCTTTTCAATTTTATCCATCAGCCCACCCTGAACTTTCGCAGACTTCTCTTGGTAATATTTTATGCTCTCTTGGCATTCATGATATTCAGTCTTCAATACGCTGAGCTCGGAGCAACTTTGCGTCCACTTCAAAGTCATCTCCGTTAATTCTTTCTCCATTCTCAACCTAACATTCTTCTCCTCCCCCAACTCAAACTGGGTTATCCCCACATCTTTAGACTGTATTTGCTCATCTAAAAATGTTCTCCTCTTGTCGCCCTCTGATACCATTTCTTCCAATGTTGCTTTGTCTTTTCTGCTTTTGCTTAATTCTACCTGGAGTTTTTCTATCTGTATTCTCAATTCCTCTTCGTTGCGAAACCTTTTTCTCCTAATAGGTTTTTCTCCAATTTGAGAGAGCTTGATTTCTTCATTAATCATGGTTGAAGCAAATGAGTCTCTCCATGTTGCATACCCTTCACTTGAACTTGGATCTCCCATATCCTTTATTTCCACCAAGACGAGATGCCTCCAATCTTGCCTGATGCTCTGCAAGACCTCTCGTGAAACGGGATCCTTGACCCAACCAAAAAAATTAGCAATTCCCATGGTCCTCGGAACAAATTGCATGCCCCCGTGTTGCCTCATCACAAGGGCGGGAGCATAACTGACGTAGCCGGTAATCCCTACCAATGGGACCCAACATCTTTTCCCGCAACTTAGGAGGACATCCATTGCTTTGACCCAAGGAGCTCTCCATTTGAAATTGCTGCTGGGTAGAACTTTTAGTTTTTCTACCCAACCTTTGTTGTCTAGATCTCCCCATTCTTCTTCCTCTACTATCCTCAATGGTTTTTGGTTGAACCACCAAAAATTGTTAAAAATAGGCTGTATTGTTTCAATATGGCTAACCAGCCAAATATATAGCAACTGGGTGCAACATCTCCTTTCTTTTTCCGACTCCTCTACAATGGTTAAGTGTTATAATAGTTTCAGCCAAAATAGAGGTCATTGGGTTGATTCGTGTATTCTCATATTCCACATAAGCAGCAGCAGCTCCCAAGCTTATTATGCCTGTCCGACTTGGAAACAACACAAGGCCAAATATGCCTAAGGCAATCAATCTCTCTTTCTCTGATCCGGACCTATGTTCTAGTTCAAACTCCAGCGCCTTCCATTTCAGACCAGTAACCTTCTTCTCTAAAACCTTCGGAAGGGAAATAAATTTTGTACAGATTATTCGGAAATTCAGTCAACATTCCGTATTCCTCCATAGTAGGACATAGGTCTATGCTCCCAAAAGAAAAACAACGGTAGTCAGGGTCCCAAAAATGAACTAGGGCCCGCACTGCTGGGCTTAAAACTTCTACCTCCGCGATCTCCATCAGGCGTCCATATTTCCTAAAAAATACGTCCTTATCCACATACTGAAAATGGGTCATTAACTTGTTCACCTCATTTATAATACAATCCAGATTCTTGATGGGTGACAACCTTACGACGATCGCTTTTAAGGCGACCTCCTTCGATCAATTGTGACAATTCAGAACTCCTCCCATATTCCATGATGGAAAGTTTAATGGTGGTGGCCATTTCGTTCACAAGACCTGTAAAAAAATGTTTTTTTTTTAGGGTTTTTCTTTTTATGCAAAAGATATTATGGAGCATACATCCTGATGATAGGTTCTAGTTCCTTTACGTGAGACATGGGGTAGGCTTACTATTTGGGCTCTAAAGAGGGTCTCTTGTTGTCCCAGTGATCACCTTCGTAAAGGCAATATGGGGTTTTAGCAGATAATGGGATGGTACGTATACCAATCACTATCATCTAAGCTCTCAGCAAAGAGTTGGGATTTACACAAACTTAAACCTTGACTCAAGTCATAGGTAAGCTGCTAGTCCCCCACGTAACTTAAAGTTAGTGTGTGCTCTCAAAATAAATAAAAGTGATGCATGACGAGGCATATTATGATGACAGGATGAAAAGATACATGCTAAAGCTTTTAAACAAATAAATAATTCATGGCAACATGAGAATAAATGAATAAATAAACACAAATAATTAACATATCATAAACAAACAAAATTATCAAGCTTAGTCCAACGTCCCGATGGAGTCGCCATTCGTCGCACTCGAAAATGGCTAGCGCGACGCCAGTAGCGATCGGTCCCCATGAGCGGGGAAGATTATTAAATGTCGGGGGGGTAATTTATTTTTTTATAACAAAAGGAGTCGCCACCTAGTATTACGGTTACTAGGAAACCGATGCCTGGTCTTTCAGCGATGCTAGGGTAAGGGACTGGTTGCGTAAAGGGAAGGTTTTAGCACCCTAGTACGCCTCGCCTAAGGTAAGCTGCTTGGTGTTTTTGTTTGTCTTATGATTGCTAAAATATTTTAAAAAAAATATTTACATGTTGCCGATATATTATTTACGTCGAATATTTTGGATAGAATTTATCCAAACTCCAAAAAAAATAATATGAATCACCGAAAAGTTTTTTTATATTTTTTTGAATATTGGCCAATACCCTTTGGATTTTACAAACATGTTGTAAAATCTCAAAAAATGCAGGAAATGATTTTTTCTTTGCAAAATCCATGCTAAAACTCATTTTTCTTCAAAACCCAAGATAATATATATATTTTTCTTTAAGAAAACAATTTTAAAATATGGTAGTGTATTGGCCTTATGCAAAAAAAAATAACACATTTTTTAGATTTTTTGTATAAAAAACAAAAATATTTTTTTATATATTTTTATTATTTTTTTATTTTTTTATTATTTTTATTACTATTTTATTATCATATTATATATTATTATTCTAATTATATATATATATATATTATTTTCGAGGTGGATTGGATCGCCACTACCACTAGTCAATCTGAGTCGCCAACTCAGCAGTCTGAGCGGACGACCCGACTTCCATGAGGTCGTGGCCGTGGCCGGACCTTCCACGAGTGTCGGGCAGTGGCCTGAGCTTCCACGAGTGCAGGCCGTGGCTTTTGTAACATCATACGAACAATTCTATTGGAAGGATGACCTAATCTACGATGCCAAATAGAAGACAAAACTAACTGACCAAGGTACGCTTGGGGAGAGAAATGAAACGAAGTTGAGGCAGATGAAGGCTAAAAGGAAAGTGGATAGAGCCCATCATGACATTCACCCTTGAACAATATCCTTCCTGTGGCTTTGTCCTGAATCCAGAAGAAAAAAACATCAAATATTAAATAACAGTTATTGTCCAAGCATAGGCGATGAACTGACAGCAAATTCTGGGATAATTTAGGAATACATAATACTGAATTTAATGCAAGAGGTGAAGGCTGAGTAGGGATGATGGCAGAACCAGAATGAGTCACCAACAAACCTTCCCCATTGGCAATTTGAACCGTGTCAGATGCAGGATAGGCAGTGCACAAGGATAAGTTGGAGAGATCAGCTGTCATGTGATTTGTGGCCCCGGAGTCAGTGAGCCACACCTGAGACTTAGCAGAAATAGGCTAAGAAGATTGACCAAGCTGGTGTGTAACATTCATGGCATGAGGCTGAGGTGAAGAGGGAGCAGGGGACTCATTTACATTGCCTATGAAATTAGGACCCTGCTCATTGTAAAAGCAATACCAGGAAGAGTGATTAGGCTTGCCACAAATATGACAAGTAAGTCTGGCATACCCACGAGAACCACACATAGGAGCACTATGACCTGCCACATTTCACAGTTGACAAATAGTCCCTCCAGGGAAGAAGAAGGAGCATATGAAGGAGGACAAGACCCAAGAACACCAGATGCAGGGGTCAATGAGGGAAGGGACTTAGGATAAATAGAGGGATGGGGAAAAATTCCTTGAACCTTGAGTAAACCTACCCCGCCTCTGCCTTTATTAAACTCGCCTATACCCACCAAGTGTCAAAGGAATGGTAACTCTGGTGATCTGCTAGAGGGTCGAAAATAGTGAGTAGTGGACACGGGAGTCATGGGTTACACGGAAGGCTTAGATACGATATTCATAGTACACAAGAAAGAGGAACCAACAGGAACAACATTATCAACAATTAACTCCTCAGCCAACAATTGGGACCGAAACTCCTTTAGAGAAATTACACTTTCACGTCCCCGTACCACACACCGAAAAGTATTATACTCAGAGGGAAGCCCATTCAATGCCAAAATCACAATATCCTCATCAGCAAAATAAACCCCAGCTGCAGACAAAGAATCCCGAGCTTCTTTGATTCGAAGAAGATACTGACTTATACTGTCAGTACCCTTTCGAATGTTCTGAAGATTAGATTTCATCTGGAATATACTAGTCTTGGAAACAATCGAAAATTGCTCTTTCAAACGCACCCATAAATCCCTAGAAATAACACTGCCAATAGCACAAGATAATGCAATAGGGGATAGAGTGGCAGTAATCAGTTGCATCACAGCTCGATCATGCATTTTCCATATTGTAATATCATCACAAAGCTCAACTGAAGAAGAAGAGGGGGAAGTATGTGTACCACTTTCTGCAATTGTGGCAAAGGGAGGACATGGGTGGGTGCCATCCACAAAGCCAAATATACCATTGCTTTCCAGAAGTAATTGCATTTGAAAATGCCAGTTCAAATAATTAGAATCGTCCAGTTTGACATTCACAGAGGTAGAAATCGTAGAGATGAGGTTAGTGATTGGAGATTGAAGAATCTGCAATTGGGTAGAGGTAACCATTGCAGAGGAGAGAAGAAAAAAAAAATTTAGGAGGTTATGATGAGAATTGGGAGATTGTAACAGTGGATCGATTTATTGATCTATACGATCAATTTCATGCTCTGATACCATGTTAGAGCTGGGAGAGATGGCAGAAACTTTGAAGATTGTAGAAGAAAGGAGATGTTCTCGGACGTGAAGAGAGAGAAGAGAGAAACAGAGGGAAAACGAAATTTTAAACACTCAACAGTAAAAGTAATTCTGTTTTGCATAAATGTTCTTTGTGTGACACTGTACCTTATATACACGTAATTCATGTTGCTTTTGTATTCTAGACTATTTAGGAAATACATATTCGGAATGCACCGACCTTCTCTTCTATATTCCATCAGTCCCAATAGTTTCTTTGGATGCAATTGTCAACATTAAGAACACAAGCCATAATTGACTTTCGAGATAAATATTATATAAGGGACAAAACCAGGGCCATTCCCAATCATTTTTCTTGGATCACAAATGACGCAATGGGAGTAGGGGATGCATGCATCCAATGCACCAGGCCACTTCCCTATTGGTGACACACTAAGTGTTTCAATGTTATATCAGTTATCATAAAAGCATCAGGGTTAAAGGCGTGTCTAGTTGTGTGTAAATATAAATATATGTCACATTGGAACAAGAAATTATGGAATTTAACTACAACTTGAGGCGATTATTGCAAATTATACCACAAAGAGAATATTAGCATAATAACGTAACATGTTGCAATAATTGTATTAGTTGTTGATTCCTAAACGCCGATTGTTGATTCCCAAACGCCTAATATCAGTAACAAGAAAATTTTGCATGAGTGTCCATTTGTACTGAAAACATGACAAGAAAATGCTACTCGAATTTTTGACGAATAATAATTCACCAAGGGTGACAATTGGAACAATGGAAAGATGACAATTAGCATCTACAATGTCAGATGCATATGAAGGGACAAGAGTATACCTTCCCACGCTTGGTGTAACCACCTTCGTGAAGATACTGAGGTATCTGTGTGGTCTTCCCTGAACCAGTTTCTCCCAATATGATAATAACCTGCAAAAGATATCACCAAAGATGATTAAAAAAACATGAAATGAGTGCCTACATCCACTCATGCACATGCAAGTAGTAAGTAAATGCCATGTTAATAAATCATGACTGAACCTCAAAAGATTTATATGCTTAAACTACTGGATAGAGGAGATGGGAAAGAATTTTGAGTTCCAAAGAGAGATGCTTTAACTTGAAGTCCTTTGATCAAATCCTAGTTGGGAGAGAGCTAACCCCCCCAAGAAGTGCATGTGTACTCCTGTTTAGGAAAGACTTGGTCACTGCTAGAAGCAACTTTCAATTGGTAAGCTACTAGGAAGGCAAATGCACTTCCCAGGGAATTATCTTGGCCAATTGCTAATTAAGCTGTATGAATGCTTTTGAATCAGTTTGCTGCTCGCTTATTCATTTCATTTCAAGCACAAAATTGATGTGCACGTCTTCTCTGAAGCCACTAGGAAGACAAATGCATTTCCCAGGGATTATCTTGGCCAATTGCTGATTACCCTGTAAGAACGCTTTTGAATCAGTTCGCTGCTTGCTTATTCATTTCATTTTGAGCACAAAATTGATGTGGATGTCTTCTCTGTGGCAGAGATCTGTTTGGGATGCAAGGTCGATTGAAGCTGTGAGGGCTTTGTGCGGTGTGAGGTTGTAAACAAAATAAGAGGAAAATTCTTGTCTTTCTACCATTTTTTTGGCTAGGGCAGGAGTGTAATAAGAGCCTTTTGAGAGACAAGAGCTGTCTCTCTCTTTGTTAGTTTGTATAGCTTAAGTAAAACATCTTTCCTCTTCTGCTAAGACGAGAGATTACCGCCAGCAATGAAAAGCAAGAAAGACTTCACTTGAGAGGAAAATACTAGGAAAAAAACTAACCAGATAATATCTACCCTAGCAAACTAGGCCTGATCCAGAATGTTAGTGGTTTTGGTAGTGTGCAATTCATTGAAAGTGTTCTTTCATTAAAGGTTTTCTATAACCGTGTTCTAGAGCTTTTCCACTATTAATTATTTTTCCCCTCCAATCTCAAGAAAATATGTAAGACGCTTAGGATGGAAAACAGAGATACAAGATAGGCCTCTTGCAATGAATAAAAATCAGAGGTAATGTAGCAATTAGAAAATAGGTATCAAATATTAAGGAAATAAACAAACCCAAATCAGAACCACATCCGTCACCATAAACACTATATGGCGCTTTCCTTTTCGCATATTTTGACAAAGAATTGTAATAGTAGCCGTTGGTATGTTAACGTTAGAACACCTACAAATCAGGCTTGTAATTGTATACTCTCATGTATAAAGTGCAAGTGAAATCAAACAGAAATCAAGAAGAAGAAATATTATTCACATTGTGAAACTCTTTATGGTATCGGAGCGTATTAAACTCTAACGAGTAAACTTCCAATTACTCAGTATCATGGTCGCCACAAAGATCATCTTCTTCCTCTGTAAGTCCACAAATCATCACCTTAAACAGCCACACAACCATCAATGAAAAGCTTACCCCCTCCACCTTCCCCCAATGGAGAGCTCAGTTTGAGGCATTACTAATCGGTTATAATTTAATTGATTTTGTTACCGGAGCCAAAACATGCCCAGTGGTCGATTTAGCAGATCCCACCTCCTCCAAAGTCGAAATTTCCCACTGGATTCGCCAACATAAATTAATTCTCCACATTATTCTGTCATCCACATTGCCAACCATCACTCCCCTCTTGGCAGCGTGCAAAACCTCCCATGAGGCTTGGACATCGTTGAATCGCCTCTATACAGGCAAGTCCAGAACACGGGCAATGCAACTCAAGGAAGAACTTACCTTAAGCACCGGTGGAAATCGCATAGTAACTGAGTTTCTTCAAGTTGTGAAATTGACTGCAGATGAGCTTGCAATCATCGATCATCAAGTATCCGAGGATGATTTAACTCTTTACATCCTCAATGGCCTGGGTCAAGAATTCAGGGAGATTGTCGCTCCCATTCATGCTCGGGAGAAATCCCTAAGCTTCGAAGAACTGCACGATTTACTAATTGGCCATGAAAGCTACCTTAAACACCTGCAGAATCAGCAACCAACATCGTTCATCCCCACTGCCAATTACTCTCACTGGCAAGGACATACCTTTGGGCAGTCATCCTCCTTCGCCCACGGCGTCACTCAGTCTTCTCGGCAAGGACGTGCACAGAGTCAATATCGCAACCCACAACGATTTACTCAAAATAGCAACCGAACTCACAATGGGTTTCAACGGAATGGGACAAGTAATAGGCTTCAACGAAATGGGCCCCCAAATTCTGGCCCAAGGAGATATCAACCCAAGTGTCAATGGTGTGACCAATTGGGCCACACAACAAAAAATTGCCCAAAAATGTCATCCGAGAATTTATCGCAAATTGTGCAAGTATCTAATTATGAAAAAATCACCAATGGTTAGTTGACTCACTAGCGTCCCATAATATGACTACGGATCTGTCAAAACTATCAATTCATTCCGAATATGATGGCACTGGATGAAGTGGTCATTGGTGACTGAACGAGTTTGCCCGTATCTCACATTGGTTCATTGTCACTTAATTCTCCAAATCGTAAATTTAATCTTCATAATACTCTATGTGTACCCACAATTCATAAAAATCTTATTTCTGTTCATCATTTTACTAAGCATAATGATGTTTATCTAATATTTCACCTCGATTATTTTTGGTGAAGGATCGGATCACGGGGCGACATTGCTCAAAGGCGCATGTGAAGATGGAGTGTACCCTTTTCCGGAAAATTTACCATCGTCGACAAATAAAATTGTGGCTTATGTTCACAATCGTACCTCTGTTGATGGGTGGCACAAAAGACTTGGCCATCCTGCGTCAAAAATAGTCAATCGCTTAATTACCACTTTTTCATTACCAACTCTTAAAAATGGTCGTGTATCCCCTTGCATTTCATGTTCTCAAAATAAAGCTCATCGTTTACCTTTTAATAATCATGGTCTCACCAAAGATCGCACCCATTGAGCTAATTTATACCGATGTTTGGGGTCCATCGCATGAAATTGGCATTGAAGGATCAAAATATTACGTGATTTTTATTGATCATTTTACAAAATACATATGGCTATATCCCATGTCTCATAAATCTAGTGTTCATAAATTTTTCCTCAATTTCGAAATCTTGTTGAAAATAAATTTAACACTAAAATCAAAAGTCTTTACTCGATAATGGTGGGGAATACATAAGTCTCAAACCTTATCTTTCACTTCATGGGATTAGTCACTATACCATCGCCCTCACACACCTCAACAAAATGGCATGTCCGAAAGACGCCATCGCCATTTAGTTGAAACCGGTCTTACTCTTCTCACTCGATGCTCACATGCCTTTATCTTTTGGCCATATGCTTTTCAAACCGCGGCTTATCTTATTAATAGAATGCCCACTTCAACTTTAAAAATAAATCCCGCTTCAAAATTATTCAATCAACACCCCAATTATTTAAAACTCGAAACAATTTGGGTGTTTATGTTTTCCTTTAACAAAACCCTATAATCATCACAAACTTGAGCCAAAAGCTCAACCATGTATATTTATAGGTTATTCTCTTTCACAAAATGCCTATCTCTCGTCATGAGCCAAATAGTGGAAAAATTTTTAAATCAAGACATGTTATTTTTCATGAAACTGATTTTCCATTTCAAAAGCCCCAAAATCAAAAATTTATTGTCCCGTCTCGCCACACCGAAAAACCCCAAATCAATTTCCCAATCCCTTTTTGCACACCCACCCGATCGCCTCCCAAATCCTCCAATTAATCCAAACCCACCTCTTAATTTCACCACCCACACCTCATCTCCAACGACGAGACCTCCCAAGACTCTTTGTTCCCCGTCATCGCTCATCTCCGGTTGTGGGTACCACTCGCTCATCATCGCTCGTGACCGTGTCCCCGCCTCGACCCATCACCGCTCCGGTAAGTCCTCTACCCTCTTCTTCTTCAATAATTCTCGCACCACCTGTTGAGAATGATTCACGACGCACACACACCATGGTTACTAGATCGATGAACAATATATATAAACCAAAAAATCTTTTATGGTGACTAAGCATCCTCTCCCTCCTCACTGAACCCACATCTATTACAACGAGCCTTAGCTGATTTTAGGTGGCGTGATGCCATGTCGTCTGAGTTAACAAGCACTTATGCGTCACAATACATGGCATCTTGTTCCCCTCCCCAATTGTAACATTATTGGCTGCAAATGGGTGTTTAGAATTAAGAGGCATGCAGACGGTTCCATTGATGATTTAAGGCCCGACTTGTGGCCAAAGGGTTTAATCAAAGACCCGGATTAGACTACACGAGACATTTAGCCTCAGTAGTCAAACTCGTCACCATTCGCGACTGTGTTAACCCTAGCTGTTATGAATGGTCTGGACTTTGCGTCAATTAGATGTAAACAATGCCTTCTTGCATGGACATCTTAGTGAAAAAGTTTATATGCACCAACCTCCTGGATTTCGCGACTCAAAACACCAAATCATGTCTCGTTGTCTCACCAAAGCTATCTATGGGTCGAAACAAGCCCCTGGCTTGGTACATCGCTCTTCAACAAGCACTTTGTGAATTTGGATTTATTAATGCAAAATCGATACTTCATTGTTTGTATTTCATAATGGAAAAATCTTAGCCTATTGCTTAGTTTATGTTGACGATCTAATTATCACAGAAACAATTCAGATTTTATTGCGAGTCTTATTTTGCAGCTTGGCGTAAATTTTCCCTAAAAGACTTGGGGCCCTGAATTTCTTTCTTGGTGTTGAGGTCATCCCTACACAAAATGGGTTATTTCGACTCAACATAAATACATCCGGATCTATCGTCAAAGTCAAGCATGGATGGTGCAAAAGATGTCACCACTCCATTGTCTACCTCTGCTCCTCCGAAACTTGCGAGATGGCTCCTCCCGAGTGAACCCAACCGAATATCGCAGCATGATTGGAGCACTTCAAGTATCTCTCATTAACACGGCCGGATATTAGCTTTGCAGTCAATAAAGCTGTCCCGGTTTATGCACACTCAACTCAAAACCATTGGACGGCCACTAAGCGCTCGCCGCGATATCTAAAGAACACTATATTTCATGGGATTAATATTCAAAAATCCTCTAACACAACTCTCACTTGTTTTTCGAGATGTTGATTGGCTGGCGACCTCGATGATCGCAAGTCCACCTCAACGATACCTCATCTTTCTCGGCAGTACACCCATCTCTTGGAGCTCCAAAAGCAACGTGCCATCGCTCGATCCTCAACCGAGGCCGAGTACGGGCTCTAGCCATGGCTGCATCTCGAAACAATGTGGCTACTCGTCCCTACTTCATGAATTGAAGGTTCCTCTTTCACAACCGCCATTGCTCCTTTGTGACAATTTGGGGCAACTCATTTAAGCTTCAATCTCGTTCAACATTCAAGGATGAAACACATTCAACTTGACATCCATTTTGTCCGTGATCCGGTCGCTAAAAGCTCCTCGACGTTCGACATGTTCACACAAATGATCAACTCGCGGACCTCCTCACAAAGCCTCTCTCAAGGCAACGGACTTCAGTATCTATGCAACAAGCTCGGCCTATCCGATGGTAGCCCGCTTCTATGGGGCGATAAGGAAATAAACAAACCCAAATCGGAACCACATCCGTCACCATAAACACTATATGGCGGTTTCCTTTTCGCATATTTTGACAAGCAATTGTAATAGTAGCCGCTGGTATGTTAACGTTAGAACACCTACAAATCAGGCTTGTAATTGTATACTCTCATGTATAAAGTGCAAGTGAAATCAAACAGAAATCAAGAAGAAGAAATATTATTCACATTGTGAAACTCTTTATCAAAATCATATTTTTAAGATTTTCAAAACAAAGAATTTGTATCCAAACTACAGGAAAAATTGCTTTCAACCTTCCTAAGCTATGGTTCAAAACAAGTTCAAATATGTCATTACTGCTCAGCCTTGAGCTGAACCTTGTTTTACTAATGATTTCTTGGTCTTCGACCTCGGGCATTTATCTTTACAACTAAAAAATTGTCCCAAAAAGGTGTTAACCCCAATAATGCCAAATCAGGCAAACAGATATTTTTTCAAGAGTACTTTAACCTTTGCCGGTTTTCCTATCCTATCTTAATTAACTGACAGAGGGAAACAGCAGACCATTCTTGATAGCATGAAACACAACCTAGCCCACATTGTCTCATTTCAAAACAAGTGGAATTCTAGGGAATGAGGCGAGTTCATGTAACAAAGACTATAGTTTACATATAAGCAAAAAATAACCATCAACGAATGGTAGGGACAAATTAGCAAAAGCATTAAATGTAGCAAGGAAATACCGATGCTCATTGATAGCTTTGATATCGAGAAATCACATGTTTTCCGGTAGACTACTAGACATGCAGATGTTCCCACAACCACTACTGGATAGTTTATCGAGGGGAAATCTAACGCTACAACCATGTCCATTGGCTTGCCATAATTGGAGCTAACTCGGACTGCTTTTACTATTTAATATAGCATATTTTGAGGGTTCTAACAGAGAGGGAAGTTAGTAATTTTTGTTTGTCTGGGGTAATTTTGTAATTTTTGAAAGATGACCAGTCAATTTCTTCAACGATTAACAAACTTGCCAACTAGCACCGATTATGCTCTGCATCACCTTGATCGCCTACTCAGGCACCTCTTTATTAGCCTCATATATTGGTTGTAACCCCTACTTTGCAATGATGGGTTCTTGTGAGAATGAAATTTAGATTTTTTGCCTTCAAGGTTAGGTGTGTGATGTTCGATCTTATCTTAGGTGTGATGCTTAAGAATTCCTAGGTGTGATTTCTAGAAGCCCTGGTGTGATGCTAGGTTTGCTTTCTTCCTTTTTTCAAACTACTTTATCCTTAGATCCTTGTTTATTTACTTTTCTCAAGCACAGCCTCAAGCAAAACATATCCAAATCCCCACCTATAACCTATTTCCCTTTTATAACTTATCAAATCTATTGTCACTTGTAAACCATGGTATTTTGGTGCGGTAATTAAAGATCTTGCTTCAGACACCTAAAGCTTCTCTAAAGTCGATTTCGCATTGGACTCGTCCGATGGATCGATCGATGGCTGACTCATCATCAAACTGCAGGAAAAGAAAAAAATCAATGATAAGGGAATTTCAGCAGGATATTGAATAATCACTTGAGATTTAAAAGAAAAGAAAAAATAAGATATACTTTGTCACCCTCCACGACTGTTGCCTTGATAAACTCAATCTGGTCCTCAAACACAAACCTGAACACAAATACTAATTATTTGGAAGTTCATGAAACAAACAAAGCATCAAAATACCTCCATATAAGTTTGTTTAGCTTGAAAGAGGAAAAAAAATAAGAAACCAAAATGAGAAATGGAGATGTCTGGTTAGAAATTAAAACAAGACAAAAAATTGGGATGGAAATTTTGTTGATATTGTAATGATGAAGATATGTTTGAACTTACTGATAATCATCAGATAATTGCTTTTTATTTTTAGAACCATATTCCAGTGTTGCTTTTTCTGCAAAATGGCGAGTGAAGAATATCAGTACATCCAAAAAAATGAGGAATTAAGAGAGTAACACATTGTGTTTGCTTGAATGTAATTTGATGTAAAATTCCATTACGAATTTGATGATCTTCCCATGCTTCCGGTTCAGCAAATGGGTTCATTTTATATCCAGCACTGCCATCCCTACAACAAACAAACAATATGAAATAGTTTAACGCGACAGAACAAACTGTTGAAGATTGAAGTCCAAATGCAGCTTATTCTAAGAATGCACACTGAAGAAGAAGTGGCAGAACCGTGAAGAACAATCCACTGAAGATTTCCTTTATTATGTTTTTATCACGTTTTAATTTAAGTATTTGTGTTTAAGTTAATTAAGATCAAAGTATATTGATCATATCTTGTTGCTTTATTTTCGTAGATTAAGAAGATTTTATTTCCTGTTTTAATAGAAGAGATTGTAATAGACTAGAATTACCATTCTTGTAATGTTGATCTTCTTCTATAAATAAAAACTTAGGGATGGCAGTAACCCAACAAGAAATTCTGCCCCTTGTTCTGTTTTTTATTGCTTAAGTATTTTGTCTCCAAATTCTTAAGCAATTCTGGAAAATTGGCATGTTCTTGACACTAATTTGAACAGTGTCTTTTTGTCATTGTCAGAGGCACAATTCTTGACAGTGATCTGAACAGTGTTAGTTTGTGTATCAGGAAATTTTCCAACAATTGGTATCAGAGCTTAATTGAATCTTTGAAAGGGAATTGAGTGAAACACGAGTGGATTGTGAGGATTTTTTCAAAGTTATTTAACTTTGATTGGGTGGAGAGTGAAACACGAGAGAGGATTTTTCAATCAAGAATTTCATCTTGAGTTCTTCTGGGATTGGCACGAAATTGAACAGAAACCTTCAATTGTTTGTGCAATCAAAGTTGCCCAATCTAATTCTGCAATTGAAGGAGAGCAACAGTTACTCTTTACTGCAAAATCAAAGAGTAATAGGAGGATCGATAGCTTCTTCTCTTCTAAATGGAATCTGCAATTTTTTAATCAAAATCTCCTGTGTTCATAGGATCACACTATGGTGTTTGGGATGTGAAAATGGCCACATATCTCAGGGCGTTTGATTTGTGGGAAATTGTTGAGAGTGACAAACAACCAAATCCATTAAACAACAATCCAACAATTGCTCAAATCAAGTTCTTCAATGAAGAAAGAGCAAAAGGGTTCAAGGCATTCACATGCATTCATAATGCTGTGAGTGAAGAAATTTTCTCGAGAATCATGGCTTGTGCTACTGCCAAAGAAGCTTGGGACAAGCTCAAGGCAAAATTTGAAGGAGATGAAAAATCGAAAAGAATGCAGATTTTGAAGGGTTAAAAATGAGAGAATCAGAGACAATCAAAGAATTCTCTTCTAACATTTCCAAACTAGTCAATCAAATGAGACTTTTGGGAGAACATGTGCAGGATTCAAGGGTGGTAGAAAAATTTCTCGTCAGCTTGCCTGAAAAATTTGAGAACAAAATCTGTTCTTTAGAAGACTCAACTGACTTCACTAAATTGAGTCTTCAAGACTTAATCAATGCACTCCAAGCAGTAGAACAAAGGCAAGCCTTTAGGCAAGAAGTTTCGAGTGAAGAAGCCTTTTTTGCTAGGTTTAAAAGTAGACCACGATCTTAGAATTTTGCCAAAGAAAGCCATGAAGGAAGAAGGGAAAATGGAAAGAAGTAGCAGACCAAAAAGTGGCAGGGAACTCAGAATTTTCCCAGCAATTCAAACACAAGGGGAAAAGAAAAGAAAGAACAATTTCCCCCTTGTAAATACTGCCATACAACAAGCCATCAAGAATCATGGTGTTGGCTGAAAAATGCACAATGCAGGAGATACAAACAGTTTGGCCATATTCAAAAATATTGCAAATCAAACTCAGGAGCTGGAACTGGAAAGCAAGCTTATGTGGCAAAGAACACTGAAGTGGAAGATGAACACTTGTTCATGGCTCTAACAGAGCAAAATTGCTGCAAAGTTGAGGTAATAAATTCCAACTAGCTTGTTGATAGTGGCTGCACAAATCACATGTCTGCAAATATAAATTTGTTTAAAACTTTGGATACAAACTATGAGTCCAAAGTAAAAGTTGCAAATGCGCAGTATGTGGATGTAAAAGGCAGAGGGGATGTAGACATAAATATCTTAGCTGATATAAGAACCTTTGACAATATTTTGTTTGTGCCTGAAATTAAATAAAACTTAGTAAGTGTTGGTCAATTACTTGAAGATGGTCATTCATTATCCTTTTTTAATGGCATATGCACGATTAGAGATGGTAATGGAAGCATATTGTTTTCTGCTAAAATGACTAATAGAAGTTTTAGTCTCGGCTTGGAGAATGAACACATGAATATGAGCATAACAAATAGATCAAATTCAGTGTTGTGGCATAAAAGGTTGGGGCATTTTAATTATACTACCATGAAGAAGATGGCAGACTTAGAGATGGTGATTGGATTACCTAAAATTCAAGAGCAAAAGGAGGTTTGTGAAGCATGTCAATTAGGTAAGCAAACTAGAATTGCTTTTAATGACAATGCATTTAGAGCTACTTGCAAGCTTCAATTGGTGTATACTGATGTGTGTGGACCTATGAGGAATGAGTCCTTGAATGGTGCTAAGTATTTCTTATTATTCATTGATGATTACACTAGATATTGCTGGGTTTATTTTCTTAAAACCAAAGGGGAAGTGTTTGAAGAATTCCTGAAATTCAAAGTTGCAGCGGAGAGGGAAACTGGTACTAAATTGAAAGCTTTGAGGTCTGACAATGGGGGTGAATTTACCTCAAAAGAAGGAATAAATCACCAACTTACAGTACCATACACACCTCAACAAAATGGTGTTAGTGAAAGAAGAAATAGAACACTAATAGAGATGGCAAGATGTCTCTTGTATGAGAAGAAGCTACCCTTGAAATTCTGGGCAGAAGTTGTGTGCACAGCCTCATATCTTCTCAATCGTACGATTACAAAATTTTTGGGAGAAAAAACACCATACGAAATGTGGTATGGGTTCAAACCAAATCTGGAACACTTAAGAGTGTTTGGCAACCCTTGTTATGTTCTACAACTAGAAATTAAAAGGGGAAAGCTTGATCAAAAAGCTAAGGTAGGAATCTTAGTTGGATACAACATTAAGTCCATTGGTTACAAAGTGTTTGATCTAAAATCAAACAAGGTTGTGATTGTAATAAATGTTAAAGTTGCAGAAGAGAAGGTGTGGAACTGGGAAGCTGAAACTGTGGAAGAATCTGGGCATGAAATTCAAGCTGAAAATGAAGAACTGAATGACATTGATGAACTTGAAGATGAACCTGGGAGGGGTACAAGACTGTTGAGTGACATTTATAGCAGATGTAATATAACTGAAACTGAACCTAATGATGTTCAAGAAGCCATGGATTCAAACACATGGATGGTAGCAATGAAGGAGGAGCTGATGATGATTGAAAAAAATGGAACCTGGTAGCTTGTTGACAGACCAATCGACAGAAAGGTTATTGGTGTGAAATGGATCTTCAAAACAAAATTAAATGCAGATGGAAGCATCGACAAGCACAAAGCAAGGTTAGTAGTTAAAGGGTTCTCCCAAGAACCAGGTATTGATTATCATGATACATTTGCTCTTGTTTCTAGGCTTGACACCATTAAAATGTTGTTGATGATTGCTGCACAAATTGGCTGGTATGTGTGGCAAATGGATGTCAAGTCAACCTTTTTGAATGGAACACTTGATGAAGAGATTTATGTTAAACAACCTGAGGGTTTTGAAAAAGAAATCACAGCCAACAAGGTTTATCTCCTCAAAAAGGCCTTGTATGGATTGAAACAAGCTCCTAGAGCTTGGTACAGTCGGCTTGATGAATTTCTGTTGAGTTTGGGATTTGAGAAAAGCTTGAATGAAGCTACCTTGTATGTGAAAAGGATTGAGGACCATATTCTGATTGTTTTAGTCTATGTGGATGACTTGCTAATTACTGGAAATATGGAGAAATTGGTGGCTGAGTTCAAGATGAATATGAAGAACAAGTTCGAAATGAATGAACTTGGATTGCTGTCTTATTTTCTAGGAAAGGGAATAATGCAATCAAAACTGAGATGTTTCTTGTGTCAAAGAAATTTTACTATGAAATTGCTGAAGAAGTTTGCAATGGAAAACTGCAAACCAGTCAACACTCCATTGGTGGCAGGACAAAAGCTGATGAAGGATGACGATGCTCCCAAAGTTGATGGAAGAATGTATAAGAGCTTAATTGGAAGCTTGTTGTATTTGACTGCCACAAGACCTAACATTGTATTTACTGTGAATTATTTATCCAGGTTTATGCAAAATCCAAGTCAAAATCACTATGTTGCAGCTAAGAGAGTCTTAAGGTATTTAAGAGGAACACATGAATTTGGGATGGTGTTTGATAAACTAGAAACAGTCAAACTGGTTGGCTATTATGATAGTGATTGGGCTGGGAGTGATGAAGACATGATGAGCACCTCGGGCTACTATTTTTCAATGGGAGATATTGTGTTTTGCTAGAATTGAAAAAAACAAAGTGTTGTGGCTCACTCTACAGTTGAAGCCGAGTACATTGCAGCCTATGTAGCAGCAAAACAGCTTGTATGGTTGAGGAAGATGATGGGAGATTTGAATTTTAATCAACTAGAACCTACTGAGTTGTTTTGTGATAACATGTCAGCCATTGCAATTTCTAAAAACGTAGTTTTTCATGATAAAACCAAACACATGAAGATCAAATTTCATGCAATTTGCCAGTTTCAACAAGAAGGTGAGATGGAGATGAAGTATTGTTGTTCTAAGGAGCAATTAGCAGATTTATTCACTAAGTCCTTAGCTAAAGAAAGGTTCGAAGAATTGAGGGAGATGGTTGGAATGTGCGGTCTTAAATCAAGGAGGAGTGTTGAAAATTGAAGTCCAAATGCAGCTGATTCTAAGAATGCACACTGAAGAAGAAGTGGCAGAACCGTGAAGAACAGTCCACTGAAGATTTCCTTTATTATGTTTTTATCACGTTTTAATTTAAGTATTTGTGTTTAAGTTAATTAAGATCAAAGTATATTGATCATATCTTGTTGCTTTATTTTCGTAGATTAAGAAGATTTTATTTCCTGTTTTAATAGAAGAGATTGTAATATACTAGAATTACCATTCTTGTAATGTTGATCTTCTTCTATAATAAAAACTTAGGGATGGCAGTAACCTAACAAGAAATTCTGCCCCTTGTTCTGTTGTTTATTGCTTAAGTATTTCGTCTCAAATTTCTTAAGCAATTCTGGAAAATTGGCCTGTTCTTGACACTAATTAACTGTGTCTGTTTGTCATTGTCAGAGGCACAATTCCTGACAGTGATCTGAACAGTGTTAGTTTGTTCATCAGGAAATTTTCCAACACAAACCACTCCAGTCTGAAGCAAAATATGCTACTTGTGAATACTACAAATTTTCCGTTTCTAGCAAATTGTGGTTCATGTTCTGCAGAACAATTTTTGTGATTTCAATCACCAGATGCTTCCTTTCAAACTGACCTGTAACGCTGCAAGGCCGCGGAAAATCTCTTCTCCTGATTAACACCTCCTTCCTGATCATATGCATCTGGCATCCTGTACTGCACTCCAGAAAGAATGTTGGATGGCACATCAAGAGTTAGCAAGCAACAATGACATATAGTGACTAGAAAAAAATGTATAAAAGCAACATATAGATGGCATGCATCTTTTTGATCATTTCTCTTTTTTATCATGAAAACTGCTTAGAAGGTCTCTAGCAATTTCAGTTGTGACACAGAAAGAAATGTAGAATGAATTTGCCTTCTAAAGTCTCATCTATCTCTCTACTTCTAGAGAGAAACTAAAAGCTGGATCTGGAAAGAAGTTACAGCTAAATTTTTTTATCCCCTCCCTTCACTTCTATCCTCATCTGAGTACCTAAACAAAGGAAATTGTTATCTTGCCACTTCTGAACATATTGTAGTGCAAAAGTAACAGCTCTGATTGAACATGCCTTGTAGAAAGTATTCTAAATAAGAAAGCACACTATTGTTTATTCAAGAGCATCTAAAACATGTTTACTTGGGAATGCCAACAGAGTTTTGACCACGGCGTACCAGAATAGAGGAGTGGAAGAATGCAACCAGCTTTGTCAGTGCAAGGGGAAGTGCATTACTATTTAACAATATGTTCGCTACTCATTAATATAACTAGTTAAAAATTATGACAACTACACAGTTAATGAAACAAGTCTAAAAATGTCATTTTATAAGCTAGGTGGTGGCAAAGTGGGAAAGGGGATGCATGAGTGCTTCCATGTGTGGACACTTATATACAAGTGAGAGAAAACTCTAAGCCTTTATAATCATACAAGTTCCAGATTGTCCCATGAGAACACCAGTAACTTAAGAAAAACATGAAGATTATATTTGGAGTGGTTAGGCGCAGAACAATGTTTTTGATATATACATTGCACTGGGCAGATTTGGCATGTGATTGTGTGAAAAGACGCAAAAGGATCACATATAGCTGACCCCAACTAGTTTAGGATTGAGGCATTTTGTTGTTTTATGTATACATTACATTGCCAGGAACCCAAGAAAGGGTACACCCATGCACACCAAAACAGTACATAGTAGAACTCCTAAGGTTACAAACTGATAATATTAAATAATCACAAATATGAGTGAAAATACTTCATAACAACTACAGCCCAATCTAAATTCAAGTATATAATTATGCAAGGTAAATGCGAAAGAGCTAAGAATTGTCTTCTGAAATAATTACCACAACATAAAATAACTCAATCAAGATAGCAGTATTAAATAGAACCATAAAAAAAGGGTATATTACCTCATTTGTGTCCTCAACGTCCTCTGACCTCTTTTTCACAAGCTCATAAATTTCCTTCTTGTATCTGTTAAAATAAAGCATCCGTAGTCCTTATTAGTAGTCAATATCTAGTAGCTGAACTACCCAACATTACCAAGTATAAAAACATGTCCAGAAGCTATTACAGGAGAACGACATTTTGAGTTTGGTGCAGCTTTGAGCAAATGGCGCAGAATGCATATGAAAGATTGTATTCTTTTACCTAGAGACTAGAGAAAGAACTTGTTGGCTACAAATTTAAGTATGTTCTCCAGATGTCCAAGTACAAAACAAAAGGACCACAATCCTCATAAGACATGACTTGAACCACAATAAAAAAGATATGAAGCAGTCTAAGTCATTGTACCACATTATTTTTTGCACCATGGCCACATTAGTGAAGGCATAAAAGAGTCACCCAAAAGAGATATTCAACTAAGGTGACAAAGGGCACCAACTGTATAAAACCATAGCATGACTAAACAACTACTTAAAACCACTGTTTGGTTACACTATAAGCTAACAGTCCACAAACCACTAATATGAAGAGATACATTATACACTCAGAATTAAAGGAATTAAAGGGTTGTGTGGGCACTTAGCAGCAAGCAGTTTGAAAAGTATTGCACGTGGTATTGGTCTTAAATATTCAAAACACACTCTGGAACAGTTGTTATCACATTGACCAATTAATAACCTGTTACTGTTTTTATCATAGGGGTAAAAACAATTTTGCAAGTGAAGAAAAAGGAGAAAATTTTGTGAAGGAGTATGGATACATCCCAGACAATGAATTGAATTTATTACCTTAGTTCATGATATTCCGCTTCCGTGAGCTTCACACCATCAAAGAGGTATTGTTCATCTTCAATGTCATCTCTGAAAAGGATATGGATAATTGAAGAACAAACAGGGAAAGAGACGAAAAACATAAAAGTAGATATTGAATGCAATTTATGATTTGCAGCCTGGAGTTCAATATTATGGAACAGTGTCAACCATAAGCAAGGTTTTCATGTTATTAAGGCTAAAAACACCAGTAAGCAAGACATCTAAAGCAAGGTGTTAGCAATATGCCATATGTGATTATGCAATACCTGATTTCTTCCAATTTCTTTTGTTCCCTTTTCTTTAGATATTCTTGTCGTGACACCTTTCTGAATCAATGCCAAGGAAGAACAATGATAAGCAATACGAACCTGTCACTAAACAAGGAGCAACCTATTTCAGATAATCAAACACAATCCTCAAAGTGTCAAGCTCATTTTTCTCCAAAGCATTTGATCTTCGGACTGCCTCTTCTGTTGCATGATAATCAAAATGAGATCCCATGAAAAAAAAGCATTGTTATAGAACTTCTATGCATGCGGGTATGTAAATATTGAAGAATGAAGAATTGAAGTTCTAGTTTTAATTGTTTTAGTTTAAATTCGTATTGTAATCTGGATTGATAATACCCTTAATGTTTTTAGTCAATGAGTCAAGAGTTAGTTAAAATTAGTTAAAAGTCAGAATTGTGGAAAAAGTCAATTGTAACAGATTTTTCATTAAATCTATCCGTTGTAATTGTTTGATTGATATAAATGAAATTTGTGGGATGGCAGTAACCACACGAGCCTATTCTGCCAATGTGTGTTTGTTCTTTCTGCTTAAATCCATCAAATTCCCAAGTTCTCATATTCTGGAAAATTCTATTCTCAATTCTTAATTTCTACAGTATTTGTTCTTCAGGATTGTGAACAGTGTTCTCGGTATTGATTTGTACAGTACCTGTTCTTTACAAATTTTTCAGTTCTTTCGTAAAACTACACCAAATCTTCAGTTCTTTCTTTTTAAATTCCAACATGGTATCAGAGCAGATTTAGGTCTTAGTAAGGGACCTGCAAAAGAGTGTTAACAGGGGTGATAAACATTCAAGAAAAAAAAATCAAAGGTTGATCAGAGGAAAAACAGAGGCTGCTACAAACCCAGAAAAACAATCAAGAACACGATCTTGATTGATTTTTTTTTTTCAAGAAAAGATCAACATTGAGAAGGTTCAAGAAAGTAAAGCCGATTCATGATCAAGAACCAAATCAACAGAATGGACTCATCATCGTTTTCATCAAAATCACCAATCTTCACAGGTTCTAATTATGGAATCTGGGCTGTGAAGATGGCTACTTACCTCAGGGCATTTGACCTGTGGGAGATTGTAGAAAGCAACAAGCAGCCTACACCCTTGAATGCAAACCCAACCATTGCCCAGATAAAGTTCTTTAACGAGGAAAGGGCTAAAGGATACAAAGCACTCACCTGCATTCACAACGCAGTGAGTGAGGAAATCTTCACAAGAATCATGGCTTGTGAAACAGCAAAGGAAGCCTGGGACAAATTGAAGGCAGAGTTCCAAGGTGACGAAAAATCCAGAAGGATGCAGATTTTGAACCTAAAAAGACAATTTGAAGGTTTGAAAATGAAAGACTCAGAAACTGTGAAGGAATTCTCCTCAAATGTGTCTAAGATAGTAAACCAAATGACCCTGCTTGGAGAAGAAGTCCAAGAATCGAGGGTGGTGGAAAAGGTTCTAGTTAGTTTACCAGAAAAATTTGAAAATAAGATATGCTCATTGGAAGAATCAAAAGACTTTACAACAATGAGCCTTCAAGAACTCATCAATGCCTTGCAAGCTGTGGAGCAAAGGCAGGCATTTAGACAAGATCACACTAGTGAGGAAGCATTCACTGCAGGTGTTAAAGGAAGAACAAGGTTTCAGAATTCCCAGGTGTTCTTCAGAAACCCAGAACACAGGCCAAAATCTGGAAAACCATGGCAAGGAAAAAACTGGCAGAAAAATCAAAACCAACCCAACAGAATCAACACAAAAGGGAAAGAGAAAAGAGATCAGTTCCCTTCATGCAGATACTGTCAAAAAACAAACCACTTAGAGTCATGGTGTTGGCTCAAAAATGCCCAATGCAGGAAATGTAGGCAGTTTGGCCACATTGAAAAATTCTGCAAAAATGATAATACAAACCAAGCTCGTCGTTCTTGAGGTAGAGGAGACTAAAGATGAAGTATTGTTTACAGACAACTACAGACTCAAAAGTGCAAGCAAATCAGAGGTAAGTAACTTAACCTGGTTAATTGATAGTGGTTGTTCTAACCACATGTCTGCCGAATTGAATATGCTTGAAAATCTGGACTTAAGTTACAAATCAAGGGTTAAAGTGGCAAATGGACAGTATGTAGGTGTTGAGGGTAGAGGGGAGGTTAAGATCAACACTTTAGCTGGTATAAAGAATTTTGAAAACATTTTGTATGTACCTGAAATTGACCAAAACCTCATAAGTGTTGGTCAATTACTTGAGGAAAAATACTCACTGCTGTTTATCAATGGCACATGCACTATCAAAGATGATCAAGGAGTCACTTTATTCACTGCAAAAATGAACAATAGATGTTTTAGCATTGAAAGACAACTAGAACACCTTAACATGAACACAAATACCACTGAAATTTCTGCTCTATGGCATAAAAGATTAGGACATTACAACTATGTCTCCCTAAAGAAAATGGCAGAACTTAAAGTAGTAGAGGGATTACCTAACATACATGAATTAAAAGATGTATGTGAAGCATGTCAATTAGGTAAACAAGCAAGAATTAAATTCAACAACTCTACAACTAGATCAAACACTAAACTGCAAATTGTGCATTCTGATATCTGTGGCCCAATGCACAATGAGTCCTTGAGTGGTGCAAGGTACTTTGTGCTATTCATAGATGATTTTAGTAGATATTGTTGGGTATATTTTCTTAAAGCTAAAAGTGAAGCATTTGATACATTCCTAAGGTTTAAAGTGGCAGTTGAAAAGGAATCAAACTGTCACATAAAAACCTTAAGAACTGATAATGGGGGGGAATACACCTCCCATAAATTTGAAGAATACCTTCTTAAAGAAGGTATAAAGCATCAATTAACCATCCCATACACCCCACAACAAAATGGGGTGTGTGAGAGGAGAAACAGGACACTCATGGAGATGGCAAGGTGCCTTCTCTATGAGAAGAAATTGCCCCTAAAATTCTGGGCAGAGGCTGTGAGTACAGCCTCTTATATCCTAAATAGGTTGAGTTCAAAATCAATAGGAGATACAACTCCCTTTGAAGAATGGTTTGGACTCAAACCTAAACTAGATCATTTAAAAATATTTGGTAGTCCATGCTATGTACTGCTACCAGAAATGAAAAGAAGGAAATTAGATCACAAAGCCGAGACTGGAATCTTAATAGGATATAGTTCAAAATCGAGTGGCTATAAAATTTATGATCTAAAGACTAACCAAGCAGTGATAGCTCGAAATGTAAAGTTTGTGGAGGATCAAACTTGGAATTGGGAGTCTGGAAACATGATTCAAAACAGACTGGACAGTCCAGTTGATATTGAAGACTCAGCTGAAATTGAAGAAATAACTGAACTTGAAGATGATGATCAGTCTACTGAAAATGTAGAAGAATCACAAGAAGAAGAAGAATACCAGCCTGTAAGAGGTACTAGGCTGCTAAGTGAAATATATAGTAGATGTAACTTAGTAGCTACTGAACCAACAAATGTTGAAGAAGCAATGGGATCAAAAACTTGGGTGGCAGCTATGAAGGAAGAGATAAACATGATTGAGAAGAATGACACTTGGACCTTAGTGGACAGACCTAAACACAGAAAAGTAATAGGTGTGAGATGGATATATAAAACCAAGTTAAATTCTGATGGTAGCATAAATAAAAACAAGGCAAGATTGGTAGTCAAGGGCTATGCACAAGAACAAGGAATTGACTATCAAGACACTTTTGCTCCTGTCTCAAGGATGGACACAATCAAGTTACTGGTGATGTTGGCATCTCAAAAAGGGTGGTTAGTTTGGCAAATGGATGTCAAGTCTGCTTTTTTGAATGGCACCCTAGCTGAGGAGATATATGTGGAACAACCAGAAGGCTTTGAAATTGAATCAAGCTTGAACAAAGTATACTTGCTAAAGAAGGCCTTGTATGGCTTGAAACAAGCTCCTAGAGCTTGGTATAGCAAACTTGATGAATATTTATCAAGTCTTGGATTTCAAAAGAGTCTGAATGAAGCCACACTTTATGTCAAGAAGGTTGGTAATCAAATGATAATAATTTCAGTGTATGTGGATGATCTACTTATTACGGGTAACAATGATCAGTTGATTGAGGAATTTAAGAAAAATATGAAGAGCAAGTTTGAGATGAATGATCTAGGTCTGTTATCACATTTCTTGGGTATGGAAATCTCACAAACTAAGGAAGGGAATTTCATAGGCCAAAAGCAATTCATAACTAAATTGCTTGACAGATTTGCAATGGAAAATTGCAAACCTGTCAGTACACCAATGGTGCTGGGATTAAAATTGACAAAACAGGATGGATCTCCTTGTGCTGATGGAAGAATATATAGAAGCCTAATTGGAAGTCTATTATACTTATCTTCCACAAGGCCTGATATAGTATTCACAGTAAACTACTTGTCTAGATTCATGCAGAACCCAAGCCAAATTCATTACACAGCTGCAAAGAGAGTATTAAGATACTTGAAAGGAACCGTGGACCTTGGAGTGTATTTTAGCAGAATGAATACCATTAAATTGAAAGGTTTCTGTGATAGTGATTGGGCAGGTAGTGACGAGGAAATGGTTAGCACATCTGGATACTGTTTTGCAATAGGTGAAGGAATTTTCTCATTGAATTCAAAAAAGCAAACTGTTGTTGCTCATTCAACAGCAGAGGCAGAGTATATTTCTGCTTATGTGGCTGCTAATCAATTGGTGTGGCTGAGAAAGGTTTTGAAGGATTTAAATTGTGAACAAGAAGACCCTACAGATTTATTCTGTGACAATCAGTCAGCAATAGCCATCTCAAAGAATTCAGTGTTTCATGATAGGACGAAACACATGAAGATAAAGTTTCATGCTCTTAGGCAATTTCAACAGGAAGGAGAACTTGTGATGAAGTATTGCAGCACTAATGAACAACTAGCTGATCTATTCACAAAGGCTCTTGCGAAGGAAAGGTTTGAGGAATTGAGAAACATGGTGGGAATGCGCAGCTCAGGAATCAAGGGGGAGTGTTGAAACCTGAGGTGATTCCAGAACTGCTTACGATAACCGGTCGACCACTTGGAAGATAAAAATATATCGGTCGACCGCTTGGTCCTGTCTTCAAAGGAGCTGACGCAGGAGAAGTGAAGAATGAAGAATTGAAGTTCTAGTTTTAATTGTTTTAGTTTAAATTCGTATTGTAATCTGGATTGATAATACCCTTAATGTTTTTAGTCAATGAGTCAAGAGTTAGTTAAAATTAGTTAAAAGTCAGAATTGTGGAAAAAGTCAATTGTAACAGATTTTTCATTAAATCTATCCGTTGTAATTGTTTGATTGATATAAATGAAATTTGTGGGATGGCAGTAACCACACGAGCCTATTCTGCCAATGTGTGTTTGTTCTTTACGCTTAAATCCATCAAATTCCCAAGTTCTCATATTCGGAAAATTCTATTCTCGGTTCTTAATTTCTATAGTATTTGTTCTTCGAGATTGTGAACAGTGTTCTCGGTATTGATTTGTACAATGACTGTTCTTTACAAATTTTTCAGTTCTTTCAGTAAAACTACACCAAATCTTCGATTCTTTCTTTTTAAATTCCAACAAATATAAGCACTCTCAAGATTTTATACCTTCCTCCTCCTTTTTCAACTTTGGCTCATGTAGTCGTTACAATAAGACCGGACAAGACCGTCAAGAAGAAACATGTACCATGAATGTTTGCAAGTAGTGAGATTTACATTTAATACTAAAATTGACCTTGCAAAAGCATGCATTAACTTCAAACAATGGCAAAGCACGAAAAAATGAAAGATCATAACAGATCCCGAAAGCAACAAAGATATATTAGCAAAATAGCAAGATAGATCATTAGATGCAGATGTGTACCTCACAAGTCCCTCGCAGACATCACGTTCCCTAATATTTCTCTCTAATTGTTCCCTCTCTCCTCGATCACGCAATCTCTCTTGCTCTGCCTACACAACAAAATATACAAGCCATATTTAAACTCAAATAGTAAAACCGCTAAAAATGAGTGAGCTAAGCAAAATGTTAGTAAAATCTATAATAATTGAGGTAAGCAACACCCCAAGCAATGCTTGATAAGAATCTCTTTACTCGACTAGCAAGGAAATAAATTACAGGAAAGGGATCAAATTAATTAATACAAGGCATTTGAACAACAAATGAATACCTCGTAATCATCATCTTCATATGAGGAAGTCCGTCTTTTAGCCCATCTTGCTTCTTCCACTTGTTTGAAAACCCTCCGAACCGACAACGACAAGCGACTTACCGTAATGAAAAAAAGAGCTCTAACAGGTGAGAATATAAACACTCTACCTCATCTTCTTCATCCTCTTCACTCTCAATCTTCTTCTCGAACCGTTTTTGTGCCTATCGGATGCAAGTGGCAATCGGGGACTTGTTGACAATACCACCAAGCACCATCATTGTCATCATCGAATACAAAAGTTGATAAGTTTTACGCTTCCTCGCCAACACGGCAGCTTCTCTTTCTTGTTTTTGATCAAGCTAGAGCAACAGAAATCAAAAGCATCATTCATTTAACAAACGTAATAATGGCTAGCAAGCCAAAAAAGTGGCCAACCAAACATATAACGAGAGAATAATCACAATTCCCAAATTAAAAATGTTAACATGATCTGTAAATTAGCAATTACTATATTTAGAAGATAAAATTTCATAAATAGTAGCCTCACGATATCTCACACACTTAGTCTTTGAGATATGTTTTTAGTGTACATTTATTGTTAGAGTATGTATTCTAGAATATGTGTAGTCTAGAATATATTAGACTAACGAATTATATTCTAGAATACAGATAGTATGCACTTTATTATGAGTATAAATAGGACCACACACTGACAGAGTGTGAGGTGTGTGTGATTACTTGTTTCAACAAGTAAAAGTAAATTCAAGTTTTTCATTTCCCTCTATTTTTCGTCACTCTCTTTGTTCTTCATACTCTGCAGCTTGTATCTTCATCTTCTTCATTTATCTTCACATTTATCAGTTTATGATTCCATCATGGTATCAGAGCTTATAATGCTCACGCAGTAAAATTACTTATTCTCATCATCTTGCTTCCGCAATCTACTTGAATAAAAATTTCCCAAATCAAAATCTCTGTTCGTCCTCACAGATTTTCTACAATCACCACCCAACCCATTTTTCTCTTCAATCCGTTGTTTTCCAGCTTTCTTTTTTCATACTAAACTCAACCCAACCCATTTTTACCCCTCTCACTTATTCTCCTCTTCCATCATGGTGACTGCTGCACAACTTCAAATCCTTCAATCTCCAATCACAAACCTCATTTCATCAATTTCTACATCGGTGAACGTCAAACTCGATGATTCCAACTACCTCAACTGGAATTTTCAGATTCAGCTTCTTCTCGAGAGCAATGGGATTTTTGGGTTTGTAGATGGCTCTCAACCGTGCCCCTCTCTGTCAAATGTGGACACTGGTGAATGTGGTACAAGTAATCTTAACCCTTCCTCATCTCGTACTTGATTGTGATGCTATGACTGTTTGGAAGATGTATGATAGGGTCGTGATGCGACTCATTCATCGCTACTTTGTCCCCATTGCTTTATCTTGTGCAATCGGTAGTACTAGCTCTAGAGAATTGTGGATGAGATTGAAAGAGCAATTTTCTACCGTATCTAAGACAAGTATTTTCTAATTGAAGTTCAATTTGCGTAACATTAGGAAAGGGTCGGATAGTGTTAGTGAATCTCTTCCGAAAATTAACGAAGCAAGGGACTATCTAATGGTCAGTTGGGTATATTTTGCTCGATGAGGACATTGTAATCTTAGCGTTAAATGGTCTTCCAGCTGAGTATAATACATTTAGGTGTGTTATAAGGGGAGAGAAAGTGTAATTCCTTTGAAAGAATTTCGATCTCAACTTCTTCTTTGAAGAACGAATTGTTGAAAACATATTGCTCGACACTTCCAAATTTTTGGTCCGCCATGCATACTGTCTCTCTACTGGTGGGTTTAAACAGACTGTACATGACTCGTATAAACCCCCGGTTCTCGCATTTAGACCACCACGTAGCTCCCTGGTTCTCACACTTATGACAATGGTGGCTATAAACCATTTTCTAGAAACAGAGGCAGAGGTAGGAGTTATTCAGGCAGTAGACCATTTTTCCCGAGAGCATCGATTCGAGCTCCCTCTCGAGCAGCTTTCCTTCTGTTCCTAATGCATTTGGGTCTTTTACTGCATCTCCATATACTGCACCTAACATTTCTGTGTGTCAATTATGCAATGATGAAGGACACATGGCTCCAATGTGTGGCCTTAAGAGTTTTGACAAGTTTAAATGCAGCATATGTGGGAAGTTTAATCACACCACATGGTTTTGCTACTACAATGAGAATGGACCTCATTTTATGGGACGACTGCTGTGATCGATTCCTCATCCCCACAGCGAGCATGCTTTGAATGTTTTGCACAAGTAGCTACTTATCTTCACCTCAATCGTCAAGTCAGTCTCCTCCAGTATGGATTACAGACTCCGGGGCCACCAATCACATGACTGCTGACTTGTCCAACCTGTCTTTGAGTACACCTTACCCTGCAAATGATACGGTGCAGACTGCTAATGGTGAAGGTCTGTTGGTTTCACATGTTGGTTCAGCTATTATTCCCACTACACCCAAGTCCATCAAGTTAAATTCTGTTTTATGTGTTCCCAAACTTACTCAGAATTTATTATCAGTACATCGCATTTGTTTGGACAATAATTGCTATCTGATATTTGACGCCTTTTGTTTTTGGATTCAGGACAAAGTCACCGGGAGGATCTTGTACAAAGGGCAGTGCAGTAATGGCCTCTATCCACTTCCAATTGTTTCCCTTACGTTCGGTCTTCTTTCGACTCTCAATTTCAAGCTTATATTGGTCGGTTAGTGCTATCTTCTACTTTGCACCATAGGCTAGGTCATCCGAACAAATAACATAGTCAAATTGATGTTACAAAAATCAAATATTCAGTGTTCCTTAGGTCCTGAACCTGCGGTGTGTATTAGTTGTTTAGAAGGAAAGTTTTCTAAGCTTCCATTTAAGCCTAGTACTCACAAATCTGTAACACCATTTCACATAATACATAGTGACCTATGGGGACCTTCTCCAAGTGTTTCCATTGATGGATATAAATACTATGTAATTTTTGTGGATGACTTTTCCCGTTATTGTTGGTTGTTTCCTCTCATTAATAAAAGTGATGTGTGCTCCATGTTCATTACTTTCTATCAATACATTCATACGCAATTTTCACAATGTATTAAAATTCTTCAAAGTGATGAGGGTGGGGAGTACACTAATAAATCCTTGAAACATTTTCTTGACACCAAAGGTATTGAGCATTGTAAATCCTATCCATATACACCTGAACAAAATGGATTGGCTGAATGCAAACATAGACAACTTATTGAGACTACGATCACTCTACTTCAATATGCCAAATTACCTACAATTTTCTGGACTTATGCTGTTCAAACTGCATCATTCTTAATTAATCGTATGCCTTGTGTTGGTTTGCACCATAAGTCCCCATTTGAAATGCTCTTTGGTAAAATACCTTCTGTTGCACATCTAAGGGTCTTTGGATGTGTTTGTTTCCCCTTGTTACATCCATATATTCAACACAAATTAGAACCAAAGACTATTATGTGTGTATTTTTGGGTTATGCTCCTCAATATAAGGGATATATATGCTATCATGTGTCAAGCCGAAAATTATATATATCTCGACATGTTTTGTTTAATGAAAATGTGTTCCCATACAAGGATTTAGTCACATAATTTTCCACTTCCAAAACACCATCCACTATGCATTATTCTTCATCCCCTGTTGCCTTTCTTCCACCAAATATGGCACTCGTCTCATCGTCCCAAATTCTCGCTACTCAGTCCCGATCTCCCACCTCCCCTGCATCTGTCATTCCTTCTTCTTCATCAGTGTCATTGTCTCCTCGCCATCACTCCTGCCGCCCTGTGGAAGTTACTTCTCCTCCTCGACTTCTACTGAATCTACAACAGAAGGTAAGTCTGCTGCAACCTTATCTCCAGAAGATAGTTTTAATCCTGAGAACTTGTCTATTGTGCTGCATATACCTGCGTTAAATGTTCATCCCATGCAGACAAGAAGCAAAACAGGGGTTGTGATGAGAAAAACGTGCCTCTCAGCTATTCATCACGCAACCACAGGGGATCCTTCCATGTGTGAACCAGTGACATTCAAGTCTGCTCTTAAGATTCATGTGTGGTTATCTACTATGGAAGATGAAATCAGTGCTTTGAATTCTCAGCATACATGGAGTCTTGTTGAGCTGCCACCTCGAAAAACTTAGTGGGATGTAAGTGGATTTTCAAGCTCAAGAAGCATGTAGATGGCACAATTGCTAGGCATAAGGCTCGCCTGGTTGCTCAAGGGTTTAGCCAAGAACCTGGCTTGGATTATGGTGAGACTTTCAGCCCCGTAGTTAAACCAACTACTGTCCGTCTTGTATTGGCTTTGGCAGCACATTATAACTGGAAATTGAGGCAGCTAGATGTGAAGAATGCCTTTCTTCATGGTGTTCTTCAAGAGGATGTATATATGGCTCAACCCCTGGGTTTATTGATTTTGTTCATCCACATCCGGTGTGTAAGCTATATAAATCTTTATATGGACTCAAGCAAGCTCCCAGAGCTTGGAACAGCAGTGTTCATCTGCAAAACCGATAAGATTGATGCTAAAGATGCTCTCACTTCATGTCCGCCATATCAAAGACTATCCAAGGATGATGGTGTCTCCTTCGATAATCCCACTTTGTACAGAAGCATTGTAGGAGCTTTACAACATCTAACATTCACTCGTCCAGACATCTCTTTTGCAGTGCACCAAGTCTGTCAGTTCATGCAAAACCCAATGGTGTCCCACTTCATAGCAGTTAAACGTATCTTACGTTATCTCAAGGGCACTCTTGATTATGGTATGCGGTATATGAGTGGTTCTTTGGATCTTACAGCATACAGTGATGCAGATTGGGCAGGTGATCCGAATGATAGAAGGTCCGCTACTGGCTCAATTATTTTCCTTGGGTCTAATCCTATTTCTTGGTCCTCCAAGAAACAACAAACAGTTTCGCGATCTTCAACAGAGGCAAAATATAGAGTACTCTCTTCGATAACTGCTGAAATTGATTGGCTCAAGCAACTCTTGGTGTTCCTGTGTGTTGAATTTGATCAGCCTCCACTTCTATTATGTGATAACCTTTCAGCTATTACTCTGTCCTTCAACCCAGTTCAACATCAACGAACTAAACATATAGAAATTGATGTTCATTTTGTGCGAGAAAGGGTGGCCAACAATCAACTTCTTGTGCAATTTGTTTCCTCAAAGGAACAATTTGCAGATATCTTCACTAAAGGGCTTGGTACTGTTCTATTTCAATTCCATTGTAACAATCTCATGCTTGGATTATCAAAGCAAGAGATTGAGGGGGGATGTTAGAGTGTGTATTCTAGAGTATGTGTAGTCTAGAATATATTAGACTAACGAATTATTTTCTAGAATACAGTAGTATGCACTTTATTATGAGTATAAATAGGACCACACACGGAGAGTGTGAGGTGTGTGTGATTCTTGTTTCAACAAGTAAAAGTAAATTCAAGTTTTTCATTTCCCTCTATTTTTCGTCACTCTCTCTGTTCTTCATACTCTGAACTTGTATCTTCATCTTCTTCATTTATCGTCACATTTATCAATTTATGATTCCATCATTTACTTGCATTGTATCAATAAAAAAATTAAGTTTTTGAGCATCAAGCTGATTTATTTTTGACATGGTATCGGAGCGGAGATCCTGCTGTAAACCTTAGAAATTTTTTTCTTTTTGCCTCATCTCCTGTGTAATGGAGACTATCGACACCACAATCCTAGACAATATCACACCAATTCCTACCCTAATCCCACCTCAAACTGATTACCCAACCGCTCAGATTGGTATCAAATTAAATGGTACCAATTATGCTATATGGTCTCGAGATCATGGAGATGTATATCTCCGGAAAGACAAATTGGGGTATATCAATGGAGATTTACCCCAACCCATACCCACGCATCGATGGAGAACCGAAAACTCCATCGTTAAAGGTTGGCTAATTAATTCCATGGAACCCCATTTGATCGACAACAAGAAGATAGGGTGTATACCTTTTTAGACGGGTTGGATGATCGGCTAGCTAGTGTGAGAGCCGACGTCCTCTAGCTGCAACCATCGCCTACGCAGTGGAGCAAGCATATGCTCTTGTCCGGAAGGAAGACTTCAGCGGTCTCGTGATGCTTGCACATGCCGGAGTGGATCTCATCGCACGAAGAGGGGGCGGCGGGATGTCACAAACAGAGCTTGGGACGCCGCGATGAGGGCAGAGCAAGAAGAGAAACTGGAAAAATTGGGGACAGTCGACAGCACTAATACCTACGCCCGAATGGAGATGGGCCGACTAGAGATGGGCTTGGGGATGAGAATGCATATGGGTCGGTAATGGGACCGGGCCAATATGGGCCTAACGAGAGATGAGTCGCGGCTGGACCAATCTGGCCCAAGTAAAAAATATCCACGGACTACCAGTCAACCCAAGACCCAAATCGGGTGCAACCACTGCAATAATTCTAAGCATACTTGTGATACATGCTTTAAATTACACGGTATCCGGACTGGTGGGAGAGTTTTAAAATAAGAAACATAATGACAAAAACAACGAACAGTGTCGAGCAACCTTGATGAACACCGAATCTACACTCACAACTAAGCCAATGGTAGACTCTCTAAACCTTCTATTTGAAGGTCTTTCTACTCTTAGTGATTCGAGTAACTATGCTACAACCCTTCTTAGTACCAATCACAATGACTGCAGTGATTGGATCGTTGACTTAGGAACCATAAATCATATGACATATGATGAGGAAGACCAAATTATTATCTTCATTTCCAAACGCTCTTGTATTGCTAATGCTAATGGGGTGACATACCCGATTCATTGAGGAGTTAAATTGTTGTGTACTAATGTATCTAACTTTTTGTATTTTTCAGTATTCTCATCAAGGAGATAATTGGTCGTGGTACTAAAAGAGGGAAGCTATACTTTGTTGATTATATTAGCGTTGGTAAAGCCAATAGTATGCAAGGCACGTCGGATACCCGACATAAACAGATTTGGCTACGGCATGTTCGACACAAAGATCTACTTCAAGTTACTTTACATTTGTTGGGGAAATTTGGTTTGTTGGAGGAGCAAGAAACAAAAGGTGGTATCAATATCAAGTGCAGAGGCTGAGTTTTGAGGCATGACCAAAGGAATATATGAGATGTTATGGTTAAGAGAATTGCTCATTGAAGTTGGTTATCCTCCAGTTGACGCAATAAGACTTTTTATGACAACAAAGCGGTTATAGCACTAGCACACAACCTGGTACAATATGATCGAACAAAACATGTGGAAGTAGATCGCCACTTCATCAAAGAAAAATTGAAGGCTTAAATAATTCAGGTTCCATTTGTGAAGATCAAGTCCAACTAGAAAATATCTTGACGAAAGCCGTATTAAGTAGGATGTTCCACAACGCACTTGACAAGTTGGGTGTTGATGATATATACTCACCAACTTGAGAGGGAGTGTTAACATGAGCTGTAAATTAGCAATTACTATATTTAGATGGTATAATTTCCTAAATAGTAGCCTACGATATCTCACAAACTTAATGCTCAAAATGTTTTTATTGTATATTTACTTGCATTGTATCAATACAAAATTAACGTTTTGAGCCTCAACTGATTTATTTCGACAATAAAATTGAAAAGAATCGGGGAAAAACTCACGTTCAAGCCACTAGATGCTTTACGGGAACTTTAGCAAAGATTTCTAGAGCAAAAGATTGGGTTTCGGTTGATGATGGAAACCTAAAAGCCTCAAGTTTACTAAACATTTCAATTGAAGAACTGACTTAGTAGCTACAATAAAAAAATTAGTAGAAAAATTAGTAGAAATAGTTACACTCTATGAATTGAACAAAAAGCAATTAAATTCAAACTCATAGATTCCAATGATGTATCGAACCACAATTTTACGTGAATATCCAAGTAATGACATCACTTATCCGATACCCATGTCTTCGATTATCATCACCCATTGTCACTCCTCCGAGAAAACTAGAAACATTGTTCCTACCCAATTTTTGACTCACTTATTTTTATGTTTCAGAAAAATAAAATAAAAAAGACAAAAATACAAAAATATCTTGGTGCATGGACAAAATTGAACAAATTGAGAGTTCATCGGTCAATTGAGGGTCAAATCACACAAATTGAAAATCAAGGATCAAATTAAAAAGACGCGCAAGTTTAAAGATGCTTTTGAAATTTTGGCTAGAAAAACTCTATAAATAGAGTTGGTGAGAGACAAAATAAAGAGACAAAAAAGCACACCCAAAAACCCTAAAACCCAAAAAACCCTAACCCTAATTTTTTTCTCCATGGAGCTGCAGCCGCCACTCTCCTTTGGCAGCTGCAACACCTTTCCCCAATCCTCTTTTCCTTCCCCGACTCTTCTCTCCTTCCCTAGCCGCAACCCCCATCCCCTCGCTATTTTTTCCTTCCTCTTGGAAGTTGCAACCACCGAACGACCACCACCCGCTCCTTCGCTTCCGACTTGTAGTTGCAGCCACCCTCCCTATTTTATTTTTCTTCTCCTGCAGATGCAGCTTGCGACCATCGACGGCCACACCTCCTCCATTTCCATCTCCTCTCTTCGCCAACCAGACCTCCTATTCCCCTCACCATTGCGGCAGGCCAACATCAATAGCCTCTTCCATGGCAGCATGGCTTCTTCACGGCAGCACAACCCTTCCCAACAGATCAGCCATAACAGCTCTTCCCCACCGTGGCACCAGAGGAGAGCCAGCAGTCGTCGACCTATAGCAGCCCCCACCATGGGCTGCCCAGCCGCCTATGAAGAAGAAGAAGTCGCGAAAAAAGACCCGAGATTTGAAGAAGAGAATGAAATTGATTTTGTGTTTGTTTGTGTTGTGTTTGTGTTGCTTTTTCGTGTTTCCATGTCACGAGTGAACACCACCACTGCGAGAGAAGGAAGGGAAGAGGTTGATCCACACCCCTGTCTTGCACCTTCACCGGCGGCGGCTCGTGGTTCCACGCGCCGCTAGTAACTGAATGTGTGATCCGACGTGCCACCAGTACTCCTGCGTTGTCGCCATCGCTCCAGAACTATTCCCGTGTCTTTTGTAATTTTTTATGTTTATGTATTTATTTGAATTTTTATTGTCTTTTTTTATTATTATTTGTAAAATGTAATAAAAATGAAATGAAAAAGAGAATGTGTGTGTGTGTTGTATTTTATTTGTAAAATATAATGAAAAAGAGATTGTGTGTGTGTGTGTGTTGTATTTTATTTGTTCATTTATTTATGTTGTTTTGCAAGGAAAAAATAATAGAAAACTAAAAAAAATGTGTTTTCTTTGCATACAACCAAAGTGTTTTTTCCAAAAATTTATCTTAGATTTAATAACAAGTTTATTAAATCTTGAGAATTTGGCTTTGATTGAAATAAATTGCGAAATTTATTCATGAGGATTAATGGCTAAATTCAAATAGTAAATGTCGGACCTACAAGTAGGCTAACAATTAAATATCTAGAAATGATCAAAAAAATTCCCAAAGTTATTTTGAGTGGTGACTGATTTTTGAATCGACCTATATTGAAATGAATCGCGATATTAGTTCATGATGATTAATGGTTAAATTCAGATAGTAAATATTGAACCTACAAGTAGTCTAGCATTTAAATATCTAGAAAGGACCAAAGAAATTCCTGAGCTATTACTGAGCGGTGACTCGATTCCTTTTAATCGGAACATTTTTACGATTCATAAATTGCGGAAAACCCATCCATACATCCAGGATAGATCCTTTTAAGGCATTTACATGGACCTTTTTTCCTGATATTTTATTTAGGTTGAGGAGCTCCCGGGACGCCGCGCGGTGACGTGCGACATACACAATAAATTATTATCCAAGAATAGAACAGAAAACCACTAAATTCAACTTCTTCTGAGGGTTAAAAAATTGATTTTTTTTAGATTTAGAACCGAACTGGAAACTGGTTCACACTGGTTTGTATATTTGAGTTCTTTACATTCTTCGTTGTTGGGCTTAGGCACCTTTTACTACCAAGGAAAAAATAGGAATTAATAATGATTGATAACTCTAATACTTAAATATTCGTATACCGCCACCCAAATTTTAAAAATATTTTTCAACACTTTGAAAAATAGGAAAAGAGATAAATTAATTTAAATTTACATCATTGTATAGATTGTTAAACAATAGATGTTAACATATGTTCTAATTCTATATAACTTGCTAGATTTGCTTTTCACTTCATATAGATACAACACTACAAGATGGCATGTTTCGAGCATAGAGTCTTGTGCCAAATCACAAGCCTCGGCTAATGGAATGCGCTTTTTGTCTTCTCTTCCAGCGTCTCATCAAAAATTTCTTCAAGCCTTTTTTTCCTTCATTGAATCTCTTTTAATATAGAAGTTGTTGTAATTAAAAGAAAAGTTCCATATGCTCTAGAAAAAAATTATGCAACCATTCTATGGCAGTCTCTCTCTCCACAGTCAAAGTCACCTCTCGGAGAGCACCACCATCAGCTCCATTAGCACCGACAACTTCTCCTCCACGCTAGAAGCTCAGGCGTAACCTCCAAGCAGCAGCACACCCGCTGTAGAAGCAGCGACTGACAAGTAGCACAACCTAGAAGCAAGCTTTCGACGCTCCTCCCGCCACCACAGGCCAACATTTATTATTTTGGGTGGATTATCAGGACACTCCAGACATCCAAATCTTCAATTTTGTCTTATTAGGGGGCATATCCGTATTTAGGCATTTTAAAAAAATGTGAAATTCTCGTGGAACCCCTCCCGGCCAGAGATGATTTTTATCTTTTTCGAGGGATAGTATGGTCATTTCACTATGCAAAGAAATATTAAAAATTCAATAAATTGGTTACCCGAACCGGACTGAAAATGTGCAATTACCGTTGAACCCCTACAGGGAGTGGTCTTTTTGTGTTTTTTGAGGGAGAAAATTGTTATTTTACTGTGGAAAAACAAAAAAATCAGTAAACCGGCAAACCGAACAAAACAAACCAAACCGAACCGACCCGAAAACTGAGCAATACTATTACCATCCAAAGTGATTTTCCTCACATGCTACAGTGAGCGGACCGTGATATGTATTTGCTATTAAGATAATAATGACATTTGCACAAAGACAACACAAGAGAAAAACACTAGCATTGATAGATATCTACACACATCCACTCTCATGTCACGCATGCGCTCTCACACACATAGTTTAATTGTATATTTTTGGTGTTTGCTAAACTTGTTGAAAAAGAAATAGGTGATTTGCCTAGGAAATAAAAAAAAGGTTTCTTGCTTTGTCTGTTTTCATATTTTCTCAAACTAAAATAACTCATCATGCATATTGGATTTTATTTGTGGAAGATATTTTCTGGATTTGTCAACCTCTCTCAAAGTTTCACCAGGTATAGAGTATAACTTTTACCGTCCTGTTTAATTTGAATATCTAGTTGTTGGTTGAGCCATTTAAGAGTTCTTGAATGTCTTTTAGTAGGTTCTTGCTTTGAACGTTTTAGTTGGATAGGGGAGGTTTGCCACCTGCCAAAACAAATTTCAGTGACAGGCTTTTGGTATGAGAATAGAATTTGACATGTCGTGATTTTTGAAACAAGGGAGTGTTCTGCTCTTTTTGTCGAAGCAATTTTACCACTATTAGGCTTGTTAAAAGTTATACCTATTGTTAGCAGGCTTGATAGGTGATATGAGTGAGTACTAGTTGGTTTGGAAGCAGGCTTGCTATTAGGTTGCTTCACTTTGAAAGGCTATCACGATCCCTTCTTGTGCAGTCCAATTGTATGTTCAGGCCTTTGGAGTTGGGTTGTAGATCTGGTTCATGCTTCACTTTGTTTTATCTGCCTGTATATAGGCTATCACATCTGCTTGAACAAGAAACATGCAAAGAGAGGTCTCAATTCCATATTTTTTCTTCTCGTTTATAGTGATCAACACAGGAAGAGTAGTCTTGGATGGTGGCTTATTCTTGCACTCGTTATTACATTCATGTATGCATATTACTTAAATTCCCCGTTTATCAATATCGCGACAACCTATCAATCAAGTTCTCACACAACCCGAGTCAGCATGAACTGCCTGGCTCGAAAACAGCAACACCAGCAAAGCACGAATCAACACAATTCTGCACCCCATCACTCAATATAATAGCTATTCTGGAGAACTATCTTTGTCTTAAAAAAAGGCTTCTAATTTGATGTTTTTAGACCTAAGTGGAAATAATTTTGCATGGTGAAATTAACTGATATTGTTTCTGGTACTGCTAGTTCGTCACAACCAACCCCCTATGTTAATAAGGCATGGGTCGAGTGGAGAGGAAGACTGAATACAAACGGAATCTGGGACTTTTGATTTTGCAAGCAACAAATTAATAGGAGAAATTTCTAAAAGAGATAACAATTCTCTTACAGTTGGTTGCACTGAATTTGTCAAGAAACAATTCGACCGTAGTAATCGCTCTCAAGATTGGGCAGATGAAACAACTACAAGCCCTTAATTTGTTAGGAAATCAATTGTTAGGAGAGATTCCATGTACTTTCTCTAAATTTCTTGAATCTCTCCCATAATAACTTGTCCGGGAAAATTCCATCAAGCTCTTAACTACAGAGCTTTAATGCTTCAGCATTTGTCGGTAATCCTGTCTTGTGCAGGCTGCCAGTCACACAGAAATGCCCTAGAGATGAGATGACTCAACACCACCAACTAATGATGACAACCACGACAATGAAGTAATTATTAATGAACGCAGCAGATGGTTTTATGCTGCTATAGGAACGGTTTTGGTGTAATCTTTTGGGGAGTTTCAAGTGCTTTACTGCTAAAGTGGTCTTGGAGACATGCCTACTTCCGGTTCTTGGATGAAGCATGGGACTAGATCTACGTGCATATAGTTGTACAGAACACAAGATTGAAGCAGATATTTCAAAGGCTCCTGTCTTATAAGGTGAATAATGAATGGTAACTTGGTGAATAATACTATTATGGAAATATAATTGTTCAAATGATGCTTCTTATTACCTTTATTTTCTTATCAAATTGATTCTCAAATCATTATTATAATGTTTAAACATTACAAGAGCTTTATATTTGCCTCCAAGTAAATGGGTATAATAGTACCTTGTGCAATCATTTATAAAAAATAATGTAATATCTTTTTTCACCTCTAGTTGCATAAACTTTAAAACACTTCTATTCAAGTGAATTAAACTTAAGGATTTACAGCTTTTTTATTGAATAAAAATAAATTTCTTTTTGTTAATTTTCATTTTACACAAACCTCAAACTTATGACTTTTCTTTATTGTTTTTAAAAAATCAATGGATTTTGATCATATTGATTAGGTTATGGGTCAACTTAAGTGTTTTATCAAGCCATACTAGGTCAATTTCCTATAGATTTTTAAAAAGCGTGACCTAAGCCTCAAGTCAACTTGTGAGGCCAAGTTGATTTATTAATAGGGTTTCAGTAGATGCTAAACATGGTTTATGCAAAATTCTTAAAGATGTTCTTAAACTAACTTTTGTTTATTGAGATTATTTTTTCGGTTTTCAATGACCCATTTTACACATTTTTGAATTGTTGCTAACAAATCAATAAAATCAACAAGAACATCTTTGAATAAACCAAATCCAAAAGTCAAAATTTCATTAATCCTAAAAATGAGATAACATGGAAAAATTTATGATGCTTAGAAATAACTAAATATATTCTATTAGGAACTCCTTACGATCTATTTTGTTTTAAAAAAAATAGATAAAGAGAAGATATAATATAAAATTCATGACCCATTACATGTAATAAAAATATTTTCATTTACGATTTATTTATCCTAGTTGTATGTTTTATTTCTTTGAAGTGAATTCTAGAGAACAACTAATACCATGTTATTAATTATTCTATAAACACCATAAAATTATTCGCTCAATAGGATTGAGAGATTTTAGGTTGAATAATTTTATCATTTATAATGAGTCATGAATTTTATTTTTCTGTATCCATTTGTTTCTTTAAAGGGAGCACTAGAGTTTATTGTTGATCACTTAAGCATCAAACTTTTTTATTACATTTTTAATAAGTATTTTCAATCCTTTTCGGAGAAATTTTGAAAGGTCGGTGATCAATATTTTTTTACTTTAAAGGAGATGAATTTGTTGAATTGAATAATTGGTT